>KZ111524.1:0-418885 GCA_002120315.1 Hypoxylon sp. CI-4A
TATTATATAAAAATTAATATTAAAAGATTATTAATTAATTTATACGATTATAATTAACGGTTAAAATAAAATATTAAAATATTATTAATATATATAAATTAAAAAAATAACATTTATATATATAAATTAAAAAAATAACATTTATATATATAAATTATATTAATATAAAAATATTTAAAAAACTTAATATATTTTATATTATTAAATTTAAGCATAAATAAATTTAAAGATTTTTATTTAAATTAAAAAAAAATTAAAGATTTTAAAACTTATGAGAATTATTATATAAATTTAAATATACATTTTAAGCTTAAACCTTTTATCATAATATTAAATCTTGAAATAAATACCTTTTATTTATCCTAAAGTCCCTGCAGCCTTATGCATATCATAAAGTCTCTCATACTCTAATCTGGCTCGTCTGGTGTCTTTATCTTCGTTTACATAGAGCCTCCTTTCTACCTCAGCAATCTCCTCTGCATCCAAAAGACTACGCCATGAGTACCAGTACTTCCAAGGACCTGGTATCGGCACATATTTCTGGCCTCTTTCAAGCGGCCGGTCCCCTAATCCCAGCGCTGCTAGGCGATGACCGTCCCATATAGCGAACCCCGAGCGACGAAAAACTGCAAAGGAAACTCCCTTGATAGGCGATTCGTCAGACTGGAGCACGGAATGGCATTGATGAATCATGCCCCGTTGTAATAGGTCGTCAGGTACATAGTGAAGGGGGCGAATCAGGCCCCTAGCAGACACAAGAAACCAGGCTTCTTTCGGTATCGGCAATAACTCGGCTTTCAAAGACCTTTCTCCTACTAGATTTCTACCCGCGAGCCGGTCGCTTCCGTTCGACAACTCAAGATATTCGCGAACGCATATGAGCTCGTGATATTGGGTCATGTTGGGATGCATGCACGGAAACATCTCTCCCAACTCTAGACTCGCGATTCTTTCTACATCTTCGGTGGCCCATGCTACCAAGCGAGAGTGCTGGGAAGCCTGCTTGAACTCGTGGAACAGTTGAAGGCGCCAAAACGCTCGAAGCACTACCTGTTCCTCCACCCAGGATTCTGGACCCATGTCTGGCGTGTCGTAGGCGACATCGGGAGTCTGACGTTGCCAGCCAGGCACCATGCGCTCATACGGACCATAAGGCTGTGTGTAGTTGAAGCTTGGGCTGACGGGGCGGCGGAGTCTCGGCTGGACTTCCCGAAGCTTCGCGAGGTAGTATTTCAGGCACAGCTGGGTGAGCTCCTGGATGCGGCTAGCTGTGGCCAGAACGCTGAAGGGACATGATGCAGGTACAGGTACGGCGCATTGCGGCTGAGGCGGTTGGTTCATCAGCATCGTAGGCCGCACAAAACGCTCCAGGAATAGTTCTAGTGACCAAGTGGGCATTTCGGCCGAGCGAAGCAAGACCACGAGATAGATAATATCTCGGACCTGCGGGGTAGTGAATGTGCGGTTGCTGATGACCGCTTGGAGTAGCTCAGCTCCATAGTTCCCCCAAAGACGATAGACAGACGGCGCAGCAAGGACGAGACTGTGCAAGGTTCGGAGATCCGGCAACTGTTTGGCAACCTCGAGGAGAAGTTCGGGAGGCGCAGAGATGAAAAATGCTGAATTAGGTGCCATATCCGAAGTTTGCGACCGATGGTTTCCGTTAGTCGCAAGTTGTGTTAAGATATGGTCAGGTAAACTTGGAGAATGGGAAGGCAGATATCTCTTAGGATGATATCGAGTCTCATGTCAGCGCTACAGATGCCCAGGAGTCCAGACACAACAAATAGAACCTTTAAATATAGTTATTGTTGCAACTTAGGGTGGTATAGATACTAAAGAATCTAAGTTGCGGCACAGGGGGGTCACATGAGCATCGTCATTGGTATCCACTCACACTTCAGGGGGTGGCTTTAGAGATTCGTGGCGTAAGGTACCCCCCTAGCTAGCAATTTATTCAGCTGTCGGCAGTCCGGGTAGTACGATAGTAGAACGAGACCACCACATCACACATCAGAATGTTATCAATTTCGCGAAAAGCTACCATATCAGTCGATGAAGGATCATTCAGATTGTCAGCGAAGCCTCGTGAATGCTGAATAAGGCTACTACCACCGAAAGCAGCATCTTAGTATAGGCTTGGCGATGGAAGGGGTCCCGGAAAACACCTTACCAACAACAGCGGCCATGGCCTCGCCTTACTCATGGCGCCGTAAAAGCTTATCACGGCTGTTTCCCCTTTGGCCTTTCAAGGAGGTTTCTTCTATGTGGTCAACAAGAAGAGCAGGCGTGAGGCATCTCAGTGGGAAACATGAGAGCTCTCGCCGTTCTTGTTTTCGCGCTTCGTGCGACGGCCCTTAATCTGCCCCCGTTACCTGATTGGTATGATAAGTCTCAATTACCACCAGGATGGCCCGGCGTAAGTGTTACTGTTCAGTCTACACGAATGACCACTGACCTTGGTTACAGGAAGCCCCAGAATACATGGTGGACAATACAAGGAACACGTTCGGCGTAGCACCGGATAAAGGTATTATACTACATTCACGATTCGAGAATGATTTGGTGTGCTAAGTTTAAAAGGGACTTTAAATAAGCCCATTACCGACTCCGAACAACAGATTGAGCTCATGGAAACAAATAACAATCAAAGCCAGCCTACCAAAAGACAAGGGGGCGGGTTTTGGTATGCGGATATCAAGCATGGCGATATGCCTTTCGCCCCTAGTGGGTACCAGATGTTCCGCAATGTGAAAGACTTTGGAGCTGTAGGTGATGGCATCGCGGATGATACCGCAGCGATCAACCGTGCAGCTTCGTGGTTGAGCCAAGAGGACAGCGACGAAAGGTGCGGAGAGGACTGTGGTCAAACAACAAGATTGGGAGCTGTCGTCTACTTTCCGGTGAGTAACAGGCCATTGTGCTCCTCCAGGTGCGCAGATCCAAATTGAATAGACCGCTGATTGAGATGCTAGAATGGAATATACTTGATAAGCAGTCCCATTATCCAGTAAGATACCCGAACCGGCCTTGGTCTTAGCCATTACTTACTAGGTGTTCTTAGATATTACTTCACGCAATTTGTAGGAGACGCAAATGCTAGGCCGACCCTTCGTGGATCCGCCAACTTTACAGGGATTGCCATGATCGACTGCGATCCATACATCCCAGGTGGCAACGGAGCGAATTGGTACATCAATCAAAACCAATTCTTCCGTCAAATTCGCAACTTCATATTGGATATGAACGATATGCCGTGGTGGGCGCAAGATGGCGATCAGTTCTATGCGCCCACAGGAATCCACTGGTAAGTCATGGAACTTTCGCATGAACCTTGGTTTGGTATACTAACGATGCTCTAGGCAAGTCTCGCAGGCGGCATCTCTTCAGAATATAGACTTCCAGATGCCCCTGAGTGATTCACGGGGATCTACAAACGCAACCGGTATTTTCATGGAGAACGGATCCGGAGGCTTCCTCAGCGATCTGTACTTCTTTGGTGGCGGCATAGGCTTTCGCGCTGGCTCCCAGCAGTACACCGCGCGAAATCTGAAGTTTGAGTTGACTCTTACTGCTATCAGCATGATCTGGGACTGGGGTTTCACGTGGCAAAACCTTGAGGTCAAAGCTTGTTATGTCGCGATCGAGGCGAAGAGCGTTGGCGGGCTATACAATCAAGGCTCAGCAAGTATCACCGTATTGGGTATATCTCGACATCGTTCTATTTCACTGCTTCATTATGCTAATGGGGTAACTAGACTCTCATTTCATTAGTGTACCGTACCCAATTGTTCTTCGCAATGGTGGTCCCCATCCTAACATCATTTTGGATAACGTACGCGTTGAAGCATCTGCTTCCGTTGTCCTCATCGATGGTGGTGAGACCATTCTTCCTGGATCTGAGAGCCTATTGTACTACAACTCATGGGGGATGGGGAATCGCTATACCTCTCTCAACGACGAGGGGAGTTTCGACACAGGCTTCATTGACCCTCCGCCACAGAAGCCACCTGCACTCTTGGACGGTTCAGGAAATATCTTTGCGCGCACAAAGCCAACTTATGGTGACTTGGGTGCCGGGAGCTTCGTAGTTGCCACGGATCACGGCATCAGCAACCTGGCTGAAGGGGATCAGTCCGACGCTATAAACAGCTTATTAGCTGATAATGTTGGCACCCCTATCTACTTTCCAAGTGGTGTTTACTTGGTGGAAAAGACAGTAGAGATCCCAGTCGGATCCATAATTGTCGGCGAGTTATGGCCCCAGGTACGAATGACATTTAGGTCTCTTGGAGTGTCGATGCTAATGCTACATGCAGATCATGGGTACCGGCGATTACTTTGGTGACGAGAATAGCCCCAAGGTCATGATCAGGCAAGTCCCACCAATCTAGTCCTCGGGTTTGGAGCTAACATAGGTGAAAGGGTTGGAAAACCCGGCGATTCCGGTATAATCGAGATTTCCGATATGTTGTTTTCCGTCAAGGGACCAACACGAGGCGCGATCATGATGGAGTGGAACGTACATGAAAGCAGCCAAGGAAGTGGTAAGAAAGATGATCACATTAGATCCATCTAGGTTCTAGGAGACCGTTAACATTACTGTAGCTGCTATGTGGGATAGTCATTTCCGCGTTGGTGGAGGCTACTTCTCGGATTTGACGTTGGAAGAGTGCCCAAAATCTACCGGCAAGCCTGATCGTAACTGCATGGCCGCGCTCATGCTGCTCCACGTCACAACAACTTCATCGGGCTACTTCGAGAATGTATGGGTCTGGTAAGTCGAGATCCTTGGTATTTAGCATTGAATCCCTGCGACCGGTATCTGACCTGGTGGTGCTTTAGGACGGCTGACCACGACATGGACGTCGAGGTACCTGGTGGTGTTGAAACGACCACCGACGCACAGATCAATATCTATACAGCACGAGGCACGTTGATTGAGTCGGAAGGTAAGCATATTCTTCGGTATCCTCATGTTCTTGACGTTGACGAAACCATAGGTCCTTGCTGGTTCTATGGGACTGGTTCTGAACACCACCAGATTTACCAATACCAATTGAACAACGCTAAGAACATCTTCATGACGCATATCCAAACAGAGACACCATACTATCAGCCAACACCCGACGCTACATCGCCTTATCCTCTTGGCGTTGTTTCTGGTGATCCAGATTTCTCAGAATGTGAGTCGGAGTCTGCCTGTGCGATGGCATGGGGGCTGCGCGTTATCAGTTCGCAAGATGTTCTAATCTACTCGGCCGGGTAAGTTATCTCTCATGTGTACCTTAAATGGAGGGAGAGACGGCTAACATTTATCAATAGGCTCTATAGTTTCTTCTATTCGTATGATCAGATATGTCTCGAAGATGAGAATTGCCAAGATCGCATGGTTGAGACAAGTTACACTGAAGGATTCTGGCTCTATAACATATTCACCAAGGGCGTCGCGCAGATGATCACACCACGTGGTGGGATAGCTGCTGTGCTCGCTGAAGACAATCAGGCGTAAGTTATAACTAAATATTTTCATTGGTACTGGCTCTTCGCTCACAATGGTGTTTTAGCGGGTTCACCACGGAATTAAGCGCTTGGCTAGCACTCGGGCTCGACGGCGGTGATCTTGGGGGCGATAACGGATCACCAGACGATGGCTCAGGGGTAGCCTATATTGATCCAATCATATTCGTCAGTCCAAGTCCCACCGTGCAATGTTGGGCACCCTGCACCATGGTCATACCCCCGTCACCTTTAGTATCGCCGACTACTTTGAGCTTCGAGCCATTCGATACTTCCCTAGTAATAGGAGGTTCAACTATCACCGAGATCGTTATCCCAACTGGTAAGTTCTCTATCTGGCTTCCACCATTCCTCTGTGAATCCTCATAACTTTAAGATCTACTATATCAGTGCCTACCTAACCATCTTTAGTAACGGTCACAATCATCAGTTTTTCCAACATAATAATTCCAGCAACGGAGACAAGCAGCACGTTCGCCATAGAATCCAGCATCGTAATAGCTCCAATCCCTGTTACAGGTGGAGGGGGGACTGTAACAACAGTGACGCTACCAGCATTGTCAACTGCATCTAGCACCTCGTTCATTTCTGTTACAGTCCTCCCCACCACTGTCACGGAGATCGGTGGCACAACATGGACATTCTCACTGGATCAATTTACCGACCTGGCTTCCAATACTGGCACAACACTTCTGACGACAACGCTTCGTGATGAGCCCAAACAAACCTCCTCCTCTTCCTCATCAACTACTATTTTCCCTGTCATATGGGTTGCCCCGGGAGGGTTTTATTGGTCTCCTGTGTACCCTCCCGCACCAACACTCCCACCTACTCCACCCCGACTTCCCAAGTTCCCCCCTGTCCCAGATCCGCCGTGCTTTAAGCTCTTTGGAATATTCTCCATAAACTGCCCCCCAGATAAGAGCAAGCCAACAACACATTTCACCAGAGGACCGGTCAAGGTAAGCCAGCAACCCACTTATAACTAAAAGTAACATTTACTAACACTGTTTACTCTTTAGCCAACATGTACAGCAAACTGTGGCAAGTTGGACGATGATAATCGCAGTGACGATGAAAGCAGCTCCAGTACTTGCAAGACAGCTACAACAACGAACTGCTACACACGTAGTCAAAACACAGTGTGCAACACCTATATCGGCTGCGAATGCCAGACCAAGACGGTCACAGACGCTTGGGTATCCTGTAACGACCAGAGCTGCACCACAACCAAAACGCAAGAGATTACTGGTTGTTACGTGAGCGCTAGCCGGACGACCGTGGGCGAATACTGCCCGACTCCAGAGCCTACCGATCCGCATAACTACGATGATGGTAGCAATGACCCAGACGGACCTATCGGTGAGATAGTGACCACTGTGTATCCACCTAAAGTCATCGTCGGTGGTACAGGCTACCCCTTCCCAACCAGCGGCACAGTTGTGATCGGTGGATCAACATTGACCCCGCCCTCGGGAACCTCGCCAGTTACCACGACGGTGGGAGGTGGTACAGTAGTGACCCTTTATCCGTCTAGCACAGGTAACAGTGTTTCCGTCACACGCCCCGACGTAACGCCAGTGCCGACCGAAGCCCCGACTCCTCCGTGGGAGAACCCCGGCGGCGACCCAGGCGATCCGGATGACCCAGATGACCCGGGAAATCCCAACCCTACCTGGGATGCGGTATGGATCGAGTTCCGCTGGCAATACGCCACGGACCCAGAGTCTCCGGTCGGCGCTTTAGGCACGGACTGGGTCTGGTTTGAGTGGCCCTCCAAGGGCGCAGACGATCTAGAGTTATGCTCGACGAACCCCGTCTTCACGCACCAGGTCTTCGATGTAGGTTTAGGTAACGAAGGGTGGCCTCCAGGCGACGACCCCGGTAAGGATATTTACGGTCGCAAAGGCTGCAAGTACTTCGGCAACGAAGACGGACCGGGCCAGATGGAGTGCGATAACATTCCGCGGTTCGACTGCTCGCGGGACCCGCAAGCAGATCAGCAATTCGATTGCACGGAGAATGAACCGTATCTGTTTGTGACGTTTGTGCCGAAGGTCAGATGCACCTTTCCCGATACGGCGGGGGTCCAGGCGAGTGTGATGTCTACAGATGCTGTGATGGCTACGAATGGGACGAAGGATCAGGATATCCAGTTGCATTGGCCTGGGTATGAGGATCTCATTATTGAGACTACTACTTCTGTTGTTTGAAATTGTTTAGTTAAGCAAGAATAGAGAATAATTAATTTTGGCCTCGGAGCAGGTCAACAAATATCAGCTCCCTACACCCACGCTCTATTACTGATTGATTGATGCCTAGATTTCCTAAGGAGATCTCAACCTCAAATCGGATATGAAATACAAGTAATGTATACTGAATGTCAAAGCTAACCAATAGCTGTTTGTTCCTGGTGCATTCCCATCTTGGAGTTCCCTTCGTTTCCCCTTGTCGACTCCAGAAGGGTATTAATCTCAACATCTGCACTCTTCAGTTGCCTTTCCTCAGCAATACGTTTGATATTAAGACGTTCCATAGCGCACGAGAATGGAAAGGCAAAGCAGGCAGCAGCCAGTGCCAATGTGAAAGTATCACGTATTGCTTCTGCATACGCAGAGCGAAGAGCGTAGAGGACTTCAGGAGTTGGGGCTATTGCGGAAAGTCCAGTTGCACCCGCGGCTATTACCTCAAAGGGAGAGACCACATCGGTATGCTTTGGGACTGAGACGATAAGTTTACTTAACAGAAGATTTTGGCCGATAGCAACTGATAAGGCACTGTGATATGTTAACAATGGCAATATGCTTCAACGTTATTTGAAGTAGATAAACAGCTACGTACCCGCCAAGTTGATAGGAAAACACTGCAATAGCTGTTGGGAGATTAGCAGGCGCATTATTCTCTGAAGGGAGCCCTATATACCGTTTCCTGTTGCAACGTCCGTAGGACTGTAAAATGTAAGTATACTTAGGCATATGCTCTAGTAATATAGGTAGGGGAACCTACTCAAGCACAGCCTGTAAAGCTGTGTATGGGAGTTGTTGAGCCATCCCAATGCCTAAACCATTAACGACCATGTACGCGGCCCATTCAACCGTAGGAGTGGATATGTTAATCAAAGTAAGAAGACCTGCTCCTACACTTGTGATTATCACTCCTGAGATCATATATGGTACCTGTATGGATAATCAGCGTCTGCATCGTTTGTGGGCACGAAGGTATACCTACGTAGTATCCCCATTTAGTCACAAAGGCCCCCACGACGACCAAGCCGACTATCTGTGGAAGAACGAGTGCTATAAAACGGACGCCACTCTCGGTGGTAGAAACACCTTGGACTGATTGGAAGTAAATAGGGAGATAGTACGCATACTAAGTAAGAAGTAAGCTTGCTGGACAAGATGGGCCTGATAATTTGTCGCATGACTCACCGTAAGGCTTGACATCCCCAGGAAGAACAGAACCAGCGCTCCCATGCATATTGAACGTTTGCGGAGTATTCGAAGTGGGATAATTGCGTTCTCACCCTGTCTCCACTGCCAGAAGCAGAAGCAAACTGTCAAAGCACCAAATCCAACGAACAAGCCAATACATCGCGAGTCCTTCCAGGGGTAGGTTTGTCCTCCCCATTGCAATACGAGAAGAAGACAGCAGACTGCGCCAAGGAACAATACTGTTCCCACCATGTCCATGTGTCGCAACTTGGCTTTTAATGGTAGATTTCGATTGGTCTGGCTTGACGACTGCTGGATGCGAACGAAAAGGAGTATCACAACTATCACACAGACGCCAGCTGGGGCATTTCTGGAGGATAGTCAGGAGGCAGTCAACGCGGGAGAGTGGTTTGTTAGGCTCACATCCAAAAGCACCATCCTGTGAACTATTAGTATCACTAACATAGTACGTGTATAATCGGATTTATGCATACTCCAACTTGTGTACTCTGTGAGAGCTCCGCCGATCAGGGGCCCAACACAGACACTAATTCCCAACGCACTAACTACAACGCCTTGGAATAAAGGGACCTTATCCAGACATACAATATATCCGATGATTGCGAGTGCTCCCTGGAGGAGCCCCGCAGCTCCGAACCCCAGTATTGCTCTTCCGAGGATGAGAATGGAGGATTTTGGGGCCGACGCGCAAACTATAGACCCAACTGTGTTTTCGTCAGCTTCCTTGCATCCCATTTTAGAGCAATACTTGACAGTTTGGGCTTCCCACCCTCGAATAGAAGTAAAGATATTAAGTATACGGCTTTGGCATTAAAGTATTTGTATAAATTACCAAACATCGGTTGGAATGCTGTTACTGTTAGTAGGTAAGCCGAGCCATACCATGCTATGTCGTTGAGTGATTTGAACTCGGTGGTTATTCGTGGGACTGCGACTCCTATAATGTTCATATCCAGGCCAAGAAGGAAAATTCCAAGACAGAGAGAGCCGATAACGACTACGAGACGCCATGATCCAAGCCGATTTCCTTCGCTAGAAGGAGCAAGTCGAGCTTCATCGACTTCGGCCATGGCACCCAGAGAATACAACAAGCGATGTTTTCTAAGCTAGCAATTGCTGGAGAATGGGAAAGGATCAGAAGGAGGTCAGGCTACCGCTGCTCAGAAGTAATACAGGTAGTCGATAGGTACCCAAGTACATGTAGTTTGGCTTAGGTATGTTAGATTGGTATCTGGGTACATGCATGTACAGTACCGGGTTTTTTATAAAAAAATAAAATAAAGGGGGTGCAGATTTGTACCTAGCAATATTAAGCAGCCTGTGTTGTCAGCTGCACTGTGAATGTTTGGGTGATTAATATATATTGTGTAACGAAAAATCATTATCTTAACTCGGGAGGTTGCGTCTAATTTGATAGCTTGTGACGAGAATGAGCCTTGGCAGTTGCTGTTGCGATAGGAAGAATTTTAAAACTGCATGTAACCAACCAACCAACCAACCGTAAGACGCATGATCCGCACCTACCTAATATATTAAAGACAAAGGGGGGTTTGTGCGATGATGTCTAGATTGTTCTCTTACAACAAGTCCTTTTTATCTTTTAATTTATGTAAGTGCTTCTCATTGCTGTCATGATTATGGCATGTTTAACTTATTTATGACTTGTAATGGCCGCGGGGCCAAATCGTCACACAACATACATTGCTGTAACATTCTTCAACAGAGACGTTCTTCAACCTTTAACAGCTGATGGTACTAAAAATAGCTCACACAAACAATATAGCACGGCATACATACGAAGTATCAATGCAGGGCCTGCATGCGTTGTAGTACTATGCTTCTAAGTGAGAATCCCCTCTCGCACTACACTGCGCGACTAGTACAAACCCAGAACACAACGGGTAGATATCGGTCAATCTTTACCGAGGTGGTGAGCTTCTCGTATATCTTATTTCTTTAAAACTCTGGTTATGAGAGCGAAGCTACCTAGCGGGCGGTTGGGCAATTTAGTAACAAATAGGTACCTAGGTAGGTATCTACTACTGCAGTTAAATTATCTTCTTCTCCAGACCAATGGTGCTCGTTCCGGGTGCAGCATCTGTAGCAACAGCACTTGTGCAGAGTCCATCTCAATCAAGTTCAGAAGCCTCTTCCTCGCATTCTCCTGGCTCTCACCCTCTTTTGAAATAGGGTAGACTTTCCAGTCACGAAACAGCACCGTCATTGCTGCCACAAATTCGACTTGAGAGAACTTTTTGCCTGGACATGAACGCTCACCTTCCGACCATGGAAAGAAGGTCCCACGTTGGGGTACTAATAGTTCCTCGTCATTTGAAGATACTTCCGGTTTGCTTGGGACTCTCGTTTGGATCCATCTCGAAGGTCGCCATACAAGAGGGTCGGGTCCCCAATAGTTTGGGTGCGTGTGCATGGCAGCATAGCTAGGTATGACCATGGTGTCCGGAGGTATCGTAATAGGTTTGTCTCCAACCTGTAAAGTCTGTGCCTTTGTTTCTGTCCATTTGGCAACAGGCACAGGCGTATAGAGTCGTACCGTCTCCATCATAATCGCGTTGCAGCGTGGTAACCGAGGGAAATAGTCGCTATACTTCCACTCATCTGTTGGATGCTCGCCAAATACGTGGTATATCTCTTCGGCAAGCCAATCCTGGACCATAGGATTCGCAGCCAAGAACATGATGGCGAAAGTAAGGGTGTGTGCAGTGGTGTCATGTCCAGCAAAATTAAAAACAAACATGTTGCCATAGATCTCGGACTCAGTCATACCAGAGGATGTCTTCGCTTCCTCGTTTGAGGCTCGGATGAGAGAAGTCATGAGGTTGCGATCTGTAGACCGTCCTTCGGCGAAGGCGCGTTTCTCATCTTCATAGAGTCCCGTCATATACCCTTGGAATAGAACACATGCCTCATGGACTCGCCGTAGTTTACTGGGCAGCCAAGGCTTAGAAATGAACTCGGTCCCTAGGGCCATGATGAGAACGCAATTATCCAAGACCAGCTGGAGCGATTCCTTGTAGCTTGTTGCTACGCTAAGTTTCGACTTCTCTTCATGACCCAAAAACTCGAACGATTTCCCGAATCCTGCCTTGGACAATACATGAAGAGATAGCGTGCGCGTATCGTCTGCGATACTCCTGATGTCTGGTCTAGAAGTCCAGTACCTAAGCATACTGCTTGCTAGCGAGATACTCTCAGCCCAAACTATCTCATTGTTTTGCTCGTTGAAACAGGTTGCGGTTATTTTTCGCTGCGTCTTCCATTGGTTTCCCTCAACCTATAGACGCATTGTTAGAAGCGACTCGGTACTTGAGGGATTGAGGCTTACAGTAGATAAATTGGGTCCGAATATATTAAGCATCTCTGAATAGCATCAGCTATCTTGAACATCCTAACCTAGTGCAATCTATGCAGTGCAAAGGGTTTTCGACTAACCGTAGAGCTCCAAGGGACGAGGAAAATCGAGCCTCCGGCGGAAGACATCCATCAGGCTTTCGGGGTTGCAAAGGTATAGCCAGTTCCTTCCTGGCGTTACCAGCATGTATACATCTCCCATTTCGGCATGTGATTGATACTTGTCTTCCACTTCCCATCCTCGCCAATTGTACCTTGAAAAGTTTCCATTGCCGAAAGGTAGGCTTTTGAAAAGAGAAATAACGGTTTTATCTGCCACCATCCAAAGCGGATTTCCATGGCTGATTGGGATGACTCGTAGTGGAATGCCGATTCTCCGCGCACGAAGATAATTTTGAATCAAGCAAGCCCATGAATAGATTATCCAAGTAGATGCAGCTAACACCAAAATACCGAAAAATGTTATCAACAAGGCCATTGCAACTAGTAGATACTTAGTGCTCGTTTCCGGAGGAAAAATGACGGCGACTGTGAAAGTAAGTCGCGGATTAGAAATGAAAGGGAAATCTGCATCTCTGAAAGGTTGTACAGGCGTCTGTGTATGTGTGGCGTGATCCCAAAGTACTTATTTACCACCTACAGATTATCTAGGGGATAACCGATAGATATCCGATATATCACCCAGAACGCACATTTTAGATACATATGTACTGTGTACATATCGCGCCGTAGGCATGGGGTTGTGGTTTTTGTCCAACCAACCCGCAGGAATCGGGGACAGTAAATGCAACACTACCTACCTGCCTAGGTATCTACCTACCAGGTAGGGACAGAGGGCTAGACGCCAAAGACAAATGTAGTACGTACAAAGAATCTGAACCATGCATATCATCCGAGGCTGCAGTTTTTACAGGCACCTATGAAATTATATTGGATTCTGCCCCATGCATCGTTAGGTAGAAGGGGCGTGTCCCTAAACCACGTTGGTGATGAGAAGCAACAATACATAACTCTGACGTATATAATATATGGTGCTTTACTTCAATCCAAGGGTCAGTTTGCTATTATCTTCATCTGTAAACATGTGCACAACACACTTACTCCGCACAACAACGCCATGCACTTCCCCCAAGCTGCACCGGATGTACTTCATAGCATTCATCAACTCCAAACTCTCCAGCCCCCAACTCGGAGCCTTGGCAAGTCTCGTTGGTTAAGGGACACTATCTTCGCGCTCGCATTGTCCTTTTTTATTCTAAAGGGAATCGGACTAGCTAGCGGTCTGGCCTTGCTTTCTTCAACATATTCTTGTGAGACAGTAGACCGCGATATGATTTGCCATAGGCTGACTTCTCAGATCTCTACGCTCTATCGATTATAATGTGGCTTGTAGTTAGTGGCAACCACTGTAGCCCAGTAGTTGTCGCATGCGATTAACCGCTTCTTTAGATTCTTCAATGGTTTTTGAGCCGTCCAACCTACATCGTATTGTAGCCCTACATATCTATGTACCTTTTGAACAAGAATCGGAGCCTGGAGTTTTGTATCTAATGAATTCCATAACTCCCTATTCAATGTTTAAGTTATATCAAGGTACCTACTTGTCTTGTTTTAGGATGTCGCGGATATCTACTTAGATTGCAAGGCAGTATATCTAAAACATCAATGACAATTAGGGAGATTTCCATCGATTCTCGTTGGTAGTGAATGCTAATAGTTACACCCCTTTAAACCCAGTTCTTCATTGCATTATCTTATATTCTTACCCCAGCATCCTTGCCCCAATTCTCGCCTCTCCGGATACCAGCTCTCTCAGTCGTACCCTATTGTGTTTCGATATGGCTGCTCGTATGCACGCGGCATTACAGGCAAATTACTTGACTGCGATGTCGCAGGCGTCAAAAATTGGCCAGATTCGATGTCAGGGGCCCGTGTATAATTGATGTTGCTGCGTGAGAACACTGAAAGATCACTCAAAGGAACCTCATCCCGTCGCATTTTGATGCGTTTCATCATACTTCTGTAAGTATCTGAGGGCACGAAGACCGGCCTAGCCGCGCGGTTCGATTGTGTGAATAGACGAGGGAAGGCAGAGATGCAAGCCACAATAATAGCTAATCGACTTCAGTCAGGCAGCTTCCAGATTAACGATAGTGTAGACTAACCAATGCATTGCTCGATACTGCTCCAAAGGTAAAGCCAAGAGGTATCCGGTTGCCTGCTCAGTTTGCTGGTAACTAAAACCCGGACGATGGAGAATATCATTGTCACTATGACAAGGGAGAAGATACCAATCAAGGCTAGCTTCTTGCGCCATCGAAGCCTGGTATTCCAGACCATAGTTATAGGTATGATCATGACTAATTCTTATTAGTTTTTGCCATCAAGTGCTACAGTCAAAGAAGCTACTTACTCAAGAAGTCCGTAACCACATCTAAGGCGCAGTTTACCTTGAAAGTTATGATAGTGAAGTCGATATTCGCATCAGAAGAACAGGTAGCAATGATCACCTCTAGTGAAGGTGCTAAGCACTTGTATTCGATGTCACCAACACACACGAAGTAACTCGCTGCTGTGAAGGCGAATATTGGCCACCAAAGATATTTTTGCTTGTCGACGTTCTGGCCAAGTCGTTTAAAGAAGAAAAGGAATGATAGTTTGACCGACCACAGCGAAGTGTAGAAAAACATCAAGAGGATCAGCTGCCCCTTATAATATTGTTCGGTTTTCTTCACCATGTCGGCTGGAGGTGGCCAGAGTTGGCCACTGTTGACGTGCATGAATACATACATGGCTGGTGCTATGAACTGCCAGTCTATCGCAGTCAGCAATGCCAGTATCCATGCCCATGTGATGAATCCATCGTCCCAGAACATTTGCCGTGGCTTTCTCAAGCGCGAATACAACCGCAAAGCGAGGAAAATTGATGACACGCCGACTCCTCCCCAAATAATGCCCTATTTAGTTGTTAACGTCTATGCTGAATCGCCGATGTGATCATCACGGTTACTTTACCAGAAAGGTCCTCTGAGCCACATGGGGGGGTGGGCTTGTGGCAGGTGGAGGAGATACTAAAGTCGACATGAGGCGGCAAAAATTTGAACAAAATACCTTCCCACTCAAGTTGTTGGAACTTGACGTGAGAGAAAACGCGGGACTGGAGTTGCAGGATCTTATATTCGAATGCTCAAAACATTTATAATATCTTCGCCAACGATGTTATTGAGCATAAGGCTATTACATCTCCATATGTGTCGGCCGCTTGAGTCCTCGGACATTTACTATGTATACACCCAACCACCACATAGACATATGATCGGGCCGGATTTCGTTGAAACTAAACTACTGGTTACGCTACCCGCGCCACTGGTATGTTGGTCAACCTGCGGGTGAGCCTGCTTATTCACGTACTACCCAGTGCAATGCAGTATGCCGCCATCGACGCTGCAGTTGGTCCCATTCGTAAAGGAGCATCTAATGTCCCCCTCCAGTTGCCAAGAAAAATTATCAGCACACTTCGACATGCGAACACCGAACCACAGCTATTCTTACCAAGGTACCTCGGTATCTAGATCCTCTAAGCAGGTACTGTAGATACAATGGATTAATCAAAAGTTCGGTTAATAGGGCTATACGTAGTCTCTCTACTATCCTTTATACCTAGACTCTAGAGAATAAAACCAATCAATCTTCCTTGGCCTTACTCACGACTTCAATAGTTACATCCATGTTCTTAAGGGGTCCTGTGATTCCAAGCGCGGGGGTAGTATTGTTCAAGCGCGGAAAGGGCGGCATTTGCCCTTTGTCGCCTTCGAGCTTGGCCAACTTAATGTCAAACCGATGGAACAATACAGCAACAAACCCGTAGACTTCTTCTTTAGCCAACACCCTGCCCGGACAGTATGTAGACCCCCCTCCGAAGGGTCGAAACGACGAGTGACGGGCTAGAGACTTCTTCTTGAGGAACCTCGTGGCCTCAAACTCTCTGACATTCGGCCCCCATACATTTTCGTTTGTGTGGAGTTGCCGGGATGGGATTATGATGGAGTTTCCTGGTTGCAAGACTTTATTGCCAAGTAATGCCTCCTGCAAGACTACTCGACTGACCATTGCGCCACCATTTAGCCTTAAAGCTTCGTTGAATATTGCTTCTAGATTGGGGCAATTCGCGCAAAGATACTTGATATCGAGGACACCATATTTCCAGGCAGCTTCTGTTTCTTGGCTTATGAGTTCTTTCAGGGAATCATCATACACAAGATAAGCCAAAATCCAGAATGATATATTATACTCGTTCGAATTTGCTCTAGAGATGCATTAGTACTCACTTCTGGACTTTCGAGGGGCACGTTGGCGTCGTTTTACTCACGCCCAAAATATCATGAGAATCACCGAAGCCCGTGCTTCTAGATCAATCCCGACGATTTCTTGCGCCTTGATGATGCTTTCGATGGACCACGACTGCTCCGACCTCTGGTCCTCGGGTTGCTGGATGAACTTTCTGATAGCATTCATGATTCTCTTCCTTGGTTCGGTCACTGGAAGGCCGAAGAAGTCTGGATAGCGAAAGAACACCATCCAGGCAGAATCGTTGAAACCAAGCATATGATCGACTATGTTAGATTCGATTTTATGCAGGTGAGAACCAAACATAGATCGAGTTGCTGCATCTACCATGGCCAACCGACACAGAGAGTAGAGCGAAATCCGTCTACTATTGCCGTGGAACGCAGTAGTGCAGAAGTCAAGCTTATTCCACTGCATTGATTCACATAGAGCACCCAAAAAGCGTCTGCAGACTTCATCCATCTTTTCACCGGGAAGAAGCTGTTTCTTATAAATATCCTCGGTGAGATGGATGAAATCCATTTGGCTGGGGTTTACAGGATTGTTTGGGAGATAGCACCAATCGCCGGGCTGTGGTTTGTGCCAAGCGCGTTTGATAGCGTCCTTGCCGAACCCGAAGTTCTGAAGAAGTTGATTCAGGTGGCCATCAAACCCGAAAGCGACGCCATCACGGTAAGTCGCTGCCACATCAAGGGGTGCCGTCACGATGTAAAGCTTTCTCCCCAGTAGTTGGATGGAGAAAATCTCATGAGAACGACCTGTATAGTTCCTTCGAATGGTTAGACATACGTACTACAAGAAAGGGCCGATGGCATATCATATAGTACATACAGACCTCTTTCGAGGAGACTATCCGAGTTCCCGAAAAATGCCACGGTGTGCCCTACAAGCACAGGTTAATATTATTACATGATTGCCATCCACATTGGCACGTACCGAGAACTATCAATCTCTTAGTCTAGTATATAGAACGAGGCTGCGCTATGGTAGGTAGGTGTGTAAGCTTACAAGGAATCCAGTATGGCAGCTCCTTTGGGCTTTGCGGTTGTAGCCATGGCTTCACTGAGAACATCCATAACCTCCAGATGAGAAGGCAAATAGGGGCCATTGCAAGTAGGGAATACCTAGAGGTCAGAAATTCCCAGGGTGAAAGAGAGCCCCCCCATGCATGTAGTATAATCGAAGCACCCAACATATTGTACTGTAAAATGACTAGTAATCAGAGGAGTTTGTTGAATTGTGACGCAATACAGCAGACTTGGGAAATGGCATTAAATGCCAGGCTGTCACGCCCAGATTAAATACCTAACCTAGGCTATCCCTTGTTTCGAACTTGCAGATAGCCATTTCTAAACCATCGCCAACGAATGGTAATCTATTTCTCCGAGGTGTCATTATTGTTGACAAGGTCTCCCAGAGCCTACATGAAGTTGTGGCCATGCAGGTCCAAGTTTCATCGTCTTTCACCAACTTGCGCTACTTATCTCTAGCCTTGCTCTTAGGCACTTTCGATCGGTAAGATGCCAAAGCTTTAAAGCGCAGAGGTGGGATGATCCGTCTCGCGCATGCCACCAACTTCTTAAGAATAGAATGGCGTGATAGGCGTAGTTAGGGTGTCCGTCCGCCGTCTTATCTCCATCCAGTGATAGTTTAGAAGAATATTAATACATGTAGCTGAAAAGGCAGAAGGGTATGTATCATTATGTACAACGGCTACGGGGGTTGGTTACACAACACAGGGCGTGTAGCTAAGATTTGTAAAGTACAGCTGAGCCGCTTGGTACGACGGTGCCGTTGTACTTAAATTACGACGGGGAACCAACTGCATATGTAGTCATTCTATGCTACCCCCGCCAGGTCAGCACCCTCTTTTTCCTATGTGGCAACGGATGATATAAAGTTTTCCGTTTCACAGCATCAGCGTTAGTGATAGAAAACAAGAAACGACTAAAGCATAACCGTCGCCGAAGAAATGTGAGTCTCTTATAGGCTACTTCTTCATTCAGATGTTGGGTGCAGAGCGTTCGTACATGCGAGCGGTTCCTCCAATCATGTACTCACTAATTGACGAATCTACAACCATATCTCTTGTTAGAATTGGAACCCATACATGCCAGCTAAAATTAGGAAGAATTATACGTATCGGTTCCGATAGGAGGTAGATAAAAGGCTTATTGCTTGATAAGTCTTTCATTTCTTTATAAACGTGGTGGAATTATTATATTGGTTGAAGTTGCAAGCTCATACAGTGCGCTAATGTATCAAGCTTACTCTTTGTACTGTATGGAAACCTTCCGTCACGCTCAGATTGGGTAGTCTGTGACTGGTAACCTGCTACCTACCTGGGTTACTGTACCTAGTACATTTGATGCAATCACAAACTTCCATTCGCTGTGCAGCGTTATACATTACTCTTCCACCCAGGATCTTACAATAAAACCGGACAATCTCAACGCTTACAATTTCGGCATAGTGAAGGCTGCTTGAGATTAAGGCCAAGCTTGAAAGATAAACCACGGTGCGCCGGGGTTAGCCATCCTCGCTGGAATATACGGATTAACGAGGAAATAAGGGGCCAGTGTTCCAAAAGATATGGGCCAATATGGTCACGTGACCTGGCGGATGCGAGGCGCGTCGCCCGTTACGTACTATGTAATTGAAGCTAGAGTGGAGATTAAATTAGGCACCTGCACCCTATCTTACATAATCCCCGAAGCTTAATGGCGGGTCGCGACCCGCGTTCACTTCTCCATCAATTAAACCAACAACCGAACATCTACTTCCAACCTCAGCCTTACCTATCAACCCCATCCAATTCGTTCTCGTTGCTTGTGGAAGATACCAACAAGATCGATGGTACCTATTCAGCATTCGTAAATCATCCTGTCGTTATGCCTGCGTATGTTGCCTTTTTTTTTCTTTTTTTTTTCTCTGTCAAACGCGTCGAAGCTGACATGTAATCTATAAATAGTCCGGGTGAACAGCATAATGGCATCGCCAACCCTTTCGAGGAGGCTAAACCTCGCATTTCAGAATTCACTGCCATCGAAATCGCTACTTTGCAATCGCGCCTAGAGAAACAATTAGGTCCCGAATACCTCTCATCCCGCAGTGGCCCCTCTGGTCAGAAGGTTCATTACATCGCCGCCGAGAAGTGCATCGCTCTAGCCAACGAGGTCTTCGGCTTCAATGGCTGGTCTTCAAGCATTCAAAACATACAAGTCGATTTCGTCGACGAGAACCCGCAAACCTTCAAGATCTCTCTAGGTCTTTCCGTCATCGTCCGAGTGACGTTACGTGACGGCACATACCATGAAGATATCGGATACGGTCACATCGAGAATTGCAAGGGGAAGGCGGCTGCTTTCGAGAAGGCTAAGAAGGAGGGAACTACCGATGCGCTGAAGCGTACGTTGCGGAATTTTGGTAATGTGCTGGGCAACTGCATCTACGATAAAGATTACCTGTCCAAGGTCACCAAGATCAAGGTCGGCCCCGTCAAGTTCGACGAGGGCAACCTACATCGCCATGCAGACTTTGCAAAGAAGGAGCCGGAAGTCAAAGTTGAGCCCAAGAGCAATGCAGATAAGAATGCCGACAAGATGACGGCGAATGGTGGGTTTTACTCCGATGGCATCGACTGGACAGATGCTGATGTTTTGGATTTGTAGTTTCGGACTTGCTTGACGATGATTTTGAGGACTTCAACATTGCCGACTTCGGGGTAGCGGAGGACGGCCATCCCGATGAGGTGGTACTGCCAGCCTCCCATGGCACAAGTTCATATGAGAAATCACAGACTTTACCCACTGGTAATGGTAGTGACCGCAATGCTTCATACCCAACCAGTGCTTCGAAGCCGATGCAACCGCCCCCAAAACCGGTTGCTCAGCCTCCTAGACCACCTCATACCCCTAACCAGCCTGCGCCACGACCTGGCGCTCCTATGCAAGGCCGTCAAAACCCACAACAATATCCAAAACCCCCCAATCTCGCTAACCACGCAATTCAACAATCAGCATCGAACAGTAGAACGAACACGCCTCCTCCCAACGGTGCCGCGCCACCGGAACAAGTCTCATTCTTCTCGGCACGGTCGGTCAAGAAGCTGCCGGAAGACGCACCTCCGGACGCAACCATTGTCACACCCCAGGGCGCCAAACCATTCGATCCTCGCCTAGACAGTCCTTCTATCCGGAAAACACCGGGTATCGATCACAACTCCTCGAAGCCGGTGTCTAGGAGCGGACAGCATGTTCCGCCCGTGAAAAGGGAACAGGAGCAACAGCGCGGTCCCGGTGGTGGTTCAACTGGTGGTGGCTTTTCAAGTGCGTCTGGCTCTGGACCTGGTCGACCGAGCATGGGTGGCGGGGCCTTAAACAACGCGAGACAAATTGGCGCCCCTGGCGTGGGCAGTCCAATGGGAAACAGGGGCCACTACAAGCCACTGACGGTGAAGCGCCCAGCTCCTGGAGGGCCCGAATCCGGAGGCAGGACTCCGCTGACTGAAGTCTCGACCAACAATCCCGCTCAGGGCGCCGGAGGTACAGGGATAGATGCCAAGCGGCAGAAGATTTCTTGATCGGCAAGCTAGACCACACGCTACGGTTATCTCGTCTCTAGATTCTGCGGCTACGACGGATATAGTATAGGAGACCAGGTTCTTTACGGCGGAAATGTTAGGCGTTTGGAGTAGGGCTGCTTACTTTGCTAGCATTAGCTCTTATCAGGTTGGCATCGCGAAAGATTTCATGGTCTCGGGCGTTAATGCTGCAACGCCCTCGAATGGCTAGGCACCTATTAGAAGTAGGCATTTCCAGGTAGATTTCAATGCTTCTTTCCTCAGCTACCTACCTAGGAGGTACCTACTGTACTCATTATATTTTTAGGGATTCGCTTTGAAGATTTTAGTCAGAGCAGCTTCTGTGCTTATGTAATCATTGTGCCCCCTTTTCATGGTCATTCAACACATTTCTTCCGTTCATTTCCTGACAGTCCGAAGTGGAAGTGCCCATCACGCTTTCTGGAAACCATTGATGCCGGAAGATAAATCCAGCGTGGCCTTTGTCCAGGATCACAGTCTTAGACGGCTACTTTGGTGATCAACCCGGATCCCAGCGCGTACCTAGGCAGGTAGCATGACCCATTCCCATTATCGGATTGCGTAAGGCGCGCTATTACAGCAATAATAGTATTAAATCTCGTCATCCTAGAGACATCGTCTATTCTTGAAGTACCGCCGGTTCCTATCGCAACTTTTCTTGATTACGTGCTGGTTCCTCGCCGTCTTCCTGCGGAACCGTGCCTTGCACTCCGGACACAGATAAGTTGGGTTGATGCCCGACTTCTCGCGCTGGTGCCGGACAAGGTTGCTGCGCGTTGTGAATTTCCTGCCGCTGCACCCGTGGTCCCAGCATATTAGCTGGGTGGCGCTTAGGTCCTGGTTCGTGTCTATGTTGGTTTCATAGCCCTTATTCTCCCCGTCTAGGATGTTGTTTTTGCGAAGGACGCTTTGTTGTCTTGGCTCTGTCTCTGCTGTTTGAGCAGGGCTATGGATCATCGTGTTAGAACGCGTGTCTGTTATTGGATGTTTTAAGCAGGCTTACCTGGGTGACGACTTAGTTGAGAGGCCACCCATCGACACACCGGAGTCCGACCATTCCGACCCCTGAAGAGACGAATCCACGTCTGGGCTTTTATCGTCGATGGGAATCTGGATTTCTTCTGCCATTTCTGTGGTTGGGGTTAAAATATCCGGTTGTGTCTGGTTATCTGTATACAGCTGTCAGTATATTTCTGAAGGGTTGACCGCCCATGGTCTATGTGATAGGGTTTGGTACAACGAAGCAATCAAGGTAGGGTTTTATAAAAATTTGGGGTTCACGAGCATACCTCCGAAGTTGATTGGAGGTAATAAGGTTCGTAAGGAACTCATCCAGTCGATAATGATATGATTTGCCTGGTATAGATTTAGCATTTTGAAAAGAGAATTATCCCACAATCACAGATACATACAGGAACAGGAGAGTATTTCCATTGGTTGGCGCAGGTCTGGAAGCAGCAGCGAAAACGCGAATTCTCTTTTCCATGGCAAGATCGCCCCCGAATAGAATTAGTCTGATGTTTACCCATCCTAGCGGTGGTCCCGTGAAGCATGTGTTGAAACTCTTCCGGAATGTCTCTAGGAGTTAGATACACATAGCAGGTTACCTCTTATCGTGTAACTCGAGGGAATCGTAAGTTCAGCATGATATCAAATAAGCGACGTGATCCTAGCTGTGAGCTTGCAGATAGACTATTCCACTTGATCGTGCAAATCTAGTGTTTCGTTCGCCCGCGGATGTGATTTCGTTATCATGATATTTGAGGGGGATAAGGCCAAACTCGAATGCAGCAACCGTCGTATTAGGGTTGGTCTAAATTCTGACTATCCCCTGAATTGGCTGGCGTGATATAGCCCATCCCGCGCTCGCTTTTTGTGAACGGTTTAGGAGAAGGTCCCTCTATACACCTGGAATCACTAAAATCAGCTAACATCATTGGTCAATATGGCATCGCTACACTTATCACATTATAAGGATTCCGCTGGGGATGATAAGCGACAGGATGACATACATGTGGCTTATGGGAAGCCAAGAAGGACAATTGGCTATAACGGACCAATGTTCCGGACCCCGTGCCACTTCCTTCTAGGGGTTTTATCCTTGCTATAAGAAATAAAGGACAGTTATTAAATTCTCGGCTAACAGCGTTCTCAAATCCCTATACATATTAGTCGGGCGTGAAATGCTCAGCTTGATGTAAGTATGATGAAGTGCCAATAGATAGGGGTTCAGGAGCCCGATGAAACCCCAAATGCGAGTATATTAAAGCTTATCTTAACTTCGTCGTCCGGGTCTCCTATTCATCCCATAGTAATCTTTTACCATATTTTTTTATCTTTTTATTTGAAACAATGGCACTCTGGGATGGATTTTTACCTTTCTATAAAGTTATGAGTCCTTTACGGCACGGTTATACCGTTTCTGATCAAGTGCATGATGTGATAGAAAGATGCTGTGAGCCTGTCAGCTTGTGACTGTCAGATAGCAGCACCCCTGCTGTCCCTACCCCTACACCGGCCCATAATTCCTAGCAAATAGCAACTGAGGACTTCAAGGACCTTTTACTGTAATCGGAGCTCGTAAAGCTTGGCCAAGCATTCTCGACTACTTACTACAGGGGTGGATGCTGCCATCTGACAGACAAGCTGATATCTAACTCTAACCTCACCCTCAGCTCGTTGTTGGGTAATATGTACATGTGTCGCTTCGAAGCACGCTCGTCAAAAATCCCGGCGTTTGACCTAACCTAGGCAGTCGTATACTACCACCCGACCTTGAGGACGCTTCCGAGTCCCATATTCCGTAGCACTATACCACCGACAACCGCTGTCGTACTGAAAGCCACTAGCGTCTTCAATGACAACTGCTCCAGAGTACCCAGCTCTTCTTTCGCGCGCCCGACCTTGTGCGAAGGCTTACTTTCCACGATTTCCTTCCCTGTTCCCCCGACCTCGTAATCCTGGTAATATACCCTCTCCAGCAGCTGCTGATACTCCTTGACCAGACCAGGCCAGAGATTGGTGATACGACCAGAGTCGGTCTTGTACCAGTTATTGCATCCGTTATCAGTTACGGCAAAGCTCTGAAGCCGCTCCTGTATCTCCTTGTTGTACTGTTCCATTTTCTCGTGGCGCGGGGTTAGACTCAGCGTTTTGCCCTGCTTTCGTGCTTCCAAGACTGGCTTGACCAGTCCGCTGATGTATCTGCTCTGGGCTTCTATCATGAGGATGAAGCTGTTATGGAGCAGCCCACTGTTTGGTCCAAGAATGATTCCCAGATTTGGCATGTCTTCGGCGCAGGTGCCTAGGTATGCTTGAGCGCCGTCCTTCCACTGATCGTGTAAGACACGTCCGTTCCTACCAACTATCTTCAGGGGGTGGAGGAACTCCTGTGCCCGGAATCCTGTTGCGCATATAATGAGGTCGTAATGAGGTTCTGCGTCTGCCAGCTGCCCATCTTTGCCGGTTACACGTATCACGTCATCTTTGATGCTGTGGATATGTCTCGTCTCGAGGTGAACATTAGGACGAGCCAATGCAGGGTAAAAAGAATCCGACATGACTATCCGCTTGCATCCCAGGGCATATTTTGGCGTCAGCTTCTCCCACAGCTCGGGCTGATTCGGTAGTTGTTCGTGCATGTGATCTAGAGCCATTTTCTTCACCGTCTTGTTCTCTTCGTGGGTGCCAAATGATAGCGCTGCATGCGTTGCCTCCCTATCGCATATATGTCTTCTCCGCCAGTAATCCTGGAGGTACGGGAAAAGCCGATACAGCGCACGGGTGCTCTCTGGAATCTCGTAGTCTCCTCGGGGTATGATCCAATGTGGTTCTCTTTGAAACACTGTGACCTTTTTCGCGAACTTTGCCACCTCAGGTAGAATCTGAACCGCACTGCAACCTAAAGACCGAGAGAAACCAGTTAGTAACCTCAACAACATTACTTCCTACGCCATGCTACAGACAAACATACCAGTGCCAACAAGCGCAACTGTCTTTCCCGTCAAGTCATATGACCAATCCCATCTTGAGCTGTGCATAGTCTTTCCGGTGAAGCCATTCAAACCTTGAATATCGGGGTATCTAGGCTGGTTCAGCTGGCCAACAGCGCTGACGAGAAAGTTACTCGAGATGGTATATCCGGGGTTGGTCTCGGCCTCCCTACTACCCTGCGCGAGCTTGACGTTGGTATGCCATTTCTTGGAGTTCTCGTCCCAAGTCGACCCTTCGACGAGAGAACCGAAGCGTATATGCTCATAAAGCCTATAATGTTGGGCTACGCGGGTAAAATAAGCGAGGATTTCTTTCTGCCCAGGCAGCGAGCGACTCCATTCACTGTTCTGGGCAAAACTGTAGCTGTACATGATGGACTGCACGTCGGCTCCGCATCCTGGATATGTGTTATCGTACCTAAAGTATCGTGAACTTGGGTTAGACCGAGTAATCTGCCAAGAACGGAAGAGTTAACTCACCATACGCCGCCCACCCCAGCTGACTTTTCCAAGATGACAAAGTCCCGGCTGTTGTTGCGTGTGATCAAGTCAATGGCAACACACATACCACCAACGCCGGCCCCAATGATGACCACGCCTGTGTCAGTGTAGTCTCGCCGACTGTCGTTCGATGGCCCTGGCCATGATTCTTCTTCAGCCATTGATACTGTTGTGGATTGAAGGATCGTATATGATAAGGTAGGTGAAAATGATAATAAGAACGGAGGGGAATTAGTTGGTGGCACAATCAGGTAGCTACCTGCGAATGATTCCACAGGTCAACTAAAAAGCAGACGTTGTGTCATATTTATAATGCCATTGTGTGAGATGCCTACTGGTGGCGGCACAGCTGAGCACGTTACTGTTAGCCTATGATCCCGATGTGGGAGGCTTACACGGGGATTGTGGGATCAGGGATCGTGGGATTGGATGTAGAGATTCGTGGGTTGGGGTGATATTTACCCCGGCTTACTCGATTTGAATCTAAGTTGCGATGGGTGAGGTAGAGTGGCCAAAAGACACCACCCGTATCTGCCTCCTGTAATACGGGCATAACGTTGTCCCTTTTCTCGCGTTCGAAAAATTATATATCTTCTTGTCCATCCCGTATACCTAGCTCCACCCGCTGTGATCAGAAAGGCACTAACACCACTTGTACTCATAAAATCAGTCTGTCGATTAGAATGGGGATCCAAGAGAGGCCAAACCCCGCGTTGCTTTCATCGAAGAAGGTCGACCCTTCAGCTTAACCGTTAGACCTCTCCTCCCTGTCATACCCAACTCTACATTGGCCCACAGTTCTTCGCCAATGGTAAAAGGTGGCTTTGGAGTCCTTTACCAAAACGAACACTCGCAGCGATATAGCCAGGTACTGTCAGGTACTACAAGGGTGAATGAGTCCTTACGATAGTCATGCTGATAGCCTCCGTACGTATTACCAATAGCGAAACCAGACCGAGGCAATGTAATGACACTGCTGTAGTCGACTCAGGTTCCACCTAGGATATCTCATGAAGCTGATGTTTCTATATCAACTTGCTCGTCGGTGGTGTGGTGTAGACAGCTCTCGCGCTTAATCGCTTGGATGCTAAACTAGTCCTTGAGTAGAGTGCTGTTGCCGCAACGCTGTTTACGTCGCGCGTCGCCAGGATACATGATCTTACCGGTTCTCGTTGACCACAACATCTCCCTACTCGCTCAATATTTCGAAGCCAGGTATTATTGTATCTCCTTTCGGCCACTTCCATGTCGATTGGAGCGAGCCGTACAACGACGTGATCAACGATCGAGTCTCTAGGAGGTGATCGTATACAGTATACCTTGGTCAGGTATATTTAGATGCAGCTTGAGGTGGCGTTTGAAACCTCATGTTCGCCTTTGTGACCCAGCAAATCTTCAGCGACAAGGTATCAGGGAATCTAGAAGGCTTGGCAAGCAGCTGAGACTTTCTTTCTACATTACTGCGGCGTTGTCAGCACTGACGCAAGCTATCAACGCCACTGACTTACTACCTATGTCAGCTCGCGAAATGGCGCCATTCAAGTCTGTCGCTTCAATTCCTATGGTCATTAGGGTCGTTTCGCATTTCGAAGGAAAAGGTTTACTGCTTACATACTGTACGTAATCTGAGGTTGATTATACGTTACATGGGTGCACCACGATGTTGTATCCGCCCTATGCAGGTCTCAGCTTCGCTCCTAAGCGAATCCAAATCGTCACACAGATCCCCGCACACGCCTCGATAGGAAACGTCGCGTTATCAGTTTGTGACGCCCAAAGTTCAAGCTCACCGCATAATCGAAGTCGAGCAGTAAGACTCGGGTAAATAGGAATAGGATCACTGTCAGCTGGATCCCTTTTCCCGCGTGGGTAATAATGGTTTAGAAAACGACGGCACCATGATATGACTTTGTGCTTGACAACAGAACCCAAATATCCTAGAGGATACCAGCGTTACTCGGTCGGACTGGTGTACGGTATGGAGGCCGGTTGCGTGATATCAAAGCACGTTGCCTCCGCAGCCAATTAGAAACCTCAATCCGCTCTCGTTCGTAACTCGGATAACCCTGATAGGCATTGAGGCTCCTACTGAAGTATTCGCTCGGGTCAGTTCATCTCGATCCGTGTGGAATTCGGCCGAGAAGGCTTTCATTATCGAGGATTATGGGAGGAAGCTCCGGAAAGGGTTTGAGACCGGGGGATCGAACTGCCAGCCCTGCCAGACCCCTATATTAGTGCAAGCCACAAGATAGCACCTGGTTAGTATGCATGTGAGATGACGATCCGGCAACTCTTAGAGGGCGTTCAACTATGGGCAGCAGAGATCGAGGTTCGACTCCTCCAGGAGGGTAGCTAATGCCTAGTCCCGTGGCATAATCGAGCAGCGGGAATACATCTAGCGTCTAAAGAATATCGTACGGGACGGGAAAGCACAAGTCATAGACATTGTCAAGCGAAATGTCTATGAGCTTGTACTCATGTACAGTCAATTAAATCATCTCTCTATAAAATTAGCAAGGAAACTTATCGGTCTAGGGATTTCACCCAGCACATGAACACCTATGCGTTGAAAAAACGGTGTATATCTCGGTAGCCATGCTGGCTGTTATGAAGACAAGGAGCACTGACGTCCAAAAGGATGTGGAGCAGCCCAAGAATCGATTGCGAAGTATTGTGGGTCAGCCATCGATCCCTGATTTGGTATAGGATTGATGAATAGGAAGCATAGAAAAGACTGATATGGTGGTGCATCAAGTCGTCGAGAATTGGCTAGACAGCGTCGTTGCCAATCCCAAACAGGATTCGAATGTCTTGGTCGCCGTCATGGCGGTCTATATTCGAGAATATTTGCATCGGTTCAACGATATCAGATGAATCATGAGGTTTGGTCAGGACTCATGTTCTTTTCATATGTATTTTCATTCCCTGGTGGTGAATGCATTAGCCACAATCGTACCGTATCGTGTCGCAGTCGTTGCTCGACACACGCTAGGAAGAGATCAGTCGCATAGCGCGAGAGAAACCCATCCTTCGAAAAGACAATGTTTCTCATATAAAGCCGTCAGATTCGCATTTCCTCGGAAGTCAAAGTCGAGTCTACGACCAATAATTTTATGATTTAGAAAAGGAAAACAGATGGAGTGGGATATGGTTACCTCACTCTAGATCATCTCCCCTCATTACTAAGCTTGCAGACTGCAGGGCTTACAGGGCTTGCAAGTACAGCTAAGAGTTTAACCACAGGGCACACCTGCCCCTCTGCCCCTTAAAGTCCCCTAATAAACCCTCTAATTTGAAACCCTTTAGGACGGACTATCGTGACACATCACGTCTCAGACTGAAGATCCCATAGCACTCTTCTCTCATATAAACAATAACGTGTTCTGCACTAGAGAAATGAAAATGATTTTAATATTTACATCAGCACTACTCACCATATACCGAAGCAATGGCTAACAACAACAAAGGCAAACCGACACTTCACCACTTAGAAGTAAGTTATAAATCCTAAGCTAGAACCAGTCCACTGACAGCATCCCAGAACTCCCAATCACAACCAATCCTTTGGCTGCTGGAAGAGCTCGGCATAGAGTACAACCTGGTAATCCACGAGCGAGTAAAGAACCGGGCACCACCCGCGCTCAAAGAAGTGCACCCGCTAGGCAAATCGCCCACGCTGATCACGCCGTCGGGCCGCGTCATCACCGAGCGCAGCGCCATCGCGCAGTGGCTCATAAGCACGTACGACGAAGGCGCGCGCTTCCGAACGCCAACACCTAGTCTAGATATCAACTCCAACTCCGAAGATGATGCGACCCGCGAAGCCCAGCTCCTATCGCTCGGCAGCGCGACGCTGAGCCCGCTTCTCATGCTGAAGCTAGTCCTAGAGCTAGCAGTGCGGCAGGCGCCGTTCCCAGCGCGGCCGATCGTGGCCGCCGTGCGGCTGGGGATCAACCGGGCGTTTCTGGACGGCGAGCTGGCGCTCGTGGTCGGGCACCTGGAGGAGCAGCTAGCGCCGAAAGGCGAGGCGCGGGACTGGTTTCTGGGGACCGAGGAGCCGACGCGCGTGGATTTCTCGCTGCTCTGGTATGTGGACTGGGCGGTGCAGTGGGGGTGGTTCGACATCGAGAAGTACCCCCGGCTCAAGGAGTTTCGCGCGCGGTGTCTGGCGCGGCCGGCTTGGAAGAGGGGGCTGGAGAAGGGGGGGAATAAGTATAATTTGAAGTTCTGGTAAAGGGTAGATGATTCTCATAATCTTCCACCGCATAGCATGCGAACGGTCTAATGCTTAGGAAATCGAAAGCTTATAATGGCTGATCCTGCACCTGGAGGAAGGTGCACGATGATGGAAAAGGAGGCGAGGTTGCTAGCATGCGCTATGGTCTGATACATTCACCCCTATGGTAAAATCACAAGCAAATAAATTGCTTTAGACCAGCACAAGCTAAGCGCCCAAGAACAGAGCAAAGTTCATCAGTTTCATTCATTCAGTGTCATATTAGCTAGCCAGCCCATCAGTAGCATCAACCCCGGGCTACGTCTTCCTTATCCCATAAGCTCGCAACCCTCTCTCACCACGCCAACAACAGCACCCGTCTGAATGGCCTCGCTTCCACCAGCAGAGACCCTGTACTCTATCTCTGCCAAGCCATCCAGCCATCGGATCATAGCTTCAGGCTTGACCTCCATCGCCACCAACTCCTCGGAGAGAGCAGTTATTATGTCCGCCAAAGCAAGGCCATTGGCCACTTTTAGCGTGTTAATAGTCGAGAGACAGGTGGTGACATCACTAGTTGCCAGCAGGGTACTCGCGATCTTCTTAATTGCATCGGGAGGCGGCGCTGCTATGCAGTTATAGATGGTCTCTGTCGTGATGGTGTCCCTGACAATGTCCTTCTCGAGGACCTTTGGTGCACCTTTAATTTGCAACGGAGTACCTAAGTGACAGGCAGTTAGTACTGATAAACTAGGTAGTTGATGTTCAAATCATGAGCACTTACTAGATGCGTGACACGCTTGAAGCACATTCAAAGCTCGTCGCATATCTCCTTTGCTCAGCTTAACCAGAGCATCCGTAGCCTCGCCCGAGATTTTTACATTCTCTTCCAGAATGACCTTGTCCACCAAGACCCGGATATCATCCTCTTTCAAGGGGCTGAATCGGAATCGTGTGCATCGAGACAACAGCGCCGGGGACAGCTTGTGTGTGTAGTTTGCAATAATACAGAATCGCGTATTTGCCGTGTACTTCTCCATGATTCTTCGCAGGGCCATCTGGGCCGTGTTGGTCATGGCGTCCGCCTCGTCGAGAATAATAAGCTTGTAGCTGGCCATGCCACCGGGACGCGAGGCTCCACCCATAGTGAAGATCTGCTTTGTCGAAGCAAACGTCTTGATCTGCTCACGCACGACATCGATACCACGATCATCTGAGGCGTTTAGCTCCAGGACCATCTGGCGCATATTCTCTGTCCCGTATATTCGTCTCGCGAGCGCTAGGATGGTGGATGTCTTGCCTGTTCCCGGGGGACCGTAGAGAAGGAGATGTGGTAAACGATTCGAGTCGACGAACTTGTTGATGGTAGCTAGAATATCTTGGTGGCCCGAGACATCGGCTAGCGATACGGGTCGGTATTTCTCAACCCTGGTCCTCAATCAGCATGCCTCGACCACACAGGTGTACGCTCTTGGTGTCCTACCAGGGTAACGAGTCCTCTGCTTCCACCGGCAGATTGGCAGCACTACGCTTGCCTTTAGCGGTATTGTCAGATGAGAATGTGATGTCATTAGATTTCGGAGGGGCATCAATGTCCATCTCATCTTCAAAGTCAGACATGATGGGCGTTAGATCGCAATGGTTGGATGGTAGCAAGCTTTGGACAAATTTCGTTGGCAAAGAAATTCTTTGTATGTAGGTGGCACCTTCTCGCCAACAAGGAGTTGCCTTGGTAACTATTAATATTATTGGGGGGTTGATTGTATCAAGTAAAAGAAATGAACTAGGATTGACTGTTCATGAAGCCGTAATGCTGTGTTCTTTCACAATGTTCTTGGTTTGGTGGAAAACTGAAGACGCGTAAATTGAAATTGTTAACGCGTCTCAGTGAAGTCCAGTACCTAGCGAGGTACCTACGGTGGGGTTACAGGGGGCGGAGCTGGTAGGTGGCTCAGTGGGCTGTGGCGCGAGCTAGGGGAAGCTCCATTGTCTCCACCCGTCCTCCAGAGCTCAGGTACAAAATACCTTGTAACGCAACTTCATACAACAACTTTGACGCCTTCGTCTTACTCCCTACCTATGCCGTCTCGAGTCTTCAGAAACTTCTAATAGGAAGGTAGCTAAGGGTCTACACTCCTCATATCCTACTAGTTTACACGCCTTCTTCATAAGATAATATTATCACCTACCCGGCTCGTAATTTTCTCTCCTCTCAGTGCTGAGCATCATGCTTCATCACAATTCTCATGCACGAAATGGCACTCTCTATAACAACAAATCTCTCATGTCTCGCCAAAGTTACCATTATATAACGAATTGAGAAGCTTCATATATTATCATCATATGCGATGTATCCAGATCGCTACCCTGTTTGTTTTCCTCATCAAAAGCTGTCAGCATTAATCCGCAAAGCCCCCTCGTGTACCTCATCTCGTGTATTCATTATTAAATCAATCCTTCAGGAATGAAAAAGTCCTAGCCATAATTGTTTCCTTATTTTTAACTTCCAACCCCCTATCTGTTTCACCCTTGCCGCTGCTGTCACTTCCTTCTGGATTCAACGTTTCTTCGCTGTCCGGATGCCATTCCTCGTCGAAAGACGAAGCTGATGATGGCGAGGAAAATGAGCTGTCGTCCGAGTCGCTATCCGACGAGTCATCCGTCTCCTCCCATTTCTTGCTATACTTGGACGGGTATTCTCGACTAGGATCATTGGATTTGCATCTTGATAGGGCATAGCCGACGGTCTCGATGGGCATCATGTTCTCGTCCTCTTCTAGGAAGGTGTACAGCATGTCTGAATCCATGTCCTCGATATGGATAGTGGTTGGATTAGGTCCTCCCACTTCCATCTTGAAAGGCTCATTGTTGACGGATTTCCGATTGTCTCGCCGAGATTTAGGTCTGCACTTCTCTTCTTCTCTCTCCGTGCTATCCAGCCAAGATTTCTCTTCCTCGTTATCCGCTTGGTCCCAGAAGAAGCTGGTTTGGTCAACTGGGCTTCTAGGGCTAGTAGGGCTAGTAGGGCTATCTTGCTCGGCGTCCTCATCCTCGTCATCTTCTATGTCCAACGCCTTATTCAGCGGTAAGTCGTCCTCGTGGCTCGTCGGTCCACTTGCAACAAGCGTTGGGGAATCTGCTTCCCCTAAAAGTGACTCAAGCTGCTGCTGTTGGAGTGCCTCTGTGTGCAGCCTATATCGTTCATGATGGCACTCGGAAGGAAAGTCGCAATCGACCACGCAGTTGTGCGATCTCTCGGCAAAAGCTCGCTCGCGCTTCTTCCTTTCCAATCCGTCGGCGGTTTCTAACCCAAGGACCTTGCGACGCCACGCTCCCCATTCGGCCCAACCATTATAGTCGAACTCAGAAGCGCACATCGCATTCCCACGGCGGCGTCCCTTGCCTCGCCGGGTTTTAGGGGGATTTGAGGAAACGCAATATTCATGAGCGCAGATGAGACAGCGACGCGTGCAGCCGAGCCGCCAGACAGTGCTACATGAATGGCATTGCCATAACCAAGGGTATGGCTGACGGGGTGGAGGAGGGGGTGTAGGCATACCAGCCGGAGATGTTGGTAGGATATTTCGTAGGTGTAGACGAGCGGGAGGGGTCATAGGAAGAGAAGTCCGCCGTGTAGGCGATGGCGGTGAGGATGTAGGGGGCGTGGTCGATTGCTTTGAAAAGAGTGAAAGAGTTGGTAAGACTCTACGTGAAGGCATGTCTTATGTCTCTGGTAGTATCCGATTATGATACGTTGTGTGTATTACTTGGATGATTCGCTTTTTCTTTGTAGGTTACGGGAACCATGTGTTTGCTTGTGGGATAGCGAGGATAGAAGTGCGACCGATAGTGTATTTGGTATTTGTGTCTGTGACTCAAGGAAACCCACTAATATTTATCCCGTGATCCGATTTATTAATACTGAGTAAAACCTCTAGGGCCTGTAATAGAAGAAACACAACTTTGGAAAACGTATTGCAATATGTTTTATCCTCCGTGAAACGAAATCGTTTTGGGTGCTAAGGAGCGTGGGGGAAGGAATGCTTGTTTCAGCTGATTCAAAAAATCGAGCAGAAATACAGTAAGAAATAAGAGACCTAACAAAAGGAGATATAAGGGAACGACTTGACACAGAAAAGGAGTGTTTTGAATCCAAGCTCGCAAGATACGGCCGACTCATCAGCTATGCCAAGGGCCTACCGGCACTTATACAGACCACGGCGACTTTGTCCATGCATCCGCGACAAAGACGCCGATGCGCCTCCGCAGGCCAGTGCAGCTCCCGAGGATCGGGGTGTATATTAGCTCTCGAGCATCCCTCCCGACATGAATTATCCCACCTGCCATCTTTGTAAAAATCGCGCTCCCATTCATGGTCTAGAATAGAAGCCGCGCGTGACACTGGCAAACTGGCTATTAGGAGCTCCTTCCATTGACCAATGACAAAGAGTGAGGGAGTCGAGAGGACAAGGCGGTCCGGTCACTTATTGCCTCCTACAACAACGACGGTCGAATGACAAAGCAGGGAAAGAGGGGGTTATAGCATACTCGAAAAGAGAGACAGCTTCTCGACCGATTATATATGGAAACAAAGCCGCTTCAAGTGTCCAGCACTGCCTGGATGACTGAGATCTCCGAAGCAGATATAGGGGTTACAATCCGCATGTATAGGGGGTCATCTTCCGATAGGGGCGGATATCAGTCTTGGTCGGGTATTCATTAGCTTCATGCTGTAGCAAACCTGGGCAAAGAAAGCTACCAACACCAACATATGGATTGTCGGGCGAGAACCTTAGGTATAAAGAGTGGTCTTCTTATATATGGCTACGTCCGTAAGGCGAGCGCGCATGCTGGAAGTTAGGTCTTGATTCCTAAATATGCATCGTCCTGCACGAGGCATGCCTTGAGTCAGGTTCTGTCATAATCCAAACATGCCGATGGCGGAGAACCAAGCTCAAAGGATCGCAAGGGTCTGGATACAAGAGTTGTCTGGTGGATATGATACTAGTTAACAGGGAACATAAAGCTTACATATATGCGAGTGGTGTAATTGAGTCCCCGTCACGAGTGAGGGTGCATACCTACTACTAGGAAAGAAGGTGTGCATTTGGTAAAGTTATGGTATTCTTAGGTAGCTGATGACCGCTGGCAACACTTGTATTCGTCTCGTACACACATGAAGACACGGAACAGAAACCTAAGCTAAGTCAAGTTTTATGCTCAACCATGCTTCCTCTTAGAGGTAGTCATCTCTTGGTGTATACGTATACTTTGCTGCCTTGTATAGGTACGGAATTACGGTCTTTCTCTAGCAGTAGCTTTACATTTCAAATGAAGCGATGATATTTGCATATATCTCACTTACAAATCAAGTACCTTTTTGACAGTTCCAGCTGATCCCTTAGCATATTGCGTTACTATATGAAGCTAGAAATCACCGTGGTCAGTTTCTATCATTTATATGTAAGCAAATAGATGCCAAAGAATTATACATCATATCGACAAGTATTAGGTACCTTGATCCCATCCTCTCTTTTCTAACTTGAATTTTGGCTAGCCCTTAGTCATATAGGATTTGCTGAGAAGCCAGGCTCGTGAGTAGAGCTCACAATTCGATTTGACGATCAATCATAAACGCAGCACAGCTTCACTGAGGCATATATACCTAGGTACTAAGTGTTGAGTATTGATGGCGCAATCTAAAGGTGCCATGTCCCATTCAATACCTCCAATGAAATCGACCGAATGAAATTATACCGCTTCCTCAGGTTCAATATACGGTGGTACTGCAATGTTTTATTTTTGGATGAGAATGCAATCTTGATCAGAATGAATGATTTATCTTCGAACTCTACATTGAGCTGAGAAACAGTGATTGGCAACGGATTGTCTTTGTAAATAGGGGTATGGACATCAACCACCGTTGACTCTTCATATTAGTCAGCATATTGAGAAGTGCACTCATGAATCATTTCAAGTTCAGGTCACCTTATTACAAAAAATAAAACTCGAAGCAGTGAATATTATTTATTGCCCCTAATAAAGTCTTGAGAGGGTTGTAGGACAGATTGTACCTCATCTCTACCATACTTAGGAACCATCTCAGTTGATTTGTCCAGCCGCTTTCCCTGCCGACACCTATTTTGAATCAGTCCTGACCCGGCTTCAAATTTTTCAATTGTTTCAATGGCCAGAGCCAGCTCAGTCGAAAACTCAGCGCGACCACAATCTCATAACAGGACGCTCGGAATGTCATCGTATCAACCTTCCTAGGTCACGGGACCATACCACCCCTTTCCTTAAGGCTGATAACTCGTTCCACGTAATAACGACACCCAGAAACGAAAGAGCATGCGCGTGAAAAAATACCGCAAACGCAAAGATCACGACCACCGCTTATGCCTCGATCGCCTTGTTCTTCTTCTTCTGCTCCACCTTGAGTAACAGGGCACGGTTGATGTGGGGTAGTACACCACCAAAGGCGATGGTTGCGCGAATCAGAGTGTCGAGTTCTTCGTCACCGCGGATAGCCAGTTGAAGATGACGAGGGGTGATACGCTTGACCTTGAGATCCTTGGCGGCATTCTAGGCAGAAAATTTAGCCTCCGTAAAAAGAAGTAAATCGGTTGGCCAGCAAAAGGTGACATAGTAGCACAAGAGGGGGCAAACAAAGAGGGATGACTCACGCCTGCAAGCTCAAGGACTTCAGCAGTAAGATACTCTAGAACAGCAGTAACATAGACGGCAGCCTTGGCACCAACGCGCATCTTGTTCTGGGTATTCTGCTTCAGGAAACGCTTGACACGACCGCAGGGGAACTATATACCAAGAGCATCAGTAACATGTCTCCAAATCCGTTAAAAAGAAAATTGTCAAAAATATTGAGGCGCCTGAATTGATAGAGGATCCATTGAAAGACGATGCGTTGGGCTGTTGAAGTGCAAACAGGTTCCAGAAGTCGCGCTCGATTCTGTGTTCGCGATCATTTCGAGTAGAGGATAAATACGTGTAATTCGTCATGATATTTCGCGTAGAGTGGTTCGTCGTTTGCATTGAGATTTCGAGTTTGTTTCGGTGCTACGTGTCGTGTTGAGAAAGGTGCGCGTCATTCTAAGAATCGAGGGGTTCGAGCATGATAATCGACTTAAGTTGGAGGCTGTGGTGGATCCAGCGGCATCTCGATGGTTCGGAAAATTGGCAAACGATGGTGATGCATCTAGCTAAATCTCAAAAATATCAAAGCTTACCTGAAGTCCGGCACGAGCAGAATGGCTCTGCTGCTTCTTGGGAGCTTCGGCGGCTGAAGTCTTTCCACCCGAGCTCTTGCCGCCTGCCGATTTTCCTTTTCCGCCAGCCATTGTTTATATCGATTCGCGCAAATTTGATATTAAAATATTGTTGGTGGAATCGAGTCGAATGGGATGCGACGGGAAAAATGGATATGGGTTTCGATTCGGTGTGAATAAGCGTTTTCTGCGCGTCCGAGTATATCTGTCGGTGAAAATTGTTTTTTTCTTGAAGTTTGTGTTTTGATTATTATTCGAGCGTCGGGTTGGGAGGTGTTGGAAAATCAAGAGGCGGCGCGGTGTAGTTGAAAGTTAAAAGCCCGGCTGGTTGCTTCTGCACCTGGTTTACTGTGCTGGTGCTGTGCTCAATGCGCTATTGTAGTTGGTCAGGCTGCACCTGAATGCTGAGAAAGGTCACCAAATCCTGCTTCTAGAAGCCACGGACGGTGTAAAAGGCCTAGAAAATCACCCCCTCCCGTACCGTGTCTAGCACCAAATTTTCCAGCATGGCGCTAGTCCTTAACAAGGTTAGTGCATTTTTGCTTATCGGTAAAACTCCGGTTATTGTAGTGAGCCTCGAGCTTGAGGAGAAACAACTGTCTCGATGAAGTGCCAGAAGACCATAATGTCAAAGGCATGGTACGCAAGCCAAAAGCAGAAAAGAAGTAGGAAATGAATGGAGAGATTAATTTTTTGACTGACTTACTTCATTCTGGAATAACTCTAGGAATGAGAGTGGATGGGTTGATCGAGAAAGATGTTAACTCCTTGTCATGTCAGGTAGACAAAATAGTTAGGAGGAAGGCGGCATAACATGCGAAACGCAACGGCAGCGTACATGCTGCACATTAAGGGGGGTCAAAGCCATTCAAATAATTTGAATTCGGATAGGCAGCTGGGCCTCTCAGCTTGATATAGGGCCAAATGACATGCCGAGGAGCCGCTGAACAAGGACATCACACAAAGGATACTTGGAGATGTCTGAGATTAGCTGCGGTCGATGTGAACTGCGGGATCGACGTCAATGTGGGAACCAAACAACCGAAATAAAGTTGTGGCTTGCTTTGTCGCACAGCCACTTATCCCCGCTTGTAAGAAGTACTTGGGTACAACAGCTTACAGCTCTTCAATTGCAGAAACTTCAACTTCACTTCATCGTACATCAAAGTCAACCTTTACATCTACAAGATACACTTTGAGTATTTGAGATATTTTAATGGACATAACAGTTGCTTTTAAATATATTAATGGAATGGAGTAGCAGAGAAGAAGGATCATCTATTTACTACGCCGAGGTTTTTTTTTTTTTTTTAATAAAAAAATGAAAAAAAGACTAAAAGAAGTTACGCCCAGATCGATTCGAATGGTGGACGTAGAAGTACTTAGACTTATAAAACAACACTTTAGCAAGTAAACAGGGGGGTAAATAGGTAGGTAGCCTAGCTGAAGACTGACATCGACATCTAGACTACCTATAACTAGGAGCGACTCTATTCACCTTAATAATGTCTACTAACAGTAGGCGATTCCTTTCATCTGAAAAGAGATGCTCGGGCTAGATACGTTCACATCATTGCCTTCTTTACTCACTACGAGGTATGTATTCAATAACGACTATGCATCTTTAGAAAATAATGGGCAAAAAGTATTATTGATGGATTCATCCCTTTCTCATCATCTTGTTTGAACCCCATCATTTGCATATTACTCTGCTTACCTACCTACTGCCCACCCAACTACCTTTTCGGTATCAGCAAACCAACCTACGGATTAAGTATGAGCAAAGCAGTACAGGTATACTGACCATACCTATCACACAGTAGGACATGTAAAAGTCTTATAATACTGTGTGAGGATAAATCATAACACGTGCACCCCATACTGGTCTCAAATCGACAACATTCCCCTACCGGAAATATTGCATCATCGGCGCGCGAGCCAATCAGCGCAACTGTAATTATCAGATCTCAGGTCAAGATACCCAATTCTCCGCTATTGTCAAGTTTGCTGTGGACAGTATTTGCAGAATACATTGCCTTGTGGAGCTAGGTCTTACCGCTTCTGTCGTCGGTCATGACGATGGTATCGAGCAACGGTATTGATGCCGACGCGTTTAGCCTCATCATTGGATTACAGGCATTGTGCTATGGAGGTACTGATACCACTATTATACGACAATAACACGATCATACAGGCAAACAGAATCTGCCTAGGTAGGCATAAAAGCTCGTTCGGTCCCGATGTATCAGCGCCGGAAAGGTATAAAAAGACAGGCTTACCAGTTGATTTCAAGACTTACTTGTGATATCACGCATCCAAAGATTCAAACTCGCCATCATGATGATAACATGTAAATTTGTTGTTCTTGCGGCCCTCGCCGTCATCTCAGGCAGCAGCCAAGCCAACGCACTATGCCGCCCTCCACCCCCTGAGCTGAACGTAGCCGCCCCGGCAGACAACACCCACGGTCTGAGCTGGGTCATCGACTCTAGCAAAGAAGGCACGAAAGTCAACGGCAAGCAAGTCAAGCTGCGCGTGAACCGGGCGGTCCCCGGAGGCTTTGTCGTGGCCGTCGACGACACCTCACGAGCGCTAGTCACCGACCTCCGAGATGGAGGCGCGCTGTTCGCCAGCACCGACCTGTCCGGGTACCTGAACCGGACGGGGCCGACGTCCAAGAACCAGATCGTGCAGTACGAGTTCGGGTTCGCGAGCGTCACGCCCGCGTTCAACGTGTCCACGGCGCGCGGCAAGGTCGACGAGAGCTGGGAGCTGCTGCACGTGTCGGCGCAGTCGGCCAACCCGCAGTTTCTGTCCCGGACCGACTTCACCGCCCAGCACATGGGGTTCACCCTGTGCCCGCAGGAAGGCGGGAAGTGGTTCCAGGTCTTCTTCATGGTGAGCTGGTCGGGCGAGACCTGGGATAACGGGTGTGAGAATGTGGGACTGCAGACTAATGTTACTCTGAGTAAGAGAGATGATGGGTGTTAGTAACTGGTGACTTTGGTGATGAAGAGATGTAGCACACTGGGCTTAAGGAACCAATTTCTTTTGGTGGATAGATTTTGATATTTCTATTTCTCTCGACTTGTTATTACCTACTTAGGCACAAGCATAATCAGGCGGTTGGCTCAGCTAAGCGGCCCTCAAAAGTTTCAAAACTTCAGATTATTCATCTCCTGCTTGCCGGGACTTCGATAGTGCATGTGTGTTGTTTCATGAGGCTTTAACTTCCGGTTGTACTTGAGAATGTGATTGTTCTACCCAACGTGGCAACCTTGCAAACCAAGACGTGGCCACGGCAGGTTGTCCTTTGGTGTTTCACAACCCTAACAACTAAACAAGCTATATGCCGGCAGCAGGTAGCCCGCTTGAGCCGGACGTGCCACAGGCGCGGATGCAAGATGCCTTTTCAGATCCTGCCGGGAGTTCCCATGCATGGGGAGAGGATCCGTCGCGGATTCGTTAGGCAGGTATGACAAGTCAAGCGATTACATCCCTATATCAAAAGCAAGGGATTCTAAGGAAGTATTACATGTTGAGCCCGATGCTTAATATTGATGATTAAGCTTATAATCTCGCCCCAGATTAATTGGAATAATTGTTGATGGCAGGGTAAAATAGGCGAGCATACTATGCGCGTTATTTGTCACTGATTGATATCAAAGCTCGCTCTCTTCTCCAGACCTTGAATTATTATCCATGATGTATAATCCAGAATTTTGATGACCAGCCCCTGTGCTTTCTTGGTACAGTAAGTGCCCCTGAATAACTCGAGGTCATCGCGATGTGATAATAGCATATTGTAAGTAGCGTACCTGGCCATTGATGAACGCCAATGATCATTCCGTGGTTAGACCAACAAGAGCGAGGCTCTCGACGCCTGGAGGACGGACCCGACAAAGACAAAGATGACAGTACCATGTATGCATTATATGGGAAATGTCAGCAAAGCATGGAAGTTATGAGTAGCGCGGGATAATGAAAAGAGCAAAGTTCAGTCGTTAAAACCAACGTACTCAACCATTCCCTTTTGGAGCAACCGTTTTCCAGCAAGCTGGAAAATGATGAGGCTTGTTTAACAATGCTACGGCCAACGCTTCAAGCACTAGCATCAAGGCTCGATGCACGTTGCACTAGTCCCCGCCGGGGATCCGTCTAGAGAATCCGATATCCCGTTAGATTGGCACCGTGATCCTTCACTAGCGACAGTTTTAATATCCATGAAAGTCGGCATTCTTGGCAGGATGTCAGAGTGTTTGTTTATTCTGTTCACAATAGTCGTGGAATCCGCTATTCTGTGCCTACTGCGTACGGGGTCTGCTGGTTAGAACGTAAAGCTTTCGGTACTGCTAACTTGGTCTATCATATTTCCCGAGTCCAGAATTTAATAGTTTAGCAATATCCCTGGTGAGAACGAAATATTATTTAAGAAGAGTTGGCGAGATGCGCCGTAAGCTAGAATCTAGTAATAGTGTCTCGGGGTTTACGGGGGTATTTGTAGGTAGGTTGGTCGTCTTTTCTCGAAGTATTGAGGTTGGCTAACCTGAAGTCTTACCAGAACAGTTACTCTAATTGCTTCCAAGATTGTACACAGAGGTAAAGTCACGACTTGATACATAGGAACATCTCCTTAAGAACAAGTGGTGTTTGGCGATTGCATCTTTAGGATCATGAGTACCTGGTATGGTGTGTAGATTCGGGAATTACTAAATGCAGATGGACTAGAGAAAAACAGCAATATGTCTCTTTGCTTTGAGCATTTCATGCCACTTGCGAATGTGGCTTGATGAATCTGTAGGCTTCTGGAACCCTAACCTGGGGTTATGGAGAAGTCAAGCGAAGTGGTGAGACAAGAAGAAAAGGGGCCACACTCTGGCTTTCGGTAGCCGGCATGTATTCTCCAGACATGCTTACGGATGCCTGCATTACGGCACACACACACACACGACCTCGTTCTGTCCCTTGCGCGTCTGACAAGATGCCGCCCAAACAAACCTTGGAAAAGATGTGGCACACGAGATCTGATAGCAGAAACCTTGCATCTGTCAAATATTGGGGTACTGTTTTCGCGCGTTCTAGGCCACCTTGGGATGGGTTGAAAGGCACTCTGGCTCAACATACCTACCTATGTATGCTGACAAGCTGGGACATCTACTCCATAAGGATTTGACGGAATATCCCATAAGTACATACCCACATGGAAGGCTACATAGGTATATTGTTTGATACGAGGAGACTTTGAAAGACTTTGAAGGGTCCCAGCTTGACAGCCCCCTCTTGCTAACCAGGAATACAACCGACGGTCTTGAGTAAGAGCTGATATATTGCCTTGGCAGAGATCTCTCGATAGAAGTTGCCTTCTTTAGAGGTCGTTTGCGTTTCGCTTGAGCGGGAGAGCTCGGACCGAGGCGACGAAATTTGGTAGCAACCATGTACAGAGCGTGGCAAGCCAGGAAACTCTAACAGCTGTGACAACGTTGTTTTGAATGTTTATATTAGCTTATGCAGCCCATTTTCTCGCCTCGTCTTAGGGGAATCCGTCAGAAGCGAGAGGGAACCGATAGAGACGCGGGAAGTTGCCGATTGGATGATTTGGCTCAGCGTTACGTTCATAATGCCAGCTCCCGAGACAAAAAGCTTAGTGTCTCCCCCTCCCCACCAGGACCAGGAAAACATCGAATCCCAAAGAATTGGTGAAATCTTGACACCTGCATGGCTTACCCTTGCCGGTGCCATTGTATTGGCAAACCAGGGTCTACTACGCTGTAGAAGTTGTATTTACGCCATCACCTAAACATCCAAGGTTTCAACACTTAATGTCGTTCCACTAATCAATGAGTCCAGGGGTTCCGAGGCACGGCATTCAACTTTCCAGTCTTCTCCGTACGGGCACAAAAAGCATATAGTTAGGATAGCCACATGTACATGTCGATGTACATGTCGATGGCAAATAGAGGGGGTTAATCATCGATCGTCCTTTGCGAAGAGGATCTCATGGGAGTGCCGCGGTGTCAAATTCGATGAGAGCCGCCCTAATGCGAGTCTTGGATCGGGTGGCCAAATCGTTGTCTCCTCCTGTCTCTGCGATAGTCCCTTTTCCTAATTTGCTTGGCTGCCAATTATCCTGGTTGGTCAGTCTTCCGCGGGAGAAACGGAGCTGGGGCGGAGTAGTTGATTGATCTGTTGGTGCCGGCAAGGATGGTGCCTCGTGGCTAGCCTTCCATTTGTAGTCGCGGCAACCCGGGTATGCATTAGGAGACGCGACGAAATTCACTAACCAACGGCTCTCATGAGCCGGGAGCGTCATTGACGTGACATTGGAAATAGACTAAAAGGGGAGGATGGGTGAGAAATGAAATGACGCAGACCTGGTAGAGTAAAAGGGCTACGTAATTGAGGACTCTCGTAATGGACGAGGATAAGTTCGAGAATATGCCAAGATTCTACGTTCCATAGAGTGTTGCCTCGATTTTCTTGAAATAGACGCAGGACGACTTCTGATTCGTTGGTTGGGGTGAACGATCATTTCGAATCCTTAGGGGTTCGACGGGGGGGAGGTTGGGACCATCCTGCGATCTGATCTTAGAGCCGGACCCTGGAATTGGGAGTTTGGTGGACGCACAGACGGATGGCTGACAGGCTGAGAAAAAATTGATAGGCCAAGGAGCTAAGTGGGTTTTCTTAAAGATGCCGGTACCGTGGAAACAAGATGCCGAGGAAGCTGCTTCATCTCGTTCTGAACATAGGGAGGAATAGGTTGTGCTGTGGTCTATTTGAGTAGGTACATAGGCGGCGATGCGGCTCGACACCAAGATTGGGCACCGTTGCTGCATGATGTTGGACCGAAACGATGGACCTCTCGTGGATACGGAGGCGCGGGGAGAGACGGTCGTATTCTGGTAATGTAGGATTTGCAGATTAAAAGAACTTGCAGAATGGTGACATCCGCTGCATGTTGCGCTTCGCGCGTTAGGTCGGCCTGGTTTGTACCTAGATCAGCGGGTCTGCCAATGCAGAGTCGCTCGTGATCTACATGAGAAGGGTGCATTAGGCACATTTCATCACCAGAGAGGAGTCAGATTCATCATTTGCCGGGTCTAACAAATATTTCCAAAGGTTGGGCTGTGACGCTGATCTGATCCGATTGGCGCTTCTGGAATTATTCTAGTAGATATCTGGGAAATCCTGTAAGGACAGCACCGGGAAGCAGGTACTTGTGCGAAAATAGGAGGTTTGATGCGTACCGTCACGGGTACCAGGAAGATACTTACGTTGAGATGGAGTTTGGAAGTGAAGCCGTTACAGCAAGGGGAATAGGATGTAATGTATGAAGGTACCTAAACATTCCCTTGGTACAAGCGTAATGTATGTACCTATAGAGAAAAGGAATTGATGTCCTAGGTAGTAGGAAAAAGCCTGCTGGTGAGTATGAAGGTAGCACGCGGCTCGAACAAAGAAGATTTGCTAGCGGATCTCAATTCCTTATCCTTGAGGGCGAGGGACATGGAAATTGATTATTGTTCATCTGGGTCGCCGTTCTGGGAAGTCTGTATGATGGAGACGCTATGCATGCATGTTTCACGTCTCCCACGATCCCGTATGGCCAATATAGAGACCAACGACTCACAGATGAGCTCCACAACAACCCCCCTCCTATTACCAACAGGGTGACAGGCGACGGAGCACTTCTTGCATGTATTGAACTGAGGAATTGGAGATGTCTAGTATAGGTGGATATATTCCCACCTCCGCGTGGAATGGGCAAGAAAATAGTGCTATGTTAGACTTAGAGTTTAGAGACACGAAAGCTCTGGTGATGCTGTATCGAGTACTGCATGTTGTATCGATATGTGTATGATGGATGGTAGGATAGGTCACTTGACGTTAAGTTGAAAAGCGGAGCGACTGCGAAAAGGGTGTGATGGACATGCTCACGAGGCTTCCGATATTGTGGCTTGCAGCCTCGCCTCGTCTTGTGATAAGTTGAGTTTCATATTCATAGTAGCGAGTGTAAAGTCGATATTATATTGACGACCGAATGGGAAGCTTGAATATTTGAACAAGGTTTTGCTTAAAGAAAACTCATATTCGTACATTTAGCGTCTGATAGCTTTGATAAAATATTATAGTAGATTTGGTTTGATTGGGGTACTATATAGAATTGGTTGGGAGTTGAAAATGGACAACTTGAAATGCTTCTAGCGTACCAGGAGGGTATGACAACATGTAGGTATATAGCTACACGAAGATAGGGGAAGCGGGCGTATATAGCCGGGAAAAATTAGTTTCCAATGCCTTTTAATTGTATGTCAGGCCTTTCGAGGTATATATAAATGTGTTTTGTGTAGACGGTTGGTATAGACATTGAATGACGATGGTGTTTATGATGATGTTGAGCTCAAAAAACCTCGTTGCCCCGTGCACCGTGACACATTTTTATGACCATAGTCTTAGCGTTCGCTAGTAGACAGTATAAACTAATAACTTTGTATACTATGCGGCATGCAAGGTTAAGGGTTTTAGGGCTAGCCTACACATCGCCTACGCACCGCCTACGCACCGCCTACGCACCGCCTATACAACGCTGAAGAAAGACCAAGTAATGCTCCGAGCACAGTGTATATCTCTCGTAATCTGACTTAGGCTTTCGCACGCACGCCTCTAACCTGGTAAGCTTGGATGCTCTTGAGTCTTAACTCTCCCCTTATCATCATCACCGCCAATGATTCTTCTCTAATCCTCGACATTTTTATTATTGCTACTAGTCTCCATCCCGTTCCCCGTTCTCTCATCCCCGTCAACCGTCGACGATCCACCTCCGTCCAATTAGCATCCTTTCTCCCCTGGGAACTATTTCCATGTGCCAGGTTTTCACGCCTGCTTTTCCTCAGAAGTAAAATTCTAGCTTGCCATTTTTTCGTCTTCTCGAAATTCTACAATACCACCCTATCTACTACAATTTACTACCTCTTAATATTATTCCTATCACTCCATCAATGGTTCTTGTCTTTCCCTAAGACCTACCTGCATTGCAATATCCAAGTTGCTCTCTTCCAGTCTATGCGACATAGACATCTGGGCGGCCTCACCCGACCTATCAAGTACCTACATATATCTCCTCACCTTCTGCTTGGCTTCTCATTGGCTTTTCCCTTGACTACTTCTTATACTGTACCTTGCTCTACCGATATTACCAAGACCTCGACATAGAAGCTTCGGGATAGCCAATGAGTTAAAGCGAAGCGCATAATTATTACTGGTCCATCCGATACGCAATTGTTATTCGGTCGCTCATCCAATCTCACCTACCTTCCGCCGAGACCTTCTAGCCATTCCTAGCATCCATCGCCAGAGGTTCCCCGGTTGACCCATCGCGGATTTACGTACCTTCATACCCTTGCCAGCTTCCCCCCTAGAGCTTGGTTGGAAAGCCGGTTTACTGGTCCTAATCATTTTGCGCGTCGCGTACTGAACACAGCCTCTTGCTCTACCTATTCTACCTAGTGAGCATAACCCCCTATTTTCTTTTCCTACCTACCTATCTACCAATACCAACAAATATAAACTTTTCCTTCGACACAACTCTATAGACCCAAACCATTTGAGTTTCAGAGTCTATTTCTGCTGTCAGCGATCTATCGTCCCGATTAGCTCACGGTTAATTTTGGTGGACTGGTGTCTAGAGGAGGAGCCCAAAAAAAAACAAAAAAAACAAAAATTTAAAAAATTTAAAAGTGAAAGAAAAGAAAATCCTAACTTTACCTAGGTACCTCTTAGGTTGGGGGTCCCTGCGGTCAAACCCGCATTTCTTCGCCGCCTTTTTTTCAACTTGCCCTCGCCGCAGACCATTTTTTTCTCCACCGCAATCATTCTTCAGGACATCCAAGTCCCCTTTCTAGAGGTTTAGGTCCTATCTTATATACCTTGGATCCCTTTGGCGACCTGGTACACGAGAATCTATCATTTCGGTTTTTTCTTCCTCTTTCCCCGTGACGGCGTACTACCCGACCTAATCTTTTCGGCTTCCTGCATTTTTACTGCACAGCCAATCCTACCTAACTGGGTTTTAGCCAACCAGCCAAAGCCATCGTTTTACCATCGAATCGACTCTTGTCCATCTTCCTGCCGACCTCCGCCCTCTGCAAAAGATCGCGACTTTTCCCGACGGCGCTTTGTCTATTGCTAAACCTTCCGCCGAGTCTCGAGGCAGAGAGGTAATCTGGTTCAATACAGACGTCAACTTACGTAGGCGATTTCGCCCATTTATATACACGTACAAAGGGAGCTGCAGCCTGCTGGCTCCCCACGGCAGCAGCTGCACCAGCCCTCAATACTGTTGTGACGACTATGAACCAGCAACAGCAACACGATATGTATTACGATTACCCGACGACGGCGAACCGGTCGCCGGGGTCAACGAGACAAGGTTATGCCACCGTTGGTTTGCCATCGGGTCTGGGAGGTAACCGGTCGGCTCAGCGAAATCTCGACTCCCTGAATCATCACATTGGATCTCCTTCTCTATATGGACACGATGACCGGCTGGGTGGTGGCTCGGGGTATGAGTCGATGTCTAGATTCGAGCGAGTCGCGCCGAATGCCATGCCGTCTGGATACATGTTGGAGAATAGCCAAACGTGGGGCTATAATGGCGGAGTAGCTACAATGAACGGGCCCATGAACGGTAATGGTAGGATGGCGGTGAGAGGTGTGAATCGGAGAGCTGCGTTGCCTACGGTGAGTCTTCCCCTGACGCGCCTCCTCCTTGTAAGAAATTGACGCTGATCGAAATGTGCTCAAATGCAGACTTGGACTGATCAATCAGGATTGGGCGTTCACCAAACGCCTCAGCTGTACGACCAGAACATCATGATGAATGGAAATGATCATGACCTATCGAACATGGCTGGTACTGCTGCTGACATGCGAGGAATGATGGGTACTCCATCAGCTGGCGATTCAGAACAGCTAATCCCTACAGCTATTGTCATTAAGAATATTCAGTTCCAATGTCGCAAGGAGATTCTGCAGGGTCTGATGGCTTCCATGAATCTTCCTCAGCCCTACGCCTTCAACTATCACTTTGATAAAGGTGTATTCAGAGGACTGGCTTTCGCTAATTTTTCCACGGCCGAGGATACTGCCATCGTCATCCAGAAGATGAATGGATTAGAGGTCATGGGCCGGAAGCTTCGAGTCGAATATAAGAAGATGCTCCCACAGGATGAGCGTGACAGAATCGACAGAGAAAAGCGGGAGAAACGAGGTCAGCTCGAAGAGCAGCACCGGGCACCTCTGCCCATGCACCAACAGAGCGCGCTACAAGCTCTCGGCGTCAGTGTCAACAAGCAACCCAGCAATTCACCTTTACGTAAGGCTCTCAAACCCACTCCCCTTTGGAAACACTATTGCTCACTCTAATTTTAGGCGATGTCGATTTGAATGACCCAGCTACTTTAGAGTTCTATACACAGCTCACCCTCTTTAAAAACGACCCGGCTCGCGAAGTTCACATCTTTTCTCCCGACGTCGCGCCCGAGCAACGCCGACAGATACATATCCTTGCTCATAATATGGGTTTAGAGCACAGGTCCGTCGGCGAGGCTGATCGAAGACAGATACAGATCATGAAGCGACCGCAGAACTCGCCCCCTGTTCACACCCAGAGCCAGCTACCTAATGTGTCTTGGGAAGACCACCGACGAGGACTTAGCCGTGCTGCTACGTATGACTTCACAGAGTCTAGGATTGGATCTAGCGCCTTCCACGCGCTCGGTAGGCAGGGACCTACGTTGGAGCTCCCCGGCAGCCCGGACACCGGAATACCGAACAACCTCAGGGCTGCCAAGAGCTTCGCGGACCTGCGAACGCACAGCCCAAGTCCTGCGCCTTCCGGCTCAAGCTATGCGGGCCTTGGAAATGGCCTTGGGGCTCGTTATGGTGATTTTCCCCACACCCCGTTGAGTACGCCACCCAATTTAACCCCGACATCAGGTCAAAATGCCACCTCGAGTACCGACGCCTTGCTGGCGAACAATATGAGCTCTATGAGTTTAGGATTTGATTCGAACGCCGCCCACATGCGCGCGCGAGAAACGCCTGGGGCCATAGGAAGCCAGAGGCCTGGTGCGAACGGAGCAGCGAACCGCAATGCTCCTGACAGACAGCCTCGCGGCCCAGAATGGGGAGAATCCAACCAAGGATTTGGTGGACGCACCCGTGGCCACATGCAGAGAGGTAGCGGTGAGTATTGACGATACATGCATGCATCCGATCATTCGTACTGACTACGCATATGTACAGATTCGTCAGATGCCGGTCGCAGCTCTGGAACCACTCGTTTCCATTAATCTAAAGACTTTCGATATGGGTCGAGAACGAGGTAACCGAGGCGGACTCGTCCGTATGACCTATTGCCCTCCAACAATTTCCCATCTACTAGCGAACGACCTTGCTTGCCCGCGCATTGCCACGCGGAAGGCTTCAACTCTTTCCTATTAGGACCACTTGGACGACATTACGGTTATGCCTATGAGTCTGTCTATAGGCCTCAGCGTCTTCATATCCCTCACCAAATCCGCGTCTGGAACGAGCGTCGGATCTCCGTCATCACAAGCATACCCCAACGAGAGACGATTTATGACATAGACTTATTGCCTTCATTGACCTGACGCCATGCTTCAGCCTGTCGCAGCACGATTATTGCATTTCGATTAGGTTTTCGATCTGCATTATTGCTTATGTTTCATCAACTGGTTTCAACCAATAATATCTTGTAATATGAAGTACTCATTTGGATTATCTGTTTTATTCGATTTCGATTTATTCTCTCTGGCCGTCCTGGATTGGGGAAAGAACTACACTTCTCATGGAGTTTGCGATGGTGAAAGGTTGCAGTGTTGCATGGAGAACCAAAAAAAAAAGAGATAGGGGAACAATGATTGCACAATGTTCCAATTTTTACAATACCCTCTTCACGATGATCGACAAATGAACCATCACTGGATACACCATATAGCAATTTATGGGCAACCATTTCACGGCATCACGACTCAAAACTCCTATACCCTCTGAGGCGTCTTCAGGTCTTGATGGCTTCCGAGGGGAGCTGTCAAGCCTAGGGGGCCCTCTTTACGATGGTTACGCTGTTATGACGCATATGCACATCACTAGATGGCAACGCGATGCTGGCTGGCCGGATAACCTAGGCGATTCCCTACTAATCACTGTTCCGAGGAGCATCTATTGGGTATACCTAGCGACGGCGCCAGCATAGCTTCGGAGCAATTGGACACGACGAACGAAGCGATGAAGACGAAGACAGCAAGAGAAATTTTCATTGCTGCGCAAGGAATTTGTTTTCACTGGAGGACAGAACAGAACGAGGGCAGACGGAACACAAGATGAGAGATAAAGTTATTTGCATTTGTATATGGTTATCTGCGCCGCGTCGACGAAGCTGTGCTGGAGGGGTTTTTTTTCTCTTCGTCTTTTCCTCTTAGAACTGTATGTTCCAACGGCTGTCTACTGTATTCCGGGTAATTGTCTTTCGACTGCTGCTTTACGACAGTGGCCTATTGTGGGTGTCATGGAAAAATTTAAAGCCTTAAATAGGGGAAGATGGATTAGTCTGGAATGGGAAGAGACATTCGCTATAGGCGCTCTGCTGCAATACAAAAGTATTTGATCGTTTTCAACCTGTTGTGTTTTCTTCATGTTGCTTACCTGAATGTTTCTTTGCCTTCCTATCCCATCTCGTCCTCAGACTCGTGGTCTCGTGATGCTTAGCCCTCCCTGCCTGTACGCACGCACTTAATGCACGTAGGAAAATTTGATATGCACAATATCGTTAGCCAACCCAATCGCGGTATAAATAAGCATGCATTGGCATACTGCAGGAGGTAGGTCTGTATGCCCAATCAAAGTCACGAGCCGATGATCATCATCGGCGGTTAAGCACATATGCTCACCATGCATGTGTCTGTGCGATGCCGTTGGTCGAGTCTGAAATGGACCCAGCTCCCTTGGAGTCAGCCATGCGTCTCTCGCGACCCATTATTATAGATTTTCAATCCGATGAGCGGAAAGGAGATATCCGTTCAGACCGACAAACGCCGAGCCGCTCCCCTTTTCCTGGGGGCTCATCGGTAAATTGTGTGGCTTCCGGCATCGCAAAATAGAAGAGACTGCATAGCCCAGAGTATACCGGCTGTACTTGAATTAAATGTAGTTTTGAATTCATTTGTTCGAAAACCTGAAATCTTTTTTAAGGGTCGGAGCTTATTACAGGCGAACAGCAGATTCGCGACCGATGTAATCACGGCGTGAACATAAGGACTATACAACTTTACGTATTGTGAGATATGATTACTTGTTAAAAATCTATATACACCTAGGCATATATGCAGGTAGTCTTTTTCATAAAGCCCAAATCGTGCCACTAGATGAAGATGAAGCATCGACGCCCGTCCGCACGATACCCGAAGCGCCCCTTATTTCGCCAAACTCGTACTTTAATCTCATCTCGTTAACTCGCCAGTCTCTATCCCGACGCTTCAAGGTACTCAGGCCCTCGAAGCGGCCCAGCATCCAGGAGTCGCATGCATAGTACATGGCGCCGGCTATGGTGCTCGGATCGACGGGCATGTGCGGCCAGGCGATGAAGAAAGAGCCGATGACTACCATGACCATGATGCAGAGGATCCCCACGGCGGACCACGTGCAGACTTGATGGACGAGAAACGTCTGCGTCACGCGGTAGGGTATGTTGCTCAAGAAGATAGTTAGGAACTCGGAGAGGATGGATGTCAGTGCGACGATAGCCAGGAAGGTGTCGCGTCGCCGTACCGCGGACCAAAGACCCGAAAAGGCGTTTGTTGGTGGTGCGAGTAGGATGGAGTGTCTTGCATGCTGCGGCGACTTGGCCAGGAGTTGGTATGGGCTTAGAATTGCGATGCCTTTGAATACCATTAGATTGTTATACTAATATTGATAAGAGAAAGGGAGAAAAGGAGGAAACTCACTGCCAAAGAACGAGGCCCAGAAAAAACTGATGACCACACCAACACTGGTAAACAAGAATCGGGCACCAAACGACTCCTTATCCATGAAGCGTTCAAATGGTGTATCGCCGCCGGTATTATTGTAATACAATATCAAAGCCAGCAATCCGCACAGGACAAACAGTAATATCCCTCGTCCTACATATCCCAGCATGAGAAAGGGCAAGTGGTGTTTCGGCTTCGCAGGCACAGCATGATGGTCCCCCGGTTCCTCTTCCCGGCCATCGACCCAACCCGAAGCACCAGCAGCAGCAGCAGCAGCATCATCATCACCCCCCTTCCCATCACCACACAGCACAACGCCATACTCCACCGTCCCATCAACGCCACGGAAATAGCCCAACTTGAACCACCGATCCCGCAGCACAGACTCCAGCAGGCCCTTGGGCATCTTCCCAGCATCCGCGCCAGCCGGCAAACCCGCGGTGAACAATCTGCGCACCTCGGGATTCAGCGCCAGCGACGCCGCGCCGCAGATGCTCCAGGGATTGGTGCCGACGCCGGACCGCCAGCGCGACAGTCGCACACGCCATCAACGCGAGGATACCGATGGTCGCCCTGACCGCCTGGTCGAACACGGAGAGCACGTACGCGCAGTTCCTCGCGGACCCGCCGCCCTCGACGCAGCCGGCGCCGCGCAGGTCGAACGCCACGGCCTCGGCGGCCGTCGGGATCAGCGCCGCGGACGCGACCACCCGCAAGCGAGCGTATGCTGGATGCTATGGATCCCCACCCGCCCGTGTCCAGACACAGCGAGTCGCGGCCCCGGGCGCCGGTTGGTTCCTCTCGTGCTAGCTCGTGCTAGGGCTGCAGGATCTTGGCGTTGGTGTCGAGGCTGCGGATCGGGATCGCTAGCGCGATGGTTAGGAGCGTCGGGAGGAACATGCCGATGAAGTATTGGGTGTGGCTTATTGTGTAGGTTCTCAGCACGACGGTGTTGTTGTCGTTGCTGTTGTTAAATTTTGGTGGGAGTGAGGGGTAGAGGGTTGCTGTGGCGGTTGGAAGGCCGCTGGTGTCTGTTATGGTGGTTATGGAGGGGGTTACGAGGATAATTGTTTCTTGAGTGGCAGTGGGCTGGCCTTGAGAGTTGGTGAAAGTAATTGTTTGAGGTGTTGAGACTGGCGATGGGATGTTGGTCGAAGTTATGGTCGTGCCTTGCGAATCGGTCACGGTTGTGATATGCGGCGCTATGAAAGTAAGTGTCTGTTGTGTTTCTGATATCGTTTCTGATATCGTGACGGTTCCTATGTTGCCATGATCTGAATTAGGGACGCTCTCCGTCACAGTCTTCGTTCCGTCATTGCCGTATTCGTCCGTGGACATTGTAACTGCCGTTGTCTCGGACACGGTCACGGATCCTCCGACGCTGCCAAAGTCATCTGCAGGCTTAGAGGGAGCAATAGTCACGGTATCGCTAGGGCCGGGCCTGGTTGTTGTGCCGGTATCAGAAGGCGGCGGAGTTGTTGTTGTCGGACCCGGTGATTCCGTGACAGTCTGGTCACCGACATCTCCAAAATCACCACTCCCGGGGGTTGCGGGTATCGTAGGCCCAACTGTAGGCTCACCAGTGGATTCGGGAACAGGGTCCGACGAGGGCTCAATGAGCTCCGTAGTCTCAGCCCGTTGACCAATAGGTCTAACAGTAAAACGAGGCCCAGCGCCCGGAAGATTCATCGGTGTACCGGAAAAAGAAGAAAGCAATGGGACATCCCTCGCCACGAGGTCTTCAAGGTCACTAATGTCGTTGTTGAGGACCGGAAGAACTCGCAAAGCCCATGCGACCAATCCTATCAATGCTAATAGGACAAGCATCAAAGTGGTTAAGAATGGCCATCTCAACGCTGAAGGCTTGTAATTTGGACGTTCTCGCTTTACGTCCGCCGGGATATCTGACAAGGTTTCATCGGAGGTTATCATGTCGGGTTTGTAGCTACTTGGAACCTGGGTGTAATTCAATGTGCTACCAGACCATGATGGGCCACCACGATATATTGTGTGTCGTTCATCTTCATATTGGGTTGGGCCGTTGTATCGTCGCTCATGATCCAGACTCGCGTGATCCTCATATTCATGTCGTAACTCGTAATCCCCCAAGTCGCCATTCGATAGATGTGACTGGGGAAGGGCATCGAAACCGGCCCTTCCCACACGCGGTGTCGTCGAGACATGCGACATGGCGTCGTCTTTGGTCAATTGTCCCTCGGTTTCTCTCAACCCATTGCTGAACTGGCATAGTCGTACGTCCCAAGATACCTCATAGAAGCAGAGGAAGAGAATAAATCCCCGGCTCCATTGCACTGCCTGGGTAAACGCTTCATATTTATTATTCTATTTTTCGATTCTTGGCGCGGTGAGGCTGTCGCTGCACTGCTACCGTACCGGGGACGAGATGTGAATTCATAGGCTATCTCCCCTGTAGCCATTTCTTCTAGGAATCCTACTGGACACCTGGGGGGTCTTGGCGGCTCTCAGCTGTTCCTGCTAGAGAATGGAAATGCCGTTTCATCAGCTCACATATTCACCAACGAACCCACCAAGGTCGCATGGCATCTTGTCGATCAGTACACTAAGCTGAACGGACAGGGCTTAAGGCGTTGCTTTGCCGCATGATTTCTATATTAATACAAAAGGCCTAGCCAGAGGAACGCTTCGAGATTCAATCATTTGTCTGAGTACAACATCATCGTAGAAATGTTGGATCTGGCAGGGTAATATATCTCGTACGGGCGTCTTTTAGGGGTATGTGACTGTCGATCAGGGGACCCCGCTAGCAGGGCGTCCTCGATAGAGAGAAATGGGTGCTGTTGCAAATTCTCCAGACACAACAAACATCGTCGCCTAAGGGCGACCCTACGAGAAGCCAATATAGCACGAAACCATTATATAGGCAAGGTGCCGAGCGACGCATCTTGAATTAGTCGCGGTAGTTGTGCGGCTCAGTAAAGAGGTATCGGTAGGTAAGACGTTAATGTTGATGGCCTAAAGATTGGCGTGGAATATTATAGGCCTCTGTTTAGGCCTGATGGGGGGTGGTGGTAACCCGAGGCCGTGGTACTCCTCAAAAGATGGCGGATGGCTAGTCGCAAATACAGCCAATTCCTTTTTCCTTACTCAATCACCATGATATCATCTTCGCCCACGACATTACAATAAGCAATCAAGGAGATAGGTAGGTAGGTTCATGATTATGGTCTCAGAAGTAGCTTGATCGCACTGACTAATTCATTAATCTCAGAGAACTCCAACTGTGCGGGATTCAGTTCATTAAAAAAAGGGCAAAGTAGCAGACGGCGGAAAGGTGTTACTGTCATTCAACTACCATAGCGCAATGTCTTCTCAGTCCCTGTCCCCATTAAGGTCATTATTCCTGACCGAAGGTGTTATGAAGCTCTCCATGGGATTAGTATTCATGATATCACCTAAAACCCCCCTAAGCATCGCTGTAGCGGACCCCATCCCACCGTCCGCTCTGCTGCTGACTCGACTCCTGGGTACCCAGACCTTGACGCTCGGCATATCGATGCTTCTCGCGTCTGCGAAAACACCGGCAGCGATATCGAGTAGGCGAATTGTATACTGGACGGTATTCGCGAGAGATGCCACTCTGGCAACCATGCTCGCGCTGCAGCTCTGGTTTGGAGAGAATAATGATGTACTTGGTTTTACACCCAAAGGATTGCGCGCGTGGTTTACCGAGTTGATGCCCTTCTGTCTAGGCCATCTATGGGTTCTCACCTTCAAACCGCATTGGTTCTAAAGCTGTTTTCCTGTCTTGTTGGACTACCATCGACATTACTTTATCCGATTCGGCAGCAACAAACGATCGGAAATTCGTCTAGTCCGCTAGTCAGGATATTGAGACTATTATCCAGAATGCAAAGTCTACCTATCACCGCGGAATTTTCTAAAATAAAATTCTGGTCGGTGGTTAGTCCTTACTTGGACTCTCAACTCTTCTTTGTCTGCAACATTTTACACCGAATGGGTGCCACCCAACTCGAGATCGGTCTAGGTACACAAACTACTCTAAGGAGCGCGGGTAGAAAGAAGAGCTTACTTAAACTTGAAGCCACGCCATTACAATCCACCATCTTCGTGGGTCACTTAGCGAAGTGGATTCAAGCCTTGAGGCGAAGACTGCTACATCGTACTTAGAATGTGCTAGGAGCAAATTAAACATCTCCCAGTAGAAGTTGAAGAGCGTTTCGGTTCTTCACCATTCATCGGTCGCGTGGTGTAGTTGGTTATCACGTCAGTCTAACACACTGAAGGTCTCCAGTTCGAACCTGGACGCGATCAAGAGATATCTTTTTGATCTTCACTTCTTCTAGGAGAGTCGCTAATATGCCGGGTACTGAATGGTCTTTTGGCGTTTTGCAGGTGCAAAGCATAGCAGATTCTTTTTCCCGATAGCAATGAGTGGACATACAAGGATATAAGACGTGTGCTTTGAGTCAAAATATAGAAATACGTAGGTAGACAAGGCCCTTTCTATGAATTGATCAAATATGGGTGTTAAAACCTCAACCCCATGTTTAGGGGGGTTTTTTTTTTCTTAAAAAGAAAAAAACCAAAAATGAAAGACATATACAAACAACCATGCAGATGACCTCTAAACACCCTACGCCGGGCTCGAACCGGCAACCTTCAGATTAGAAGTCTGACGCGCTACCATTGCGCCAGCAGGGCAAATCCATTCTCCAATGGAACTTGGTTTTGTTCCAGATTACAGGCTCTATATACTAAATGGTTTATTGCAACTAGTCGCTTGTGTGAGTTGCGGGGCTTTTCAGCCATCCAAATCCGGAGCCAATGTCAAATCACAGTTCATGCGTAGAATAAAGCACTGTGCTGGGCATCATTACATAGTAGCTGAGTTCTTTGCGCCCTAACTGTCATATGATCTACATACACTGTATTTAAGCTTAGATACAGTGACCAACACTGTATCCGATTCTAGAGAATACAACAATCTTTCCATGATACTAACCGCCTTGATGTAGGTCGTTCGTGACACCGCACATCGCGCGGGGATCGTAGGGATACAGAGCAAGAGTAACCCAGCAAGGCAGGAAAAGGATTGGGGGCTGCGTAGAGCACCGTTCAATGAAATTCGACCGGGACATCGATAAAGACGGTACGGTAGTACTGATACGTGAAGTGATGAGAAAACGGAAATAATTCCAAGTTATTCAATATTGCGTGCCCGCATTTTCCTAACCGCTTACCCCTTACATGGTACGTAGCGGTCGCAACCCATATTGAGATTCTTCAGATAAGAATCCCCAGACTTCGTTTTCTCAGACTTTTATATGTTCATAATACACAATTGCCATCATGGGCGGGGTCGCTTCTATACCCACAGACCCTTCGAAGAAGGTGCAGGTGATCTCGGCAGGATATTCGAGAACAGGGACCGTGTCTATGTCTCTAGCGCTGGAGAAGTTGGTTGATGGTCCCGTACTTCATGGGGGCACTCAAATCCTTCTACGCGACGATGGTAACGTCCACGAGCCCGTATGCTAAAATCACGCTGATATCTTTTAGATTACTGTTCTACATGGATCAAGGCCTATGAAGCCAGAGAGGCAGGCAACAAAGAGGAGACCTTGAAACTTGTGCGCAAAGCGACTGAGGGCTTCGCCGCAACCGCAGATCTACCCCCATCTGACTTCATACCTGAGATGATGGAGTTATATCCGGATGCCAAAGTCGTCTTGGTCGGCAGAGACCCGCAGCGGTGGTGGGACAGCATCGCAACCTTGACCGCGAGGACTACACCATGGTGGCTTGCTGCCGTAGTCGCGCCCATCCCCGGGTGGAGGTTCATCCCGAAGTTCGCCAGTGTATACAGCCGCTCAACTTTACGACTAGCCGGCATAGATAACAAGGATGCCAGTCCCACCGAGCTCATCGAAAAGGGTGGTCCTCGTAAGTTTGCGATACTGTTCGGGCGTTAACGACTGCTAATCCATCCCTGTAGACATCCTCACAAACCACAATGATAGAGTACGATCAATCGTCCCCAAGGGACAGCTTCTAGAGTTGGAATTGGGCCAAGGGTGGGAGCCTCTGTGCAAGTTTTTGGGTGTACCCATTCCCAACGAGCCGTTCCCAAGGGCAAACGATGCCCAGGCAGCAGATGAATACGCTACGAAAATTCTGGCAAAAGTCTTACAAGTGTGGCTTGGCATCTTTTCTGCTGCTGGAGCTACCGCCTATTCAGCGTTCTGGTTATGGAAAAATAAGTTCTCTTGATGCACTTCTGGCAACGAGCCCCTGGTGCACGCAAGCTGTCAGGCCTTGTTTTTTATTACGCTGGTTCGTTTGCTTTAATGGGTAGCATGGGCGCAATATCTCATGTCGTAATTTTATGCGATTGGTTTCATTTGTATTATTTATTTAATCTGATACTATATTTCGCGCTTGCATGTCGCCCGGCCAGAGAAATTATTGCCGTCTTGAGGTTGATCAGAGGGAGTCACTGCTCTTCCATGGTATCAATACTGTCCAAATAACTCTGAATGCTTTCCAGCCCTGTGATGCGGGCGTGGAGTGGCCGCCTCTCGGATTTATACTCATCCCAGGCGTATCCTTCGCCCTCGCCTTTCATAGTTTCGAGTGGTAAAAGCGCGTAGTACGGATTTTTAACCCAATATAACCTTTCCCCTTTTGATACATCATCCAACAAGTTGACCAGATATTGAGGACATGTGGCGGATCTGTTTATTTCCTGATTGTCGGGGGTCCGGTACTCATCTTCTCTCTTCTCGAGTCCAGATGGGATGGTATACCAAGTCAGCCTAGATACGGAAAGGGCCAGCCGCCAGTCACGCTCGGTATATTTTAACATATGTTCGCAGAACTTGCGCACTCTCGTTACTTGCTGTGTAGTCCAGCTTGAACCTCTGCTCTTCGGGTGAAGGATCTTGAGAAAGTCATTCCCAGACGGGACTTGGCCCTCGAAGTCCCTGCATATTGTAGGAACTAGCTCTTCTGGATCCTCTAGCCATCTCATTGCATTGCTGATGATCCACACATAGTAACGCACAAGCCGTATCGTCTGGCTCCAACCAAGGGAGCCTTGCTGCGACCGGCTGGGACTCCCTGTGTCTGGCGTTGGCAATTGCAACGTCTTAGTTTCGAGGGTAGCAAACCATTTTGACTTGGATAGTGTCTCCAGGAGCGTTTCATGGTTGAAGAAAATATAATCGTGATCCATTTCAATGAGCCAATTAACCTTCTCGGCGGTATTAAGACCATATGAACGTAGGGAGCGATAGAGAATGCCAGCATAATCATAATGTTCACGATCTATTGGGCTTCCCTGGCCCGACCACCACAGACCATCATTGGGCTCTTCTTGCTTCTTTCTCATGTATTTATGGAAGTCTTGCTCGTTCTCGAACGGAAGAGATCCCTGCTCCTGCTTCTTGTCGAGGCTAACCTGAATGTGCCGTATCAATTCCTCGCCTGCGATGATTATCCCGTTAGATATATCGATTAGGCGTTCGTCGTCTTCGTCAATATCAAGTTCTTTCCGCGGTTTGTAAATGAGTTCGTGGTGCATTTTTGACCAGGTATGCATAAGTAGCGACATGAGTTGGATCTCCACTACTCTGCCTCTTACTGCCGATTCATCGTTCGTATCTTCCAGTCGTAGACGAACCCGGTAATGACGTGCGAAGTATCCTGGGAATCTACTTTTGCGGCCGGATACGTCAGTTTTTGCAGAATCACTCCCATCAAGAATCCTATAACGACGAGGGCCGGAATCCCTTTGTGGCCAATCCTGAGGAGGTTTGGCTTCGTCAAAACAGCGCGTTATTAAGTCTTCAACTTTTTCGAAGTCGTTTGGATAATAAAGTGCAATTCGAAACCCGGCTAGATCGTGCATGTCCTTGTCGATGTCCTCGGCACTCTCGTATTTTTGATCGCGTTCATTCTGACGTCGGAGGATGGTTCGTCTGGCCGACGCAAGCCCCTTGGCCTTCCCTCCGTCCAGCCCCTCGCTTCCTCGGTCATAGAGTTCATATTTGATTCCGAAAAGATCCAGTCGTGTTTGCATGACTTTCTTAGCAAGCTCAGTCAAGCGCCCGAAAGCTAGATGTCCACCTCCGCTATAATCCTTTAAGAACTTCGTGATGACAGGGCCATCTGATTGGCCTGTTAATTGCAACTCTTCTATTGCAGGTAAATCCATGCTAATAATTTTCTTTTCTACGTCGTGATGGATTAATTCACGACTTTGAGATGTAAAGCGCAGCAGACATCGCCTCTATTAACACGGGAAACTTCGTAAGACCATTGAGGTATTGAAAAAGCGTAATGGGAGAAGCAGAAGCATAGACGGAAATCCCGCGGCGTCCACGCTATAATAGTATAAAACTACTCCGCTACGCAATAGATCTATGTGCCTAGGATATGCTTCCCCAAACCATTGGTCAGCATTGCCCACGCGGGGGCGCTCATCCTGCTGCAGACTAGATTTGGCGTAGCCGACCTTGGTATACGGGTCTGACATAAGGCTGCTACTTATTTGTACCAAAGTAAAATCATGCTATACATTTCTAGACGCTCGTTAGGTATCTTCGCAGTATGTAGAAGGTTACCGTGGCTTACTCAGGAAACTAATAGTATCATAATACTAGGTACTCAACAATGGAGAAAAGACCTGAGGGGAAGCCTATTGCTGCGTACCGGGATTTCGTCAAATTCCGGGAGCGGAACAACCCGTGCGTCGCAGGTCTATCGGAGTTTCTCGAGAATCGAGGGCTGCCGAGGAATGTCTGTCGGATATATACCAGTGACCACAGTCCCGAGCGCACGACGGAGCATAAGTCACGAGGCTTCGGACAGGTGTCCCCGGAAAATCTCCGCTCAGTTCTCACAGCGCCACCGGTCGGGCATCAAGGGCGTGTCTTCATTGTCGAAGATCCCGATCCCCTAACGGTTGAGCTACTAGGAGCAACACTGGATATTGACCCCGTCTTCTTTGCCGACCACATTGTAACGAAGTATGATGAAATCGAAACGTCGCCAGCTCCTCCTTCAGTCGCTCTAGCGCCATCTCAGATCATATCCGAGTCAGAGCGATTAAACATCCATTATCAACAGATTGTTGACCTTGGTGCTGAAGAGACATTTCGCGGTTGTCCCTGGTCTTTGGGGACCGTAGCGAATGTGCCGCGTAGCGTCAGGCGGTTACAGCCACTCTCAGGACGCCAACTAGGCCTCGCTCGGGGCTGCTGTTCTGTTCTCGTAAAATTGGTTAACGGGGTTTGGACCGGTGAGTTTTGAACCATCTCCAAAATAAATGAAATCGAGTATCTAATTCCCACCGAGGCCTAATCCTTGTCGACTCAATAGCATCTGACATTTCTTGTGATTCATTTCCGGGTCGCTTCCGTAGAAAACCTCTTCATAATAACATCGAAGACTTTCGGACACCAATCTCGTTCTCTAATTATCAATCTTCGGGGTATTCCCCCTCTGCTTTGGGGTTTCCAATCCAGATCCTTCAGGATTGCCTAGCCGAGACCTCACCCGATGTATTTGACCTTCTTAGCTTAGCATACTACCCCCTAAGAATGGTAATTGGAGAGTGGATGCTGTATAGCCAAGTCATGGCTCGGTATCTGGCATATTATGAGTACTCTTTCAAAGACATCAAGTCAGTTATCAGTGGCGGGAGAGACGACATGGTTTCGCTTCAGAAGTGGCGCCATCGCTCCATACAGACTCAGTTTAAGATCCAATCCACGCGGCAGTACATCTCGTACCACCTAGCCAAAGGCATGGGGGGGTAACGATCGTGATAAGTGGGATCTAGTCATGAAAGACCTGGACTTCCTCACAACCAAGATCGATCTCTATGGACAGTCTTTAGAACGCATGGTTCCTGTAGTGACGTCGATGTTCCAGCTCTTGGACTCTCGTCGCTCAATTGCTGAGGCAATAAATGTGAGAAGACTGACCATCATTGCTCTCGTATTTGTTCCCCTATCATGGGTTGCGAGTCTGTTTAGCATGGCTGATGACTATGCTCCGGGACAATCGAAGTTCTGGGTATATTTCGTTGTGGCTGTCCCATTTTGTATTATTCTTTGCAGCTTTTCATTACTGGCAAAATTCTGATGTCGGAGATGTATAACCGCATTACTTGGTGAATATCGCTGTTCGTTAAATTGGCCAATTATGCAGGCCTAAACAGCTATCATGAACTGAACGCATCTTCAATAACCGACCAATGTCACCGGCGACAAACCTACACAGATCGTCTACTACTAAATAGCCCCGACCGTGGTTTAATGCGCAAGTATGGAGGCTTGTCTTCAGAGGGGTCAGACTGGAAAGGCGTAGTTGCTGCCCTGGGTTCGGGACTGATGAAATCGGGGGATCGTGGGGGTCTAACGTTGCAGTTTTCTCACCTACGATTTTGTTGGTGTTAAGATAATCACGGCTCTGAAGGTTAGCGTTAGAGCAAATGCCGACACCCGCGTTCTTTCGGGCCTTGAGGTTTAGTGTCTTTGAGCATTTACGCTTTTCAAGTCCTGCCAGAAAAAAGAACTCAACGGAAATTTCTCAGAGCAAATGAGAAATTGTTAAAGATGAGAATATAATGCAATAATATTCATTTTATTATATTTTCCACCTTTCATGCAAGGGATCAGGTCATAATTGCAATTATCGCGGCTGCGGGAAGCTGATGGCAGTTTGAGGACGAATCATCTAGCCGAACCTATAGAACCGAATATGTGTTGAACCTAAAAAAAAATCGTATAATAGTAGCTGGTTGCTGGTGGCTGGAGCCGAATCTGGGAAGACGATTGGCCATTTCTGTGGCAACATAATGTGAAATAAAGACCACTTATGGCAGACAGGCGAGTAGGGGATTGATCATTTAATCGTATTTTGAAATTCAGCCTGCTATTCTTTTGGATACATGTTGAGCCCCTACACCGTTTTGCCATCTGTCTGGTATCGTAATCAACGGCCGTCTTCACTTTAAGAACCACCAGGTCCACCAAGTAGGGCAAATCTTCGTACAATTCCGGGACCATATTCTTGGTACTACATCGAATTAGCATCATACTCATCGTCACAGTTGTTTTATAATTCAGAAACCTACCTCGGCCTTGGTATGACAATACGACCGGAATTCAGGGGTCTGGCCCAACAAGCTGCCACCAAACCAGGGTCCGTGTCGTTGTCGCTTGTGTGTAATAACTTGAACCTCCAAGCCACCACTCTTCGCACCGCCGCTGCGAACCTCGCTGGCTCGAATTCTGGCATCTACCAGGTGCTTAATGTCACGTTGTAATCTTCGACCGAAATCCTTGTATAATGTGCTACCTCCGGACAGCACAATGTTCTTGTATAATCCACGTCGGACATCGATCGGGCTTGATTGGATAACACCATCGACGACAACAGGCAGCGGCGTGAGGAAGTCGGAGGAGTATATTTCGGGATTGAAGAATATTTCAGGGGCAAGGAATCGCTCGTATCCTACGTCAACGGAAACTTGGCGACCACCTGGCTGGGAGACCACGTGCTTGGCGAATCGAGTGCGGTCTCGGTCGAACTTTGAGAACTCCTTGACGATGTCGGGGCATACGTAGCAGTACTCCTCCTTGATCTCTTGGGCCGTCTTCAGCGAGCTGTCGGGCTCTCCTCGGTCACGTAGTAGGGATTGGACGAAGTAGGTAATGTCTCGGCCGGCAATCGGAATGGACTTGATCGAGGACCCAATTACATAACCCTCAGCGACGGGAATTACGTGTGTGACACCATCACCAGAGTCAATAACGGTACCGGTGAGGGATCGATCCGACACCTTCGCCGAGGTCCAGGATGCGGCAAGGGCGAGTACGGCTTGGACGGCAATATAGAGACCTGCACAGTTAAAGGACTCGAAGAAGATCTCGGCGGTGTTTTCTCGGTTTTCAGGGGGATTTAAAGGCTAAGTGGCACGTTAGCGGCGTATTGCGATGTTGGGGCTGGCGATTGCTGCGTACAGGTTCGGTCAAGAGAAAGTAGTGGTCCTCGGGCTCGACACGGAGATATTTGAAGATCGAGTTCGACCAGAACCTTTCCATGTGATCCTAATAAGGTGTTAACACTGCGTCGGGGAGTGTAGGATATAGAGCATATACCCAGTTCTCTATTTGACCGTGTCGGATAGGGTAGTGTAAACCATAGCCTAGACCGATATTAACATCTCCCAGTTATTTCTAGCATTCAACAGTCGGAGCTGACCTGGTCCGTTCGCGGCAGTAATGGCCTCGTCACCGATAAAAAAGTCCAAGTCTTCGGTGCCTCGCTTCGTCGATAAATGACCCGTGGGACCAGCACCTCCTGTGAGGAAAGATGGCTTGTTGGCTACAGCGGGCCGACCTGAACCAGTTCCACCGCTACCTGCAGCCGGGCCTTTCGTCGCTATGGCGGTCGGGAAAACGAAGGAAGGAGAATCGTTGCCGGCGAAACCTATCGTCGCAAAGAGGCGGTGGGTTAGCTGTAAGGTAAGGGGTTTGGCGGTATACAGTAATATTCCGGAAAGCTGGCTTACCAAGCTTCGAGAATCCCGTGCCGCTATTTTTACACCAAAGTTAGCATTGCAATTCTCAATTTCAAGTCTTCCATCTCATACAAGAGGAAGCTATTCATTGCGGGGTTAGGACGACGACGACGTACTTGTCCATGACAACGGCAGGGGTTTGGTTTGCCATTTTGCAGGGAGGGGAGCTGCGCAAGCTTCCTGTGATACCAATTTAAAGTCAGAAAGGTAAGAGAATAGAATATAAAATGGTGGTGTTGAAGTAAAGAACCCGCGGGGTAGCTGTCGGAATTGGTCGAGGATGATGCAGCTGGAAAGTTGAAAGTACGTGCCTATCGTGAGTTTAGGTGCCCGTCGGGTTGTGGCTGTGCAGGTTAACAGCGTCAGACAGCGGGATGAGGTGGGTCCGTCCCAGCTGGTACTGCGAGTGGATTGCGGCTGCAGTGGCTGTTAAAGATATTAGTACCGGTACAGCTGTCTGCCACCTGCCCTATCCAGAACAAACCTCAGTCTTCAATCACTAGGTACCACTTACAAACCACTTATACTCATATGCCTCAAGTTGCATCACGTTTCATTTCCATTATTATTATTATTATTATTATCTAACACTTTAAATAATTCTGGAATACATACATGCATACTATTGGCGTTTGTTTGGATTATTATTTTGTTTAGCAGAATCGAAACCACCGAGATACATTACGGGATGCATGATTAAAATGAAGAGAGTTGAACCTTTAAACATTCAAGCGTACCTCTCGGAGTTCTGTATATGAGGTAACCACCTCCCTACGTGTAACAAAATCTATTATATTATAACCCGTTCATACTCGATCTGGAAGTAAGAGCATCTTAATTTCCTTCCTTTAACCGATATCAACCTCTCCTGCAGTCACTTTTCCCTAGTAAGTATTCAGGGGTCTTCTTAACGCAACTCAACTTCGCCAGTTCCAACTTCCCTATCATACAGTTATTTTAAGTAATTTGAAGTGTCATATGTACATAGTCAATATGTAGCTCATAACTTAAGAAGTATCTACTGCCCAGATCACTCTATCTCCTTGTCCCATTCCCTTGAATCATCCTATCTATACTTTTACACACTTTCACCGTTGTCCAGGAGGGATACTATGAGGTAGCCTTCTAGTATCCAATATCCTCCTCCTTTACGCAAACAATTGGTTATCCGGTATTACTTTTCCATTCTGACCACTGCCTGTTTTTGGCCTGAAGACAAGCAAGTCTTCATCTTCAATTGTCTCTTGCTCCTTATCATTCACGCATCCTCGGCCGATTTCCGACGTTTTCGAATCTTTCAATCTTCGAGTTTTCTGATTCCCGTTCCAATATCAATAATTCGGAAGCCCAAACGACTCCCCATGCGAATATCTTCGATTGTCATACCTTCCAATGATTGCTCTAGCCGCAAACACTCTAACAAGTCATTTTACTCATGCGGTAGACAGGTTAGCTAGGCCCATTTAGTTCTTGTTGGCAAAAGGGACGACATTTCGACCCTTCCTGAATCGCTGTTTCTTTGACGCAGTATGGACTCTGCTAGCTTTCAGGCGGCTGATGATTCGGATCGGTGCGAAAAAGATGACGAGAGCGACGATGTCATTGATAGCTTGCCTTGGGTCACCAAACGCTCCAGGTCCCCCTCTCCGTCAAATAACATTAGAATTCCTTCCTTTGACGGGGCAATGGACCGCTGGGGCAAGCGCAAGAAATCTCCAGTGTCAGCTATCTTCATACACGCTGGAGCAGGATACCACAGCACTGCCAACGAGAGAATACATCTAGAAGCGTGTAGCGAGTAAGCATATGGATTCCTTGCCTATACCTCAACTGTCGTCACGGACTATTCTAACTCTGTGTAGGGCTGCTCTCTTGAGTATTCGACTCCTCCAAGCAGGCTGTTCGGCGGTCGATGCTGTCGAGGCTGCCATCAAAGTCCTTGAAGATAAAGAAATTACGAATGCCGGATATGGAAGCAATCTAGCAATTGACGGGACGGTGGAATGTGATGCCACTATCGTTGACTATCTTGGTCGAAGCGGAGCTTGCGGCGCGGCTCCTAGTAAGCGAATCTATCCTTCGTCGACTAAAACTTGGTTTTGAAACTGACCATTGCAGATATTAGGAACCCCATAACTTTAGCCAAGGTTATCCTCCAGCGCAGCAACCAGCCTCTTTCTCTGCGTCGTGTCCCTCCGAATCTACTGATCGGAGATGGTGCCAGAGATTTTGCTCTAGAATCAGGCATGACTGTAATTCCTAACGAGTGGCTAGTGTCCAAAAATGCCAGAGACCGCTATTTCAAATGGCAGGACGACCTGAGGAGGGCTGAGGGTAAAGTGCCCTCAGCTCCTACAACCAGTGACTACGACCGTGTGCTTCGCACTGACAAGCATAATGCATCCCTACGAGATACGAGGGGAGACCACACGAATGCCATATTGACTGGTACCTGGAACGAGGGCCAGCCTGATTCGCCGGCCACACCATGGGGAAAGAGAATACAAACTCGTATGCCACGAAACCTTCAAACGCCCACACCGATAGACATCGGCGCAACATCAGTATTACCAAAAACCCCGACGGAACGTAGTCCACTTAACTTGCTAGGCGCATCTCCTTCTGGTTCCAAGACTGGAACTGGGAGTCCGTCGTCGCCAGCGCCGAAACGCCCAAAGATAGATTCTGAGCTAAACGATGAATCTCTTAAGGCACACCCTAGCACATCAGCGCCTACCTTCGCAATCAAAGCGGCATTCAACGACGGTGATCGTCCAGCTAGCTTTCCAAACCCTGTCACATTCCCAGCTGGACAGATCCCTACTAAGACGGATATGTTGCCAAGTATTGGTATTCCACCACTGTCCTCCAACATCAAGCGTCACGAAAATGGTGGTGGTGGTGATGATAAGATTACCGATACAGTAGGCGCGATCGCTATTGACCGGGATGGAAGGATCGCGGCCGGATCTTCTTCTGGTGGTATTGGCATGAAACACCGAGGACGAGTCGGACCGGCAGCTCTAGTAGGAGTTGGAACAGCCGTCATCCCATCCGATGGACAGGACAATAATGGCATCGCCGTGGCTGCTGTAACGAGCGGCACTGGTGAGCATATGGCCACGACTATGGCATCTCAGAAATGCGCAGACCGCATATTTCAGGGCACACGCCGTGGTCCACACGGAAAGGACGTGGCCGAAGACGACGAAAGCCTTATCCTCGAAGGCTTTATTGTTGACGATTTTCAAAACCACCCCGGTGTCAAATATTCGTCTTCATCTGGAGCCATCGGCGTCATGGCAGTCAAGAAGAGCCCCATGGGGTACTATCTGTACTTCGCGCACAACACTGACTCGTTCGCCCTCGCCTCAATGAGCTCCAATGACTTGCAGCCGTCTTGTGTCATGTCACGCGTTAATGAAGGAGGTTCTGGCGTCGCCCAAGGGGCCAGGAAGATCCACATATGAACCGGTTATGCCGTCCACCTTCTCGAATGAGAGAGAACTCTCCCAAACCACACTCGAGCTTCCTAGCAAACGCTTACTACCTGATCCATTATTCAAATTGATTCATCCTTAGAACTAGACCTTACTTTACCCCTATTCTACACTGCAATTGGGATGGGCTCGATTGCTTGGCATTGGGATTGGTGTTCTTAGGATACCCTGGGCGGCCATCTTCATTTTCGACTTGGGAGAACGCAAGACAGTCACCCTCACTTAGACCGTAGATTACCTGTGCAATATACTAAACTTTCCATCCGAATCATGGAGCGATGACCACAAGTGCACCACCAAACCACCAAGTGAAAGCAGCAGAAGGGCGGGTGATAGTAGGAGGACCGTGTGGACAAATTAGATAGAATCAAGATAATGCGATGATTTATCCCTCTCTTAGAGTTCCTAACGTAAGTGCCTAAATCGAGACGGACTCGAAGTCATGCCTAGGTAGTTTTGATTATTTGGCAAATTTCTTTGTTCCAAATTAAACGCCGTCCTTATGCAGTTATCCTACCCTAATGCAACGATACAAACTCCGCCCGATGATGATGATGATAGTGATGACGATGATGCAAAAGGCACTCGCCAAAAGAAAACGAAGTCGCATCGGCCATAGAACACGTCAACTAGCTAGCTAGGCGCAGGAGTCCCCGTGGCACTACCAGTCTGCTCCCTACTCCCGCCAGCACCATTAGCGCGAACCCTCTTCTTCTTCTTTTTACGGGGGACGACTGCAGGTCGGGCGCCGTAGTTCCCAAGAGCGAGCTTGGTCCCGCAGGTCAGACACTCGGCGTGACGGGGTACCTCGCAGAAGATGCTTAGGCAGATGCTGCACACAAAGCCCGTGTCGACTACGTTGCGGTGACAGAAGCAGGCCGCGCGGAAGTCCACCGTGTCTTGCGTTGGCACTATCAGAGCCTTGCGCGCCTCAGCGTCGGCTAGAAAGCCAAACATCAGGTACGATAGCAGACCTCGTGGGTTATTGGCTGCAGACAGGAAGCTCCCCCCTGTTATGAAGGCTGCTTGTTGTAAAAAGGTCGGCATGCCGTAGAGCGACAATGTGTCAACTGGGATGCGCGCGTGCGAGGCCGCGAATACAGCGTTCATAGTTGGAATGTATTGCGCGGGCTCCGAGTCGGATACGCTCAGCACTAGGATGCGCGAGTGCAACGTCGCAGCGGGGGTTGTGCCCGGGGCCGAAGTGTTTATTGTGGAGGTAGGGTACGCTGGATCGGAGGACGTTTTGGCGGGCGAAAAGGCCGCGGACATCTTGTTGATGTAGGACAGCGCGAGAGTCAGCGCTCCCGAGATGAGCGTCGTAGGTTTCAAGTCCGTGGGCGCAGTGCTGTCGATGAGGCTTCGGAGGGACGTCAAGATAGAAGATTCGATCTGGGCAAATTGGGGGAACTTGTTTGCCGATGTACTCAGTGCTGCTTGTCCGTCCTGTGCGTCTGTCATCTCAACATCCTGACCATCGCTACCGTTCTTGCCGGGATGGCGACGGTCTACATTCGGCGACCGAGGATAGAGCCAAACGGCACGGTTTGTGTGGGCGGCAAGGATAGCGACATGGTTGTCGTTGCCGAAAGCGAGGTGAGCGTTGACAAAGACGAGGAGATTCGCGATGGCCTTGGAAATAGAGAGCTCTTCGGAGATGGCCGCCCACGCGCGAGGATTTGTATCTATGACGATGGTGAGGAGCGATGGGATTTGGTTCGTCGCAGAGGGGGTATCATGGTAGTGCTCCGAGGCGTCGATGCGATTCATCGTGTCGGTTCCTTTGTTGCTGTTGTCGTCGTTAGAAAGGGCTCAGAGGCCGCTTTCTTCGCCCGCAGGAGATGTCGAGAAGAGATAGACGTTTAGGAAATCATTCGACTCAAGAAAACAAGAAATAATAACTATTATTCCTGAAAATATCTCGGTGCACCAAGTACAATGTAGGCGTACTTGAGACGTTAAATGATATCTGCATTGAATTCGTGAAGCTGGAATGAAAGATGAAGCGTAAAGCGTCAAGCTAACGATAAACCAAGTGCAAAAAACGGAATTAGCTATCATCATACACCGAACTCACCGAACAAAGACACGCTAAAGGTGCACCTAAGCTGCTTAAAGGTAAGGGCCCCACCATTTGCTGCCGCGCCTGCATCGCTGAATGCCGCGCTGAACCGGGGGTTTGATCATCCACTAAAAAGGGACGCCAGCTCACATGACTAATAGCTCGACGTCATATTTGGGCAGATCTTACAGAGGACCCCTGTAGCCACTTTATCAGGCGGCGCTGCCGATAACTTTATTGGCGTCAATGGAACGAAGTTTATAGCGGGGTAGTTGTTTTTTCAGCACCACTGCTACTGCTACTGCTACTACAATTTCTAACAAACATCGGAAGGAAGCTTCGAATTCCATGCTTCTTGTCGTTTAGAATTTACTTTAACCATTTCACCAGCACTAAAAGCATCTTCTCTAATTCAACTTTTTTTCTTCTAAAGTTGATTTGGCAAATTGGTAAACGCCCACCTACCAATGTGTGTACATGCTGGCTACCTAGATTTATGACTGACACCAAAGCATGTGACAGATGACCTATTTTCTTCAACTTACTTTTACCTCTTCTACCTCTGCCCACGGTTTACCAACAAACAGCTGTATGTGGTAATCCCCCCACACCCTTTTACACCATTCCCTTACGAATACACTACATTTCCCATTTCCCCCATTTGTCTCTTATATACATATAAGGTTAGGTTACGTTGCAGCCACTGATACCTATCCAGTTGATCTAGCTCATGTGAGTAAAATTCAACTTACAACCCAACCTTTCCATCTTGAAACAGCCTTAGGCGGCTTATTCCAGACGACCAAGCAAATAACCCCAAATCCTTCCGCGCTTATATTTGCAGCTAACCAGAGTTACACCTACCAGTCGGACCATAGGCCTGTCTACCTACGTAAGAAGAGGTGTGTATATTAGTATGGTCTTTGTATCCAAGCCCCAAGCCTCTTTCAAATCCGTCACGCGTCCAATATTGGAATCATTACTCGTACCCCATCCTCCATTCTCGTCATAAAGGCGTCTTTAAGCGACGAGCAAGTACCTCCGTCCACTTAAGGCTGACTGACGTTTTAGTACTATTTTTATCCATATAAATCATTTTCTCTCTACCTACCTCACCATACACGTATCTCCCCTCTTAATTCGTCAACTATCCTACTCAAGAATACCACCCTGGCCTCGGTATTTTGCTGACAACCAGGCATAGGCCTGCTCTTTTTGTACGCCACCACGCCACCGTACTGCCAAGTTCATCTACATTTTAACTCTACCATTCTATCCCAACAGCACGACTCAATATTTTTTCATTTCTTCCAACACGGCATCAACTCTGAAGCAATACATTCACCTATCTGTGAACAGCAATGGATGAAACACCGATTACTCTCCCCTCTAACCAAGAGGAGATGGCCAAATTGAGCAATATCGAACAGACCCAGCTCATACTTGCGCGATTAATGGAGGGCGGCCAAGAAGACGACGAAACCTGCCGAGAACTGGATAGTCTCACCAAGCTCTTAAACAACGACGTTGAAAACAAAAATAAGGACCAATCTATCTGCAGTGTCATCGACGATGTGTGTCTTGATACCATACTCGGCTATCTCGATATGAGACAGGCCGATCCTGTTCGTGGCCACGCCATCTTAACTACTTCTGCGTACCTCAAAGCAGCCGGATCCAAGGGAAACGATGGTCTACGAACATTCTTTTTCGATCGGGTGAAGAGGGGTACTTATGACGACTACATCGTGGCTTTCTGTGTCGCTGCCGCTGTCTTCCCCATCGTCCCGGACACCACGGCTGACATATTTCTTACCGAGGGCTTCTTGCCTAGTTTGGATCCGCTAATGAGGCGAAAATGGAAAAGCAGAAAGGTTGAGACGGCATGTCTAGATATGCTAAATGCTGCCTCCATGAACTCACAATGTCGTGAGGCCATCCAGAAGTATTGCACTGACTGGTTAGAAGAAGTCGTCGATCAAGACCCGAGTGAAGTGGCTAGATCTATCCACGCGGCAGATCCGGAGATTCAGATCACAGAAGGTTCGATAGCTATGAGGAGGCATTCCGAAGCAGTACAGAACTTGGCGGCGGTCATTTTGGCAAAATTAAGGGTAGGCACCTTAAAGCTTCCGCTTTCATCACCGCCCGCTTTCGAAAATCTGAGGTGGCAGTAATTTGGCGTGGTAAGGAATGGAGCTGGGCTGACCTGAAGGCTTCAGGCGGTGCCATCATCGGCGCAAAAACCGGCGGATGGATCCGAAGATAGAATACAACCAGCGACCACCAGCATCGAAGATTTGTCGAGAATGTTTAGCTCAACGATATTGAACGACCCAGAAAGTGGCAAGCAACATTCGGTAGAGGGTTTGGCCTACGCTACTATACAACCCGTGGTCAAAGAAGAAGTCGCCCGCAACAAGGAGCTTGTGAAGAGCCTAGTCACGATTTTGGCAGATGCGCCTCCTAAATCACCTCTTACGTATGGAGCTTTGAGTGTTTTTATGAATCTAACTCGGTATCAGCCAACGCAGTCCGAGGAAGAGAAGAAGATGGCCCAGCTCAAGGCCTATGCTCACGCCAAGGGGAAATTGGGACCAGCGAACCCGCTCAACGATGATGATCACGTCTCGGAACGATGCAAACGAGTCTTCGAGGCCGGCATCGTACCGGTTTTAGTAACGCATAGCAGACATGGCTCCGTTGCCTCTCTTAATCTAATTGTATCTATAATTTCTGCGCTATCTGTTACAACCAGTTTACGGGGTCAGCTATCACAACAGGGTGCTGTCAATCTTCTCATTGCGGCCTTCTCGGCTTTACCAGATTCTGAACCACAGGCCAAGCAGACCGCTGCTCAGGCACTTGCTCGCATACTTATCAGCACTAATCCAGCTCTTGTTTTTGGTGGCACGCGTGCCCGACCGCAAAACTCCGCTATCCGACCTCTACTTTCCCTGCTTACTCTCAACACCACGGCCGAAACTCGGGACCTTCTACCCACATTCGAGGCACTAATGGCGCTTACCAATCTCGCATCGACAGACGACGATACTCGAGTGACTATCATTCGTAATGCATGGTCTGATATAGAGGAGCTGATGCTATCCTCGAATAATCTAGTTTCCAAGGCAGCCGTGGAACTCGTGTGTAACCTGGTGCAGTCCGTCGAAGGTGTTGTCCTATACGCTGCGGATAACCCGCAGGCCGCCAATCGATTGCATATCCTTCTAGCGTTGGCAGATGCCGAAGACGAAGGCACCAGAAGCGCGGCTGGTGGGGCATTAGCGGCACTAACGTCTTACGAACAAATCGTAACCGGTATCACCAAGAGAAATCGTGGGGTTGAGATAGTGCTAGGTCTATGCGGTGAGACGAGCGAAGAGTTGCGTCATCGAGGTGCATTCGTTGTTTACAACATGGTTGCTTGCGAAGGTGACCCAGGCAAGACAGCTCGGAAGGAAATGCGGGAGAAGAATGGCGTCGAGGTGCTGAAAGAGTGCGCAAAAAGTAGCAGAAGAGCTGAGGTCGTCGAGGTTACGGTACAAGCGTTGAAGGTTCTGCTCGAGGAAGATTAGGGATGAGTATGAGTGCTTAGGGATTGAAATGGTGGAAATAGTTAAATTGCTATAGCTTAACGAGATTATGGTGTGGTCTGTAATGATTCGAAGGGACGAAGCAGGTAATTTGTGCTATTGCTCAGATAAAATCAACTTGAACTGAGAAGATCGTATGGACCTTTCTTTACCGTCCTATCTAATCTATGCTATGCTCGTGTCCCATGTTGAGTAGTAAATTCTCCATAATCCGACCCATCAAATAAGTAATATATTCGAAGACATCCCATGTTTGACTTTTCATTACCTTACCTAGGAGAGGCGTGTAGGTTTCTAGAGTAGCCAAGCTACCTACTCATCAACCCGGTTCAAAACAGCAACACCCTCAACGTGACCGGTCTGCGGGAAGAAATCAAAACCACGCAGACTCTCAATAGTGTATCTCGTCTTCTTCTTTTGCTCGCCTCCACTCAGAGTCTCCGTCTTCGTCTTCGCATCGCCAACCTCCAATCCACTTCCCGCTACCTCGCCGCGCACCAGCACACCCACATCCCTGGCCTGGGTATGCACATTGCAACTCACATATACAACCCTTCGCGGCGCAAACTCCAGAAGCTGCCGTAGGAAGTCGCCATCACAGCCTTTTCGCGGCGGATCGAGCACGACTACCGTCTCGTCGGCCGGGTATCGGGCGCTTACGTCGCCGCCAGTGAACAGCGACTTGGCATCTGCAGCGATGAACCGCGCCCGGTCTGACGATAGCTTATTCGCGGTTGCGTTGCGCGAGGCATATGCTATCGAAGCATCGGAGATGTCGATGCCGACGCTGCCACCGCTGAAGAGGGATGACAGAGTGATGGTGAAAAGCCCGGAACCGGAGTAGGCGTCTATTAGGTATTTGATTTCCGGAGTGGAAGCGGAGGTTGTGGTGGTAGCAGGAGGAAGGACATGCTGACGGATGTAGTCCGTGAAAGGAGGGAGGATGGAGTTATTGTTCTGGAAGAACGACCCAGCCGGGTTGTGGAAGACGTAGTCGTCGACGTACTCGGTCGACGTGGCGTTGTTGTCCGTGATGCACGTCTTCAGGTCCGTGTGGTCGTCTGCCTCGACGCGGATCACAGCATCTTCGTCCGGGAGTGGCGATTTAGATCGCTCTTCTCCATTCTTGGGGATGCGCTTGGTGCTTTCGCGCAGGAGGATCGTGGCTCCCCGCGTGTACTTGTCGTACTGGACGGACATCCTCGCGCGCTCGCGCTTCATGCCTAGCCGCACGGCGTCCGTGCCGATGGGGCAGTCTTCGATGTCCATCGTGTTTCGCTTCCCCTTGGGCATGAATCCTATCGGCGGGCATTGCTCAAACGGCTGCTTGCTCTTGCGCCAGCCCGCGGGGCCGTCGAAGTGAGGCGTCAGCTTGGTGCGGTAGCCGTACTGTAGCGGGCTCCCTATGGTGTCCTGGATGGCCGGGATGAGTTCCGGTGGCAGTTGAGAGAAGTTGCGGAAGGCCTTCTCTACGATGCGCTTCTTGAGCTTTAGCTGTTCCGCGTAGTCCAGCATTTGGAATTGGCATCCTGAGCATGTTGAAAAGTACTTGCATTGGATACGGCTGTCATCGCGGGACGGGGATGGTGTCACGACTGAGATGAAGTCTGCGACTGTGTATCCCTCTTCTCGTAGATGGCGGTATACTTTCACCTTGACAGTATCACCTGGTATGGAGAAGGGAACAACGTAGACTCGTTTCGATCCCTTTTGTAAAGCCAGGCCTTCTCCCGTTGATGCAAGCTCAGCGACATCAACTTCAATCTCGGAGCCTTCTTCCGGTAAAGACTCCTTTGCTTCATTCTCGACTGCAGCGCCCTCGTCATCCAGGTTGAGCGAGTCTACCAGAGTTTGGATATCAATGCCCAAGATCTCCTCAGCAGAACCAGTTACCATGTCCCGTTCCCTCTTCCGGGCTTTCTTCTGGTTCTTCTTGTTTTCCCTCTTCATCCCTCGCTTGGACTTTTCTTGGGGAAAGGGTCTTTTTCCATGATTGGGTTTAAATCGTTGTTGCTGCTGCTGTTCCTGTGGCTGGCCTTGCGTTTTCACTTGCTGTCCGTTGGATGAATCCATCTTTGGCGAGCTTGGCGATTTTATCATGCGTATCACCTCCTCGACGCTTAAAATATCACTGCCACCTTTTTTGAACGTATTCTTGCCCTTATTATTGGCAAAGTAATGTTGACACCGCACGCTCCCTGATGATACCCTAGGAATATTAATGAATTTATTTCTGGGAAATAATCGCGGAACCACTGTTGTAAAGAACCGCATTGATAGGTATTGGGTTATTTTTTTGGTCCTTGTATTTGCGACGAAGTTTTAGCTGCTGAATATTTGCAATTGATGAATTTTTACTGGAGAATCTTGATCTTATCGCGATAAGGTATTGCCCCACCTCCACCAATTCCACTAAACCCCGCGCTACTTGTATTTATAGTTCCAGCTCCCTCTCCCCTATTTCTCGTCCACCGCTGTCTCACCCATGCTAGTCATACAAAATGAAGTTACCTATGTTGACTATTTTGAAAAGCTCTTATTTTTGAAGACTTGATGGTACATATATGTGGTACAGTGTGAAGACATCCACTGTCGAATCCGCCAAATCCGCCAAATCCGCCAAGTCAACCCGTGTTGTGACAGCCGTGATGGTCGTGATGACTATGATCGCTACCGAAATCAATCCCCCCCTTGGTTATTTCCATCACATCCATGGTCAGTATGACCCCCGCCCGAGTGTCCGCCCAGGTAGTTCATGGGATCCAAAGAAAAGTTGACTTGTTGATATCGTAACGTTCAAGGACACTGATCTTAGAGGACCGTGGCGGCTTTTTCGTCTTGGGTGCTTCAACGGAGCTTTTGCTGCTAGGTGTTGCGCTCACTGTCGCGCCTTTCTTGGGGTCTGTGACGCTGTTGACGGGCCTCGCGGCCGGTTCCTTTGGGTGTTTTTTGCTAGACTGGACAGTGAAGGCAGTGTTAGCGATAGTTCTTCTGCGTGGACTTTAGTTAGACGAGGCTGGCCGTCCTTACACCGAAGCACATCTTGAATGTTAGGTATTCTAGGTAGGTGGGTAGGTAATTGGATGTACGCAGAAGTGGTTTCATTGCTACCCTACGATGGCAGGACATATTTATACCTGCGTAGTATATTTATGTTTATCTAGCGCTTGACATAGTTCTCCTCGGCGCGGCGTCGAAACGTCGAAGCTATATCAAAACTCGGCGTAGAATTCACTGCTCGTGCTCATATTCAATAGATCATCCACCAAAATCAAAACTATGAGAAAAAGTCAGGTGGTAATTGCGCCTGGTTCTGGTCCGATCAAATTATGATTTATATACTTTTTACTTGGTGAGCGTGACTGGTATGAGTCAAATACGTTTACGAGAGCAGTTACACAAACATGTCCTTGGGCATACAGTATCTCTCTGAAACACGTATACCTACGACTGTCACCTAGTAATGGGGTAGAATAGGATTGATAGCTCAGTATGCAATAATATTATGTAGATCATGTCATTATTATCTATAAAGTATTCAAATGTTGTGTATGTAGTTGATTTAGATGCTGGGGTGTAACTTGGTAGAGGAATATAAATAAAAACGTGCTTGGCGTCGCGTCGAGCCTTGCTAGGACCCCATTGTAAAAACCTGGATAGCCAAGCACAGGCTGTTCCAATGTAATACACTACATAGTTAGTAGATGAAGATGCTAGCTTTCCTCCTTGATTTCCTATCTGTGCATGCGGTCAGGGACTTATGTTGATAGCAATAAAGGTAGGTACCTATTCGTATTTAGTTCGTTTGAAGTTCGCACTAGGTGTTGAATCAACCACAATACTAGAAACTCAGTTCTTTTAGGAGAGTAGAATACGTGACAAGTCAAAGTTTCAAAGTTTGGTTCAGGACGATGGTTTTTTCTTCGACATATTGGTTGACATATTTCTCCCTTTTTCAACCCCAACCCCAACCCTAACCCTCAACAGAACTTTGGTTGGTTAAAATATGCAATACACAATGATCATAATTCATTAATATGCAATACTGGGTATTGACACTTTACTATGAAATTTGTCATCATACATACATGTATGCCACACTTTTTAACCTCTCGCTGATTAGAAACTCAACGTTACCAGTTTGTTACTTACAAACCCCTCCTATCAAAACTCGAAGTCGTGTCGAATTTGTCGATAACCTCTCTTGGCTAAAAGTACCACCCCTAGCTCTTTCATGAGCTTCTCCAGTCGTCATGGTTCTTTGCAGCGGACTAGCTCGAGTTTTAGGCTATTCAATTGGTCGACCTTCACCAATTTTGGGTAGGAAGATCCATTTGAACCCCCTATGAGGTTCATCAAGAAAGACGTGCTAGTGTAACATTTTTATGCTATACTCCACAATGTGCAAGGAGTATTATACAATAAAGGTTGGCTGGATTGCCAGATTGCTTCTCAAAACACCGTATGTTCTATGATATCTCTCATAAAGGAGGACAGCCATCCGCGTCGTGGCAGGCTAACGTCGAATACGACATCGCAGGGAATAATTGGGGTAATAAGAATGAGTCTAAAATATAGTAGCAGTGGAGCTTTGGAACAACCTATTAGTTAGTAAGTTCATTCTAGTCGCTTATCTTGCTTCATAATCTCTCTCCTTGGTCAGGGGTTTTGTCTGGGTGGGTGTCTTTATCATCCCGAGCCCGAGATTACCTCAAGATACTCGATTGGTACGCCAAAAGTGTCCGAAGACTTACCTGGAATCATCAGAATTACTAGTTTTCTAGCTCTTATTTTTCGAATTTTCTTTGCTGTATCATATTCTCGTATATTTATACCTTATCGCTGGTTCTTGGCTACTAAGAGACTGACTCGTTTCAGTCCGAAATACCGCCCTGTCCTCTTCAGATACGCTGTGCCTTGCAAGTACCTAATGTTAGTCAGTTCTAGCCAGTAATCAGTGACGGAAGGACGGAAAAGGATTGCAACATCGCAAGCCCCGATTACAACATCGCGAAGAGATGAGTGAGTTGAGGCTCTTGTAACTCCCATGCTCTTCACGCAGCTAACCTAAACCTCAGAAAGCCTTGCGACATTACCACGAAGTCTTTTACTTCTACTCTTAGCCGTCGCACCCTCGATCGCAGTACCCCAGCCATGGCAACCAGCCGAGCAAGTCGTATTGCAGCAGCAATCCAGCTCAGGCAAACGAGGTGCTGTCGCTTCGGAAAGTAAAGTGTGTAGTCAAATTGGCATTGACTTACTTAAACAAGGCGTAAGTACATCACTCTTATGAAAAACATAATTATACATTAATTACTCATAACGATACTTTAGGGCAATGCTGTTGACGCTTGGATTGGCACGCAATTATGCGTAGGCGTAATCGGCCTGTACCATTCGGGACTTGGTGGAGGAGGCTTCAGCATCATCCGAGACAGCCGGGGCAACTATACCGTCATTGACTATCGCGAAGCCGCACCCAGTGCAGCATTCGAAGATATGTATAAGGACAACATACTAGGCAGCGTCTGGGGCGGGCTTGCCGTCGGTGTGCCGGGAGAGCTACGAGGGCTTGAGTATGCGCATAAGAAATTCGGCGCATTGCCTTGGAAGGAAATCGTGCAACCTGCAGCAGCAGTGGCGCGCGATGGGTTTGCTGTCACGGAGGACCTGGTTCGATATATGCAGTTTGGCCTTTCTACGACTGGATGGAATTTTCTGGTAGAGGATCCCTCGTGGGCTCAGGACTTTGCTCCAAATGGTGAGTTGCACGGTGTTCTACCACACTGTGTAGCTGTCGCTAATCGTGAATAGGGGTATTGGTCAAGTCGGGTGACACAATGACAAGAAAGCGATATGCGGAGTGGGTTGACGCAACGAAGCTTCTCACCACGAGTATAATTATTAACGTTTCAATCTAGGACACTTGAACAAGTAGCCAAACATGGTGCTGACGTTTTTTATAAGGGTCCGATAGGTCAGTATATCCTCTATACTCCTATGGACATTGATCTAACCCCCCTTCTAGCCGAAGCTACAGTCAGGTATATCCAGGAGAACAATGGCACCATGACCCTGGAGGACATGGCCGACTACGATGCCATCATACGCGAGCCCGTCAGCATCTCTTACAGGGGCTTGAAGCTATTCTCGTCAGGCGTCCCCAGCAGCGGCGCCGTATGCCTCAGCACGCTCAAGACAATGGAAGGCTACGACGCCGCGGACACGAGCACGAACACAAACCTGACACTGCACCGCTTCGACGAGTCGATGCGCTTCGCATACGGCGCGCACCAAGCCCTGGGCGACCCAGCCTTCGTCCCGGAAACGCCGGAGCTGGAAGAGCTGATGCTGGACTCGGCGCACGCCGAATCCGTCCGCCGGCGCATCCGGGACGACAAGACGCAGCCCGTGGAGAACTACGACCCGAGCCAGATCTACGCGCCCGACAGCCACGGGACCTCGCACGTCTCGGTCGCCGACGGGTCCGGCTTCGCCGTCTCCTCCACCACCACGGTCAACCTGCTCTTTGGCAGCCTGCTCATGGTGCCCGAGACGGGCGTCGTGCTGAACGACGAGATGAACGACTTCTCGATTCCCGGCGTGCGCAACGAGTTCGGGTACGCGCCCAGCCCCGCCAACTACGTGCGCGCCGGCAAGCGCCCGCTCTCCTCCATCACGCCCGTCATCGTCGAGCGCCCGGCCACGTCCGGCTCCGCGGCCGCGACGCTGTTCGCCGTGGCCGGCGCCGCCGGTGGCTCGCGCATCATCAGCGCCACGACGCAGGTGCTGTGGCACATGCTGGAGCGCGACCTGTCCGTGAAGGACGCCGTCGCCGAGCCGCGGTTCCACGACCAGCTGATGCCGAACGTGGTCGCGTTCGAGTACGGGTTCGACAACGCGACGGTGGCGAGCATGCGGTCCAAGGGCCACAATGTCACCTGGGTTCGCGAGGGGTTCAGTGCCGTGCAGGCTCTGCGGGTGCTGGAGGACGGCACCTTCGAGGCTGCCGGGGAGACGCGGCAGAAGAATAGTGCTGGGTTGACCTTGTAAGATCGGCTGTGAGATAAAGGGGATTGGGGACTAGACGTACATACATACATACATAGACATTCATACCTCTTACATGTGGTACACATAGCATTGTATAGGTTATTGGATTAAGTTCATATTCATATACAGTTATAGAGTATTACAATACTTTCATAATGTATGCTTCAAATAGTATTGGATCCAAGGTTCTACGGGCTCGTATGTACCACTTATCGAGACACCTACTTCATGGTATAATTCCTCCGTTGTTTCGGAACATAACGCAAGGCAAGATAAGGCAAAGCAAAAGCAAACTCCGAGTCCACCCCCACCGTGCCAGCCTAAGGGTATTGGATGCAAGTCTATGTCTATGTGAGGGGGAAGTAATAATCCGGATGGATTCAACTATTGCAATTCAGTAAAAGAATTTACAACTTCATCGCGACGAGCTTCTCTAGCTCGCTCAACCACTTCCTAGCAAACTCTTCTTCGGTGAACCGTTTGGAAGAAAGTCGAGCCCTGCGCCTGACTGAGAGGGGATCGGGATGTGACAGGGCCTTCTCGAAGCCTTCGGCAAATTCCGAAGTAGTTGAGGCGTGGAAACCTGCAAAAGATTAGTTGCTGAATCGAAGAAACGGGTATTGTGAGTAGCTTACCTGTGGGTTCGCCATCGACATCAGTAACAATGTCTAGCTTCGGACCGCCGCTGTCATGTACAACCGATATCAGACCCGCTGCGAGGTACTCGACCACACCGATTCCGAAATGCTCGTTCCACATTCCGTTCACTCCCACAAAAGCCTTGCCAAGCCACTGAAGGATCTCAGACCAGGGAGCATCGAGCTGGAATATCACCTGGTCCTTGATGTGAAGTTCATTGACCAGCAGACGGAGCTTGTACACGCGTCTTGAATCGTTGTCATCCCGAACACTACCTAGTAGAGCCAATTTGGCTTCTTTGGCAGACTTAGTGCCGGTCTTAACAAATTCTGCAAAAGACTGTAGAATAAGTTGATGGTTCTTTTCAGGTCGAAACTGTGCAATATACACCAGATACTTCTGGCGCCTCTTTTCGCTCTCTTCGGAAATTTCCACTGCTCGCTCAATATCGTGGACGGCGCACGGCGGGTATACGACGGCGATGGGACTTTCTCGGCCCCTTTGTTGCCGACGTGGTCCCCAAAGCTTCTTGATATGTGCCTGTGTCCAAGTGGAATTCGTCATGACAACATCAACGGAAGCACCCATCCACGCATATATCGCAGCGAATATTTTCCAGTAATGCCTTTTTAGAAAACCCCTGAGGCCAACCCCTTTTCCGGCATTGACGCCTTGGCTTCCAACAGAAGTCTTTGGATCAAGAGATTCGAGCATGTCGGTGGAGATGGTAGGGTAGTGCACGTAGGCAGCAGTAGGCATGTTGGGAAAGAGGATCTTGCTTAATCCAAGGACAAATGCGTATCCCATCGTGTCCACAAAGATATCCGGCACTAGAAGTGAGAAAGCGTCCAATCCCATGATCAATGATCCAACAGATTGTCCTAATAGAGTCATATGCGGCCATGTGGACGAAAGAACCCAGTGTCGTGTAGATAGGTAGATGAAATGGATCGTGGGCGGGTGAATGTCGATACTAAAGGTATTCTATAAAGTTATTAGCATTGGCCATCTCACAATCTTCATTTGGCTTGGGCTTCGAACCTTAACGCGGGAAAGCATGCTATCCTTCATCACCTCATGATCGCCCGTATAGACTATGATCTTGGCATTGGGCCATCGTTTTTGGGTAGCTCTGACGGCAGCCCATAAGACTCGTTCACCTCCACCTCCTGCATTGCAAAACGGATGGAAGAAGCCGACGATACCATCCCAGTCTCGACTACTCTTTTCCCCATTACCGGATGATCCGACAATAGAGCCTTCGATATTCTCCCATCCATCATCGCTACCAGTACTGCCTTCTTTTTCTTTGCTTTCTTTGAATTTCGCTTCGTTCTCGGCGGTGGCCTTAATGATTAAGGAACGACGACCTTCGGCTCCCTTCTTTAGACACCAGCCAAAAAACCTACCCGCCGTAAGAGAGAAGATGCGAAATAGCAGAGGGAGGAAGAAGTTCCATCCTAATAATACGATGAACGGAGTACAAGCGATTGCAATGACCGTAAAGGCCAATGTCTTGGGCTCCATGCCGAAAGAGTAGGGTGCGTCGTGACAAGAGGTGTCGCAGTTGGATTGGGAAGAAAAGAGATTGGCCATTTGGCATTTGCCTAATCTTAAAAGACAGACTGACGAATAATTATTTGTTGCTGCAAGTCAACAAAACCTTGTTGCGCATACGTGTTACGAAAGGAGGAAAGATAGTTGGGGCCTCGTCAGGCGGCACCAGAGCCAGTCCAGTTGACCCATCGATATGACCTGAGGTAGTTGCAGGTCGCGAGCTCGTGGATGCCAAATACAAGTAATTGCTGGCAATTCGGCGTGTGATCAAAATGGCAAGAACAACAAGGTGTTCCGTTAATTGAACATCCCACCTTGAAGGTACGAGCTACAGGGTACATGCATGTACGTGTGCACCGCATATAACTTAAGTACCTAAGTATATTATGCACGAAATGAAGCCACATTAAACGTCATATTTATCTTATCGTATGCTTGCCCACCATCGAATCGGCATTTTACTGCGCCGACTCAACTGCTCGGTAGAAGTTCACTCGCCTATTTTTTTGGAGGAAGCCCATGAGAAAATACAGGAGTGAGGTTACTTATAACCACAGACTATGATGGATATTTTATCATAAGCTAGACTCAAACTTCTTACCTTCTCACTTATACTCATCTAAAAGGGGCTCAATATGATTCAAAATGACTTCAGCTCAATTGTCTCATCCCCTTCGAGCAGCTAGGCCTCTTAACCTAGCAGGTACAAGGACTCGGCTTCGAAATTCTCAACCAAATCGACTCTCACTTTACGATAGCCGTCAATCTAAAACAAGGTCCTTCAGTATTGCGCCAGCTGCTCTAGCAGTAGTCCAGACAACTCAAGATGCCATTATTAGCATCCACAGTGTCACACATATACCATGGTTTCTCGTGATCCCATGCGTGGCAGTTGGCATCAATCTCGTCTTCCGTCTACCCTCAACGGCTTACACGCATAAAATACAACACCGACAAAGCAAGCTATCCCTAGTTCTGCAGGGATGGGGCTGGCGTGTTCTACGAGATGTACAGAAAGAAGGAATTCCTCCCGCGCGACAGGAGAAGGAAGCAATGAAGAGATATAAGAAGGTCATTTCGAGGGTTCACCGTAGCATGGGGTTACAACAGTGGAAGTTGTACTCTAGTGTCTTCACTCTTCCCTTCTGGCTCGTTGGTATTGAATCTGTCAGGCGGTTGTGCGGTGGTCCAAGAGGTATTCTCGGTGCATTCCTCACTGGACGTGCAGAGGATACGCCCGCAGAAGCAAGTATCCCCCAACAACCTCATAGTACCGCATCCCCAGTCGACATTACAGAAGAGGCTACAGGCCAGCTTGCCGATATCGATACAACCATATCACCTATCGTTCTTCCAGACCCGAGTATTACGGTGGAAGGCTGTCTTTGGTTCCAGGACCTATCTGCCGCTGATCCCTATCATATTCTTCCTCTTCTACTATCCGTTACGCTGGTCGCGAATATGCTTCCCGCAACTAGTGCAGGACTCCGACAACTATTTGGACTCACCTCTGGGAATGACTCCACATTGGTGACACCAGCTGCACAGCGCCAGCTTAGATTCCGCCGCGGCCTCCTCCTCGTGGGAGCTCTCGTAGGCCCTATCACTGCAGACCTTCCAGCTGCGTTACATCTTTACTGGCTGTCATCATCTGCTACTTTATGGGCCACTAGCAGAATCTTAAGACACTTCATGCCTCTTGAAACGAAAGCCGTCAAGAGATGTAAGGGCGCCGAGGCAAATGTTATCCGTCCAAGGCGGAGTGAAACAGCGAGTCTTCAAGCTGAACAACCAAAGAAGACTTAGGCATAAATTTGGTTGTCTCCAATTTGAAGTCACATTTGTAGAGCAGGCTGTAGGTTGTAAATTACTCATCGAACAATATCCATCACCATTTAAAATAGCGCATATACAACTGGACGGCGAAACCCATGGATGAAATTCAATGATAACTGTTTATGATGCAGCACGGAGCTGTGGTCCGGGGAATATGCGCATCCGAATACTTTGTACATAGGAATAAAAGAGCCGATCTTATCAGCCGTAACCAACAGACTTTCAATAAAACCACGAAGAACGTGTGAATCTGTACACGCTAACTCCAAAACGCCCGAGATGCCGCTCTTACACTATCGAGGAATCCGAGATGCTTCTTCTTAACCGAGGAATACGGCCAACAATACAATAGCCATGATCACAGCTAGAATCAGAAGCAGGCAACACGCCTTGCTCCGCGCATTCTTCTGATATCTCGCCGCGCTCCTCAACTCATAATCAGCACCGCGGGTATCGTCGCGAACATTAACGGCATTGCTTTCGATAGTCTCGAGAACCTCGCCCTGCTCGCTGACAATCTGGGCCACCTGCTGGAAGAGCACGTTGAGATCGCCGACACCCTCCTCGATCTGGCGGATCTCGTCTTCTCGCTCGGTGATCAAGGCATCCTGGAAGTCGACCTCGTCCTGCGGGGCCAAGTGGATTTGTTCCTGCTCCTGGAGTTGCAGCAGCGCACCTTGGTTGCCGGACGAGCCACCCTCGGCGCCCTCTTCGTGGTCGAGCGCCGCCTTGGCTGCGGTTACGGAAGCTCGCTGCTTTTCGATGGCGGTTCGCTGGAGGGATTGGAATTCGCCGAGGGCGGCCTTGAACTCGCGCGACAGCTTTTGCTGCGAGTACTTCTGCGTAGGCTTTTACAGAAAACAGTCAGTTAAGTTAGATAGACGCAGCAGGCTGCATCTCGAGAAGGCTTACCGTAGGGTCTTCCCATGTTTGGATTTTCTTGACGCCCTCACCAACTTCCTTGAATTGGTCCGTGGTCTCCTCGATCACAACGTGGATCCGCTCTCGCAATCGAGGATTGTCCCTTCGCGTACCGAGGAGACCAACATCGGACCGGAGCTTCGAAATGTTTCCTTGGAGATGGAAGAGCTTGTTCATGAGGCTTTGCGATAGTGCTTGCTTGTTTGCTGACTCCGGATCATCCGAGTAGGTGCCATTGTTCTGGCGACGTCCCCCTCCATTCCCGGATTCTATCGAGGACAACTGATCGAAGGACATGGCTGGACGATTCTGGGTGAAATGAGCGACGACTTGCGACAGAAGAAAATTTGATAAATCAGGAAAAAATTCCGATTTATTTGAAAGATTGTAAGTTTAGAAAACGTGCGACGATGACACAATAGTAATAGATTGCTGTTCGGCAGGGTCAAGTCACTTGGCCCGATGATGTTACTTATCAAGTTATGTAACGGCAAGGCAACCGAATTGGGGATTGCGCATTGGAGTTGCACATGCTCCTGCTTACGTCAGTTAGAGCTTACTAGTACATACATGTACTGACGTACCTTACCCACTTGAAGCAGGTACATCTGCACGTACTGTGGCTGGTGAATGGAACTAGCGCACTGCAACGCCAGAATTCCGTGTGCTGGACAGCTGGTTGCGGGCAGGCCTGAGGCTTTCCTACCTACAGTTGGATCCAAGGCCTGTAATTTTTTATTTACATTCACCACATCAAACTTTGATAGGTAACCATCTTCCACTGAGCAACGGCTCTCTAAGCTGTCATTCCTTTCCCTTTTTCAAGTTTCAGCTCAACGACTGCGCGCATTCGCCGACTTTTATTTTATTAAACCTCTACACTCATACGATGCGCTGATCTGAATATTTCCTTTTCCTTCTCTAAAAGTTGCGAACATGCCTCCCGCAGTTGCGCGCCGCGCGCCCTACAAAGACTTCCTGCAGCCAGCCCTGCAAAGACGGTTCGCCTTGACTACTGGGGTTTTGCTGGCGCTCAGCTATTTGGAATCCGTCAGCTTATCGAGTTGGGATAATCGTATGTGAACACCCTTTTTCTTCTACTACTACGTCCATTCGCATGTATTGGCTACTAACTTTCTAAAAGTTATTTGGTCATGGTTTCCTCTCGGGCCTGCGGGCATTCGTACTTTGGGCATATTCGGCAGCATTCTCCCCATAATCATACTGCGAATTGCCCATTCCCACACCGGCATCCGAACCTCGAACTCGCCTTTCGATACCTTGCGAAGTAGTGCAATGTCTTTCGCGGCCATCGAGACGATTATCACGTTTGTCTTTTCCGCATGGCTGTTCAGTCAGACGTATCTATTATCGGCTCCCTCTGATGCGAATCTGGGCTGGATCACATACTATAGCGGAGATCGCGCACGACTAAATGAACGAGCTCTATTCTACACAGTTAGTCTCATTATACTAGGGGTCGTGCAGGGCATTCTGCATACATCATTAGATCTTGACCGAATGCATCTGGGCCTGGTTAAACCGATACGGGAAGGCGAGGCGAATGGCCAAGGAACAGGTAGTTGGGAGAGGTTGGGAGAGCTTATACCTACCCTTCTGGTCCGCTCCGGCATGCTCTCGATGGCTGTCGCTATGGCTACATACGTTGTGCTGTATCACTTCGTGAGGCATACTGCTTGGGCATGGGCCATCTCTTTCTTCCGACCCTTCTACAACCTTCCGAAGACCAACATTCCGCCTAGTACCGCGCCGTGGAGTATTTGGATGCTTACAAGATCGATGTGGGCGGGGTTCTTGATTTGTCTTCTGTGGTATCTAAGTGACAAGCTCTTCACACTCCAGCTTGGAAAGGCGCCTCTCAAAAACGGCCAGCCACTTAGCGCCGAATCGAAAGATCCCAACGGAAGTTTACTAAACGGACTAAAGAGCAAGAAGTCACGCATCTTGGTAAGTTTATGTTATCACTGGCCATCTGATTAAATATCCCTAACACTGCATAGGCCTTTGCTCTATGGGAGCTTGCTCTGATCGCAAGAGACTTTGATATCAGGAGACGAAGTATATTTGAAGACATTGACCGAAAGGATGGACCAATATGGTCCCAAATCTACGTCACATGTCTGGACACGCTCAAGGCACTGGAACAGAGAATTGATAACTACGGAAAACCACCTGCTCCACCCCCTGCACAAGCCGATGCTGCTGCTCCTGCTCCTCAACAACCGCAGCCACAAGCCCGAATTGTCCAGCCTCCAAAGGATGACGATGTGTGGGCATCAACGCCTGTCCGTAAAGGTTTACGGAATTCTTTGGGCAATATGGTCAAGGGTGTGGTACTATCACCTGGACAGACGCCTGTCGATGTGTATCTGCCGGAAGCAAAGAGGAGAGCGCTGGAAGCAACAGATCACCTACTTACCCAGGAGCAAAAAGAAGCATTCACTCCTGAGGGTGTGCATACGATTTTCCAGACTTTGTCGTTCCGGGTTCTAAGTGTGCCTTCGATCGGTACGTTATTTCAGCAGCTCTTCAGCCGCCGATTGACAGCGGCCGTATTCGGCCAGCCATATGGCGAGTCCAGCATTTACATAAATGCGGCCTACGCGCTTTCAAAATTAGCAGTCTCCAGCTTAACAGAGGACCAGTACGGCAACGTGCAAAGAGATGTGCCGGCTATCATACGGACCTTTACTGCGGTCATCAAGAAGCTAGAGAAGTTTAGGGACGGATTTCCGATACACTGGACGGACCTGAAAAAGACCCGGGATTGCGCCGAAGTAGAAGAGCTGTTGGACGCGTTGAAAGATGGACTAAATGAGCTCATCACGGCATTTGGCCAGTACAGCACCGACTTAAGACTTACTCGGGCGGACATGAGACTCGCGAGAGAAGCGGCCGAGAAGAAACAGGCAGAACCGGAGTTGGGCAGGCCAGCAGTAGATGCTAGAGCTGCTGTACCACCAGCCCCAGCCAACGGACGGAATCCTGAGATGCAGCAATTGCGCTAGTGGCAGCGGTTGCAGCTAGAAACATGAATGTGTTTTGGGAATGAACGGTCTGGATTCTAATGAGTCTCGGGAGTAGTGGTACTTATATGATTAAAAAAGTCATTGTAAAGGAGTTTGGTTTTACGAACTCGTTTTTTCTTATATCCATGCGAATGAATAATAAAAATGAAGAATAATAACAAATTACTACACTATGATGAGGCTCTTCGTCTAGCCGCATATAAATAAATGGATATTCTGCAGATGTTACCTCGATTATGCGATGCCATTTGAGGAACCCGATCTCTTATCCACACATTTATGTAACCTACACTTCCCCACTTAGTTTCCGCCTTAGCTCTACCCCACGTCATTGGACGCTCGGGACGTCGCCTTAATAATTGAGCCTCATTTGGATTGCGAACCACACACCCTTTTCTTCTTCCTTTCATCCCCCTGGGATGCTTTATTGCGGCTCTCAATGGATTCCACAACCGACAATTCCTAATCCAAGTCAATTATACACGCAATAGAGAAAGCTCCTATGAATACTCATCTTCTAATATGAGCTTCGAATATTCTCTTCGCCATTTCTCGCGGTCGCGTTCGCGTAATAAACACAGCCTTTACGTGCTGTACTGTGCGACACAAGAATGACATACCTCTCATATCCTTTCCTTCTAATGATAATACTTGTACCACTATCACCACGATGAACACCGACCTTATTCTTCGCATAGCCTACCTTTCTGTTTATGTCTTCTTCTTATGTCTTCTTCTTTCCGCCCTACTTCTCGTCGTACCCGGCGATTTCATTCGGCAGGTTCTTAACTCTTCTAATCGCCAATACGTCAACCTGATCGTTCTTGCGATAGTCGTCGTAATTACTATTTTAATTATTCTTTTCATCTACGTACTAAGGCTTTATGTTACACGGACTGTACTAGCCTCAATACCTAAAAACTGGATACCAGTTGAGAAAGGAGATGTTCCTAAGGAGGTTCGCAAGATGATTGGCGTTGATCTTGGCAGAAGTGCCATCATTGCTTGGGAGGCTCATCCCAAAGTCGTAACTTCTGCAACCCAATCGGAATCTCTGGATGATGCGACGGAGGCAGCGGTAGGCCCCGATGCCACTATCAAAGAGCCGCGGGTGTCTCTTCAGTTATTTGGGTCGAAGCCGCACGCCACGATGGAGGAGCAAATGGGTATTTCGTTAGCATCCCTACGGCCTGTCTGGGGTGACGTTGAGCACGACGGCTGGGGCTCGCCAAGTTCGCCAGATCTTCCAAATATTCATTACAACACTGTCTTATCCGAATTACCAAACCTTATTGAAGCCAAGGCAGTTTCCCAGGCTCCCCAAGATCCAGGTTCGATCACAGAGCCACCGACCCTTGACGCCGACGCTGTTGCGCTTCTTAGGCGTTCTCCAAACATGGGTATGAGGGACTACGTTGTCCATCTCATAAATACCGGAGTATTACCAAGCTCCCAAAACGCATTCGACTTCCTCGACAGCTACGAGTACGCGCGCTTCTCCACTCACTCTTTATCAAATGCGCACTTCCGGCAACTGATGCACCTCTTCGCTGAACTCCTACGTTCCATGCAGCCTTTGGATACTGGTTCTATCTACGAGTCGCAGAGTTCTCATTATGCTTACTCTGAAAGCGATGGGCACATCGACGACGATGCTCCTCAGACTCCCACCACACCTGCGCGAAGTGTGTCTAGTTCCCAGAGCCTCAGTGAAGGTAGCATGAGGTCGCGCAGTCGCAGAGTAAACCTTCCTGTTCGTAACTCATCCACACATACATGGCACCAATATCGAACAGCACCTACGACTCCGCGAAGCAAAATGGGAGGAAGGGAGTTCTCGCGTTCTCCCAGCACATATAGCGGGAGCAGCTTTGCTCATACCAGGCGACCTTACCCAATTAGCCAGTCGTCAGCCTCAAGTCTTAGATCAGCATCCCAAACCTCCGTTATCCGGCTTGCGACGAGGGACGACCATGGCAGCCTGCCCTATGTATTGCGAGTAGGAGAGGCGTTCTAACATTGTTTTTAGATGCATTGGGAAAGGATAGGATTAAAGAAAATAAAGAATGGTTGCATTATTCGGCGTTACCTGACCGGCTTCAGATCTAGTCCAGATCGGCATGGTTTGTACATGAACTTTTCACATTGTCCAATGTAATCTTTTTATTCATATGCCCCGTCCGTTCGTACACTATGGTACATGTATATCATATATGTACACAATAGTGTTCCGAGTAGGAAAATAAAAGAAAGGCGGAACGAGGCAGTTCCTCATCGACGACATTGAAACGTTACAAATCATAGCCAGACATCACGACGCCATCCCACTAGCCCGATCCGATGATATCCTCATGATCCCAAATCCCGATCCCAAATCCAGTTCACATCCAAACGCCAACGCTAACTACCATTTACGGCGGCCACATCAGGCGGCAACCTCTCGCATTACCCCGATGCGGAATGATGGCGCTCACCTGTTACGATGTTAGCATTCTGCCCCGTCGCCGAGAAGAGGCAACAAGTTATTTGAAATAGATAGGATGACTAAGCTCAGCCTTGTCCATAGACCAAGGTCAGATCATGCCACCATCGAACAACTATGACGTCCGACACCCCCTACTTCAGGAAATGGAACTATGGAGAGCATATCCCGAGATGTCTTATCAACATTTACCGAAAGAGACACGTACGAGGTTGATGGATTATTGAGCTTGGTCATGGCGTCGTCGACTTCGCTCTTGACCTTGTTGGCTCGAGCGGCTACACTCAATGCGGTGGTCGCGTGCTGGTAGTGAAAGGCCGCGAATGGGGCATTGCCTTCGGTTTCGTAGGCTCGGATGCGCTGGGCTAAGAGTCGGTCTTGATCGAGTTCGGCTAGGGGTCTGACAGTGGTGTCGTCCTGAGGGACGGAGCTGGTTCACGGATCAATGTGTTAGCCTATGCCTGAGGTGACTTGAGTTGAGACAGATAAGAAGCAAGAGAGGAAAGGACAAGGGCAAGGGCAAGGGAGGGGCAACAGCAACCAGGTATACATGATCAGACCCGGAACTCATATAAAGTTCACGTAGTGGTGCCCATGCACACTACCAGGCATATTGCAAATATGCATAGTAGGATTGGCGAGTAAAGGGGGCCATTGACAACCAAATGTAACGAGCATTACACCAAACCGAATCCATCGAAGTTAGACAACAACATGGTGCCCGACCATAGCCCCCGCACACACTTGTGGAGAGAACTCCTTCTCAGAAGAGAAGGGAACCAGAATTAAACATTTCGTAAAGAGTGTCAATAGGAACCGGTCAACACCTACCCGCCCACGGACCCTTGGGATGGGTTGTCCATGGTTCTAGTCTGTTTAGAACTGATAAGGGAGATAGACGTAGGTAGTGCAAGACAACGATGCGAACGATGAAAAAGAGATAGCATATATAGAATGTGAAATGAAAGCACTTAGGCGGCTTGCTCATCGTGTCAACACAGAGTAAAACTAGGATAGAACTACCACTTATATATCTGTAGAGGAGATGATTAAATGTATGTAGCCAGAATATCATACCTACTCCTTTAACTATTTCCCAGCGAAATTCTTAGGAAATCGGCGCCGGGCTCATTCTCACCGGAGGCTCTTCTTGTAAATATGTACCTACTAGTACTATCACAAGCAGGCAACCAGGAGGGTTTTAGTACATGTGGTGGTTCGCCATGTCCGAATGTGGTTCGCATTTTTAAGCCGAGCCGCATGTTCAGTTTCTGTCGTCATCTACCTAGGTTAGGTACTTTCGATTAACCAAATCCATCCACGAACTCATTCGTCCCCCAAAACTATTTCCCATGAACACTTTTCCCTAACTCAAATTATAATATTTCCTCAATTGTATTGACAAATCTATCATAAACGAGACAATGGGACAGCACCGTCGTCGATTTACGATTACTGCTATGCTACATACTTGGTATGCGGTGCTAGGGCATTAATCAGGAAAATGGGCAGGAATAGCAAAATACCTCGATTTACATAGGTTTTAGCCAAACTTATGTACCGTACTAACAGTCAAATTTAAAAGCCATATCGTGCAAGCAAATACATAATATATGTATATTTCTCACACAAAGTTCTCAGGCTGATACGTGGCTAATTACTGCGCATTTTGCGAATAATGCGCAACGCCTTGAAGGGCGCGATCGGTGAGTTTTACGGGAAAAGCCCTAATTGGTAGCATTTCATGTCGCACAGTCGGAGATCTCCTAGAACATGCAGCCGAGCTCACTCAATAGCAGAACATCATTTTATGTCGCTGATAAATCATCGATGACGTCGCTGCGGACTTTTGTCCCTGTATTTCCTATCTCAATGCTTACTTAGCCGGCCGTACCAGTTTACATTCGCAACTTCTCCACGATCGAAAACGGGTATCTACTAGGCTATTGGTTTTGCTTACGTTGTCAAATTAACCAATACGACTGGATTTTGTACCACTTAGAAAAGGCGGGAGGGGGTGGGGGGGCCATTGGCATTTATTCTACCACCCTGACTGCCTGAGCAGTGCAGGAGTAAAAGGCAACTTGCAGGCGTGTCGAGCTACCGAATGACTGTGTTATATATTATCTTCCGCCACGCGAACGGAACACATTCTTTTATGCTTTACCATGCAAAACCCTCTATTTTCGAAACAGGAAGATTACAATTTTCCAACTGGCGGATCTGTGTTTGCCTTCCCATGTTCACAAACCACTAACAGTGGCCCTTCTCGGCCATCTTTGGCAATGGACCTTATCTCACCCCGTATGGCGCATAAGTTCCGACCAGCGCTGAGGATTTCACACTTAATGTAGACCGTGGTGCCGACAGGAACTGGCCGCAGGTATGTGACATTTAGTGTTCGGCTCACACCGGTGTATTGCCAAAACCCCGGCTTTGAGATAAGATGGAGTGGCATTGAGGTACACAGGTCGAGAATGGTTGCTGCACAGCCTCCATGCAAGTTATCCAACCCATTGGAGTGGATTGGTTGCACTGTAAATTGAAATATTATGTAAGGATGTGGCGGGGAGGATGAATGTGATACGATAGAGAGATGGGGCATTATCGTTGTCATCCATTCCTAGTATATGGTTAGTATGTTCTTGTAATTCTCATGTCTGTGATGTTGTAGGAGGGTTCTCTACTTAAATGAAGAGAAGTATGGATCAAGACTGTTGGAAGCCGGATACTCATGCCTCTTTTTGGACAAATAAATCGAGCAGCTTGATTTGGTGAAACCTAGCCAAACAGAATGAATAAAACTTACGTGCTTTTCCGAATCCTTCTCTAACTCGTGACCCCAATTTAAGAATGCCTCGGCCTTCTTTATGCCTTCTAGCGACTTAATCGCTTCTAGGAAGACTATGCCAGAGGGCTTATCTTTGCTTACAGGAGGTGCGCCCATCATGCGTGTTTTGCGAGCAGTGGAGATGTCGTGTGTATGTCTTTACGTACTAGGCATTGAAGTTTGAATGTTGATGATGAAGCACTCGAAATATTTATACGAAGTAAGACGGGAGTAATTATGACAAACTGACAATTATCAAGGACCATGCCTCTTATATTATCATAAGGGTACTCAGGGTGGATAACGTACTGCAGAAACAAATAAACAAAGACGAGGGTTGGCGAGATAGCGGTCCTCTAAAAGCTGGGGAAGCTTAAAGCTTAGTAGAAGCCTAAACGAACCTCGGTTGTGGCGCCCGAGGCACGCCAGCGATCTTTAACGATTATCCCCGCAAGTTCTTTTGTTTAATTACATAAACATATCAAGATGTCGCACCATATGTCCGGAAAGGTAGCTGATAATAACTAAAAAGAAAATTAATGAGTCCTACATAGTATATGGACAAGCTAATATGTTTGAGAGAATATCTAATGGCGAGTAAGGGTAGAAAAAAGGGGAAACATGTTGTAAGTGGCTGATGAATCTTCCTATCTCATATTTCAAGTCACTGTTCTGATGAACTGATCATCCCAACATTGCAACAGCTTTTCATTATCCTAGATGGAGTCAAAAAGAATAATTGAATATGTTGTTGACTGGTTAAGGAATCGAATGCGCAATATATCCATGCACCTAGATTACATGCGGATAGAGTTAGATTTGGAATAATAATAAGGTGGTTATTTCAAGTGAACCAAGTATTACAACAAGGAATTTGAAGAAGATGTGGCTCTAGCTCCCTAGAGCTTAGGTGTTTGCTCTTTTCATCCATGAATATCACGTGGCCGAGCGTTGGCGGCAGAAAACGATGCACAACTTTCAGGGGCAACATCTCTCTAGCCTTGCGTTCCATCTGGTCCCTGATTGGCCAAAATCCACCAAACTCTAGCGCCAATGACCTAATTTAGCAGAGTGCAGCAATACGTACCACTCTAGGTTTCGCTCCTTTGCAGCCCAGCAGGTGCCGACCTAAGAGAACTAACAGCTTGCCAAATTCATCACATTTCTTGAATGAATCTCGCCAACTTTCTGCCATCTGCAAAAAGGCGCCGATCGAATTCGAGATACCAAACCACGCGTCACGACACCCTACGAAACGAAGAAGAAGAGCGAATATTGCAGCAAAGTTGGCGATTCGATTACTGCGTGGCATTTGTGGGTTTGAGTCAAGTAATTCCTTGAACTATCTTGATTCTCTTCGCTCATTACTCGTCTTATTTCATCTGTCATTTTTTTAATCGACAACCAATCTTGGACTCTTTTTATTACCTTGGCCGTCGCGCCGTTTCGATTAATTAATTATCGATTTATATGCGAGAGAAAAACCTCCCACATTGACGTTCGTTCCGGTCCCGCCTACAAGACTGATTATTCGACCTTCGCATCCGCCATCCAGATACAGGGACGTATCTCGCGAAGCTCCTTATCACGCAAATGCGCACGTCGAGAAGCCGACCCTACATAGAACGGTGTAGACGGTACTGAGGGCTGATTACCGTCAACTTGATAAATCATTTATCAATCACCCATGAGTTGGCAACAGGTTTCCGTCATGGGAGCCGGAGGGAATGGAATGCCGGGTGGCGGCCAGGATATGTCCGGAGGCAACCCGTCAAATCAGCCCCATGCTACCGAATACACACTCCAAGGTACAATTTGATACTTCAGTCATGCCTATTTATTGTCTTGGGACCGTCCTTGGCTGACTTAGACTCGCTTAATAGGCGTTATGCGCTTTCTTCAAACCGAATGGCATCGGCACGAGAGAGATAGGAACGCTTGGGAGATCGAACGTCAAGAGATGAAAGGTAGAATAGCTGCTCTCGAGGGTTCAGCTAGAAGAGCCGACGCCACCCAGAAGGCGCTCAAGAGATATGTTACCATTTTGGAGAAGAAAGTCAAGGACCAGGCTGCCCAGCTAAAAGTTGCTTCCGCGACACCCTCTGCTACCGACCATTCCGTGAAGCAGCCCCAGAAGATCGACAGGGCCGCCTTGATACAAGAGAAGCTCAAGTGTATGTATAAGGCCGAATTCCTCTAACTGCTCCGAGGCCCCACCACTTCCGAGCCCGTCCACCTAGCTAACTTTCAATATGTAGCGACGAGCGAGAAACCTAAAGAGGCAATCGCCGGTTTGGAAGGCCTATTAGGCGAACGAGTCCAAGAAGACGAGGAGCGCGAGAACCTACGGATTTTTCTGGACCAATGTCAAGCGGAATTTACCTATTTAATGGTTACTCCCGCCAATCCCATGCCTCCCCGAGAATCTCCGCCTCTACCTATGATCGATGACCTAAGAGAAGGCGATTTTGGATTACCCATTGCTCAACAACCTCTCGATGCAGCTTTTCAGCAGTTAAGGTTGAGCCAGAATCAGAACCATGTGAAAGACCAAGGTAGTCGCCCAGGCGCAATGAGCGCAAACAACAACCACGTACCGATGATGCAGCAGCAGCAGGCGCATGCTGGTAACTTCCCCCCGCAAAAGAACGCCGACTTGCAATCCGCGCCCATGGTTCGGTCAGGGGAGGGCCCTGCTCCGATGTATTCACACCCCGGTGAATGGTCTGCCTCCGGTCCGCCCGCGGCTCGTATGCAAGAAGATATGAGCGCACAACGAAACCATACGAACGAATCCGCTCGCCCCGAGTTTAACGAAGCTCCACAAGAGAAGCGCGGTCCGACCGATGGCGATGCGTGGGATTTTGGCGATGGAAACTTCTCCGACTCAGCTTCTACACAGCAGCTGCAACCTCTGACTCACCGACCGGACACTGATGCCTTTCCTAATGCCGAAAATCTCCCTAAGTCTCCTAACCGTGGCCCCGCATCCCACAGGCGGAAGACTTCCATGTCTCGTAGGAAGAGTGCGGACCAGGAGCTTTCTTTGAATGGCAATGTGCAAAAAGCAGAAAGTGGTAGTTTCAAGCTGCGGTTTGGATTGCGTGGTCATCTCAATGCGGTTCGCACCGTGATATTCTCCGGCGGTGGAAGTCCTGGCGAGCCCGAGATTTGCACAGCCGGCGACGATGGATTAATCAAGCGATTCCATATCCCGCGTGAGAATCCTAGTCATGCCGGAGGTATATCATCCGATCTTGACGTACCTGCCGACTTTACCCACCGTGGTCACACCGGTGCTGTACTTTCGTTAACATCATGGTCACCATCTCCTAATTTCTCCACTGGTGGTCGTGCCCAAGGCGATGGTTGGATTTTCTCAGGTGGACAAGACGCAACTATCAGAGTATGGGAACGAGGTAGGGTAGACCCGAAGGCAACACTTGACGGTCACAGTGATGCTGTCTGGGCTATCTGCGTGCTACCTGCGACACTAGGTAACATCTTTGGCCAATCAAACCCCTATGGCACCCCAGACCGTATTCTAGTCGTGTCTGGAGCAGCCGACGGTTATGTGAAGATTTGGGCTGTTAGTGCACCGCCCCAGCTCACGTCACCGCAGCCAGGTCCGCCCCGACAAGCGGCAAGAAGCGGCCGAGTAAGAGGCAACTCTATGAGTTCTGGCTCCCAATTCCCGAGCTCGCCTCAGCCAAACATCGCTTCCAATTCCCCTTTCCATTACTCTCTAGTCCATAATATTCGCCGCTCTGATGGGTCGCATGCTTCGCCAACATGCATTACTCCGTTATCACCTACCGGAGAGACATTCGTAGTTAGCTATTCAGATGCCACTATCATTGTGTTCGACACAAGAAGCGGCGAAGAAATAGGCTCTATGGATAGCCGTGATAGCTATGACAATACTATCGGCACAAGCGTAAACTCCATCGTCGCGACCACAGCTAGCCTCGACCAAAGTTCCGGAACAGGCTTGGGCGACGAGGATGCGGGTGGCCCAACTGGCGGTAGCGGTACAGCTGGTAGCGGGATCGAAGGTGTGATTATTTCTGGGCACGAAGACCGATTTATCAGGTTCTTCGATGCCAATAGTGGTAAGTTTGCACGGTCCTTTTTTTTTTTTTTTTTTTTTAGGTCTACGGTGCTAATTCATTCAGGTCAATGCACGTATAATATGCTCGCGCATCCGGCTTCAATATCATCATTATCGCTTAGCCCCGACGGGCGCGAGCTCGTGTCTGCTGGTCATGATGCAAGCCTTCGGTTCTGGTCTTTGGAGAAGCGAAGCTGTACCCAAGAGATCACTAGCCACCGAATTATGAGGGGAGAAGGCGTGTGCGCCGTTGTCTGGAGCCAAGATGGCCGATGGGTTGTCAGTGGAGGAGGGGATGGGATTGTCAAGGTTTTTGCGCGATAACGCCAAACACCTGAAGAGGGAGGTCGAGGTGCGGCAAAGTGAAAGGGAAATCTTGATAATGGCATGCACTCTAAGCTGAGGAGTTGGTGGAATTGTTCTAGGTGATGTGTGCGGAACGGCATTCTCCCACACCAGACCGATGATCCTATTGCGATGCTCTGGACTACATTTTGATTCAGGACGCATTCGCAAATATTCTTTTTGGAGAAAGTCGACTCATTGCATGATATGATACGGAATTCACACATAAAGAAACTCGGACAGACATAGCTGCAATTATGTTGGGGTTTCCGCAGATGAGACTCTTGTGTATAAACAGAAACATCAGAATAATGGGAGGGTGACAGGCCATTTTACGCTTGTGCAAATGTATGATTGCTGCTACGATTATTCGGGCAACCTTCCTGTTCAATTATATAGCTCTTTCCATAGTCGAACCCTGTGATTAGGATGCAGGCTAGTGTCAGGATGAACTCAAGATCAACGAGACACGCCAGAGAATGCTCTACCATCATTAGTGCATCTAAGTAAGATATGGTACGGTAGGATACAACAAGAACACCACTTGCTGGTTCACTAAAAGAGAATATTAAAAGAGAGCCTGCGTAATTCGATATTGCAATTTTCGTATATACACTTGTAATTGAGGAGAGAGAATTAAGTTGTATTTCGGTATAGCGAAAGACCGTATCTCCTTGAGACGCTTGTTTTGCGCTTAAACGCCGGCTCCAAAAGTAGTGCAGCATATATACCACTAAAGCCGCGCAAACTATCATCCAATAACACAACATCCGAATTGGTGTAGTGGCTAACATTTGACGCTCTCACGGTTCGAATAATATCAATTCGATCCAGAAGATCCGTCAAGCCCGGGGTTCGATTCCCCGATTCGGAGTTTCTTTTGCTTTTTCTCTCACTTTTTAACCTCCCAATTAAAGGGACTAGTAGACTAAGCTTACCCTATGCATAGTGGTTTATTTCCCTTTCATTCACATGCATATTCCTCTGCTTATCACTCTGTTAAATTTTTATTCACCTTAATAAATCGCCTACCTAATGCTTGACAATAGTATATATATATGATGTGTGCTGGCTGGGAAGGGTATCATAACATAACATGGCATAAAAACACGTCCTAACTATGCATGCATGAAAAAACGCAAGGCAGGAAAGTGACAAAGTGCAGTCCAATGCAATGTAAATGAATTTGATGTGAGGTGTAAGTGGTATCAATGCCATTTAATGCAATACAAAAAAGAAAACTCGACCAGACACCAAAACTCGCGATGCTTCTGTTGCTGCTTCCCTTAGGTACTAGGTATTGTCTTGTTCCATAACATCTATGCGATCCATGATTTGTTCTGATCTGATCTGGATGCCCGGTCCGTCTATTTCACCTTCGGTTTGGGTATAAATCGTTTAATATCTCTTCCTCTTCCAATCTCCTAAATGTCACTATTCACCATGGGATATCAATCACCCAAGTCCAAACGACGCCTCCTCCTCCGCCGGCGTAGACGAAACGATTTTGCTCGCCTCCGGGGAGTCCCGTTCCTCACCGGGATCCAAGGTGCTCAGATCGGCAACACTACCGCTCTCGCTGTCATCCTGCATCGGCCGCGGCGCAGGACTAGGCTGAGCCGAAGCACTAGCCTCAGTGACGAGCGCGGGCGCCGACAAAGCTTTCTGATTGCGTCGAGCGGCGCTGCGCTCCTCGCGTTCGCGCATGACTTCTTTATCCGCCTCGATAGCTCTTTCTCTCCGCTCTTCGACGTCTTTTCTGCGGACGAGACCTCGCAGGCCCTCGGAGGCCTGGATCAACCCATCGATACTAATGGCGTGGTTGGTCATCTGGTGGTTGATGTACGTGTAGATGGCGGCGGGGGTCTCGCACTGCAGGAGCTGGCGCTCGTTGAGCTTGAGGAGCGCGAGCGCGACTTGGAACAGGAACGTGCTCCCGTCGTTGATGCAGAGGACGACGTCCCAGACGCGGAAGAGCGCTTCGGCTGACAGGCAGTCCGTGAACACGCTCAAAAACCATTGGAAGGTGAGCGCTTCGAGCTCGATACTTAGCGCGTCTAGGTGCTGCGATAGCTTAGGGAGCACATCACGAACATATTGTCGTAAGACGTGCTGGTCTGCGCGGGATGCCATCAGGCTATGGTCGTAGTAGCCCTGGGGTAGGATTCGCTCGATAATCGAAACAAAGACCCAAAATGCATCCTCAGCAGACGGCATGATGAGCAGTAGGTTCGCAGCGATCAAGTTCATGCCTTGGCAGTATCCGACCTCGGGGTTGTGTCTAGCATACGCCCGAAGCACTTCGTGTAGCTTGGCAACGCCGGGCCCCTTTCGGAAGAATATGTTATCGGTAAGGGTGCGGTTGATGTCCATCTCGATTTGCGATATCACAACCGCATCGTCGGCTTCGCTAGGTCGCGAAACGAGGTCTTTGTAGTAGCCAGGCGTCCGTTTAGAGAGAGCACCAGAGCATTCTGCCCAAACCTTGGGGCGGTTCACCACAGGTATGCCACCCAGCACCAAGTTCCTGAATTCGTTCCATTTCGCGCGCCCAACCTTTCCTTTCATTCCAAGATCTGCGAAACCAATAGTCTCGCCATCCGTGAGCTTGGCTTCGGGATTAATGACAGGCGCCGCCTGAAAACGAGCTTCCGCGGCGGCGGCAGCATTTGCAGCCGCCACCTCGCCCTCACGCCGACGTTCAGCCCGCACTTTTCGTAGAAATTCGTTCCAGCGGATGTTCTTTTCTTTCTGCGAAGCGTCGTGAACATCGCTCAGTTGCCTCAGTAGAAGCTTTACTGGCTCTCTATCTTCATAAACCAATGTGGCGGTAGCCGCCTCTTCCTCTGGCTTGGGGTTTACCTCTCCACCCGGAGCTGAGGTGGTAGTGGTCGCAGAAGGGACAAAACCGCGATCGTCTGGATTGATCAAGCCTGGTGACTTGGGTTGCTCGTTTCCTTCAAGTACCTCTATATTCGGGGCCGTGATGGAAGGGGTATGCGAGAGTAGCTCTGCTGGAAAAGTAGCTATCTTTAGATAATCCTGCCATCGTTTTGCCCTACCTTGATCAACCGACCCTTCGATAGAGGTGGGGCTTTCCGGACGGTCCTCCCTCTCAATCTCTTCAAATGAAGTTGTGTCATCATCAAGTTCACTAGGAGAAATGTTCGATCGCCCGCCTGAGAGCATCTCATGTCCCTTTTTCATATGAAGTGCTACTTGCGCTGCTTCACGCTGCCTCTTCTTTCGACGTTGATCGTAAATAAAGCCAAACCGATCGATTAGATACTCGCTGTCGCCGTAGTTGTTATACAACTGCGATAGAGCCGGTGGTTGGCCTTCGGGAGAAAATATGGTATCCATCTCTACTGGTCCAGAATCTTGTCTAGATGCCGACGGATCCTCTGCATTTGCCCCTGCGCCTTCTCGTCTCTCGCGTTGCATAAGATACTGTATATTTTGGGGTTTCGGTGTTGCGCGTCGCATCGACATGAGTGCCTTTGGACCGCCCTGTATGGATGCGGCTCTATTCGATAGACCCGTATTGGCGCTAGCATTAGACGATGATCTTACCGAACCATTTTGGCCTGCTGAATTTGATCTTCCCCTAATAGAATCAGAATCGCGGACCGAGGATGCCTTTCCTGCTACCAGCTGAAAAGCCATACTGGCAAATGACGCTGAAGGTTTCCTATTCCCTCGTCCAGAGTAGATGCTAGAAGCCCGACTAGAGCTTGGTGCGGAATCCGCTTCCGGAGGAACGAAGAGGTCTTCCTGAAGAGCAGGTCGGCGATCTCCTGGCGTTGAAGCACGAATAACCGTTCTTGGCCCTTCTTCGTTTATGCTTCCCGCTCTGCTAGCCTTCCTGCTACCACCCCAGAAGTAGTCTTTCCAACCCCTCATGGTACCTTTGGTCGTGGCGGTGTTATTGCCTGCGGCAGATATACCGCTGGCTCGGACGGTACTATCATTTACTCCGCTTATACCTAAGCCTTCGTGTGACACAGACTCGCGCATTGCATCACTCATCATGCCCGTAACGTCTCCATTTAGAGCGCTCTTGATCTTATCTCGAGTTTGTAGCTCTGCCTCAACAGAACGAAGCTTCGTCTCGAGGTCTAAATTCGATAGACCGCATCCAAGCAATATTTTTCGTAGAGCTCGTTCTCGCTCGTCTGCTCTTCTTCTTACTCGAGCTATCTGGTGGTCGCGATGTGCGAGGTCCTCGGCGAGCTGGCGCACAAGCTTAATAGCCCCATGCTTTGCGATCAGACGTTCGATGTGCTCATCGTTGGCGAGATGGATCGCACCGGGTATCTTCTGCGTCGCCAAGGGGGTATCGTCGAAGAGAGCGTTGCGCGCATTCTTTTGGGTGTCTGAAGAGGTCAGACTCTCGACTATGGATATCCTCTTCGGGGCTTCGGAGGGATTGCTGTCGTTATTAACGGTGGAAGTGTTAGACTCGGGTGTGGTGAAGGATTGCTCGTATCGTGGGGACTGGGGAGAGAAGGAGGGAAAGGAAGTAAGAGACTTGTCGGAGGCGGCGACGGACGAAGCTGAGCTTGAGGGCTGGGAGATTAACTTTCTAGGCTTGGATTTGGCGCGCGTTGAGTGGCTTCGAGAAACTCTGGCGGAAGCGGTAGAGAGCTGTGAGACTGATCGCTCCAGGGGCGCATTTGACTCGGGATCCATGTTGACTTCCTAGAAATCATGTTCTTTCCTTCGTCTATGCGTAACGTGGCGTCTGTCCCGCGCTTAACTCTGCCGCTATCCCCTCCTCTTCGTATTTCCTTCGTCTATGCACATGTAATTCCAATATTAAGAAGCAAATATGGACGGATTTAGATAGAAGACGATGTGTTGAATTTATGTGAGTAGTGTTTCTATTGGTGCGCGAGTGAGTGAATGTGAAGTAGGTTAAAAAGTTGAAGTTGAAGTCAAAGTACTAAAGTGGTGGTAGTGAATGATGATGGAGTCGTGATGATGAGATATACTTTGTACTTTGAATATCGAGTTATGCAAGACTGTTCCATGTTAATTATGGGGCACTCAATGCATGTGGCATGTGGCATATCCAATTAATTTCAATATATCGTGCCTTTTTATTGGCAGATATTAAATATGGATTCCATCGACTCTCCATTCATTCCATCTGCACGTCTCCACAAATATGTGTTACGTGCATGCTAGTAAGAGCCTAAGCACCTAAGAGCTAGAGCATTATTTTTATCCCTTCTGCCTTTATCTTCGTTGTCCCCCGTCCCTCATCCTCTTTAATATTTATTAATCGTCATTCAGGCCATCGATCACTTGTGGACTCGACATATTTCATTCCAAGATACATACTTAATTTAATACATACCACGCTCTAACATCTTATGCTATACTATCTAAAACAACTAGTAATATGTACAACGTCCCTTTCCAGGACTGATACGCTACAACCTAATGCCTAGAAATCATCACTCAGTCACTTCGGACCTCGTCGTTTTCAGATGGAGGTCCTCGTCTAAATACCTGAATGGCTGCGTCCCGCTGCCCTTGAGCGCGATCCTCAGCCTCTGAAGCCACCACCACAGGTAATCGAAGGCGAATGTCCCGTATTCGCCTCTGACGGACACCCATCTCTTGGAGTATCTCACCAGTCTCGTCATTGGTTCGTCCCAACGCTGCAAAGTGAGTGGATAGAACGGAACGATTAGCCCGCATGCGACGCTCTATGAAAGCGAGTTCCTCAAGGATTTCGTCCAACTCAGTGAGAGGATCCTCGCGCGACGTGCTGTTTTGACCATGAGGCGCAGCTTGATTTGTCGTGACGTTTGTTCTGCTTTGCACAGCGGTAGGTGGAGATGGAGCTTCGTGCAATGTCCTTGGCTCATTGCGAAGGCGAACTAGATTTGGATCACTTTCGTTATGGTCGCTAGTTATAGTACCCTCGAGCCATTCTTTAACATACCGAATCCTCGCAGAATTACTCTTCTTTTTTTGCGGGCTCCAAGGATTGGTAATGGTAGTATGGTTTGGCGCATATGGTGTTATAGGATGAGTCGCCTAGTTTCCCGGCCTATTCACTCTGCTATTAGGTGTGGCTAGCCTTGGTCCATTGGTCTCCTCACTTGGGCTCGCTGAGCTGATCGGGCGTCTTCGTTGAGCTCTCTGATTAGCTCTGCCGTCGCCATATGCCGTATGCTCTCTTCCCCCGGGTCCCGTGTCTTGTCTCTTGCGTCCCCCCCGCTTCTTTCGCCTCTTGTTCGGACTATTTGGTAAGGCTGCGGTTGCCGGGAACCCCGATGGCGGGAACCCCATTACTTGGGACCCGGGTGACGGGTGTATACCATTATATGGTTGTTGGTAAATACCTAGACCGGAGGGCCTAGGATAAGAACCGGTATCCCAATGACTATCATGGAAATTATAATCCGAACCATGCGCAAAGGTGTGCGGGTCGCGTAGCGTTTGCGGGAAGCCAACGGCGGATTGCCGTTGATATGGCGGGTTTGCGTGGACGAGATCCGAATGCCGTAGACGTGGTGGATTTGTGTGATTAGGACCTAGTTGCCCTTGGCTTATTAGTATAGAAGACGGGATTTGTGTATTGACGTTCGCTTGCTCCGGATCCAGGCTCATCCTGTCCCCTCCATATTCACCTTGTAGCGTATCAGGTTCAGAGACATTCGGCTGTTCAAGGTGAGGTAGTTCGACCTCTTCCTCTTTTTGATACGGCTCTTCAAGTTGGTTCCCTTGATCAAGCTGAGAATTTTCTGAGACGGGCCTGCGTTCCTGTTGGAATTCTCTGCTCAATAAAACCGATTGAACTCGTCGTATCGGACTAGGATGTACTAGGGGTACCCAGCTCCTCGCAGAAACAGTATACCGTGGATATGCTATGGAAGAGTTCCTAGCGCTCAGTAGCTGTTCAAGCACACTTTGGTTTCCTTCGTCGTGCGTTAACGAGGTATAAACCTGGGTTACTTCATGGGTCCCCCCCAGAGCAGCAGCAGCTTTACTTTCCCCCTTGAAGTCTTGCAGCTTAGCCTTGCCGTATTCTCCTAGGAAATCCTTTTTAGTCGGGATAGCCTCTTCATCCCAAACTCCTCGAGATGAATTGGGCTCTGACTCCGGGATAAGACTGGCAGGTGGGAGCGTAACTTGAGGACGTGAAACGTCTTCGGGAGGTGGCCATATAACTCCTCGGTCTGTGACACCTTTCTCTTTGGCTAGGGCCGTGATGGGACTCGTCGCATGCCTATCTGTATCGATTGTATATGAATCATTGGTCACCTTAGGGTTCTCGTTACTTTTCAATCCACACTGAGTGGCCTCTTCGGGGGTTGGCCAAGGAGTTTGCTCAGTTGCCTGGTTCTCGCAACTTCTCGGCTGGCTAACTTGGGGTACTTCTTGAGTTTCTTTCGGCGAATGTTTGACGCTGGTGCCGGTGATCGTTGGCCAAGCTGCTTCTTTCGGGTTGTTTTGACGGGGTAGACTTCTGGCTTCTTCCTTCTTGTCCCGTATAACCTCAACAGACTTTTGAATTTCTTTTGGCCCTCCGACATCTTCTGGCTCCCGGGTTCTCTTCCTCGGCTTTTGTGTCTCTTTCCATGACTTTTCCTCTTGAAATAAATCCACGGCCCCGTTTACCCTGTTGTGTTGCACTGTCTTATCTGGAACCTGTTCATGAGGTGATGGTCCAACCTCGGTTTCCTTCTCGTTATTCTGAGCTTGTCTAGCAGCGCCATTTATTTCCTTGGCTTTCTCTTGTTGAATCTTCTTTTGCTGGGCCCTCTCTTCTGCTTCCTGTTGGTTTTTCCGTCTTGCCTCCTTGAGTTCCTGCTTCGCCTTTTCCGCCTTTCGCTTGTTCTCCCATCCTTCGGTAGCCTTCTGCTTTAGCTTTTCTTTCTTCTTTTCTCTTTTCTGCCTATTCTTCTTTCTAGCCGCTTCCGCCTTTTCTGCGGCCTCTCTTACCGCAGCCGCCTTCTCCGCGGCCGCCTTCTCTGCTGCCTTCATTTCGGCCTCCTTTTTGGCGGCCTCTTTCTCCATAGCTTCTTTCTTGCGATCTTCCTCGGTGGCTTTTGCTTCCTCCGAATTAGTCTCTTCAACCTTTTCTGTCTCAGTCGTTGGGCTTGGATGGCTTTTACCAGCAGAGCTTGACGATGCCGCTTTCTGATGTGCGTCCCCGGATATCTTTGGATGGACTTCTGGCGTAGAGCTAGTCCTAGGTGAGCTATCACTAGCTTCCGGCACCGCTTGTGCATTGGGTTCGGTTGCGTTTCGCATCCCTCCCACTCTTAAAAGTATACCCATTTGGTTCTTCGAAGCGTTTCGATTGTCTGATACTGGAGGTACATGGTTGTTCCCAATATAGAATGCTCCAAGGCCCTCTATCAAAACTGGCATATTGTCTAGAGAAGTGCCAGCCTGTCCGTCATGTTGTCTTCTGATTATACGATTGAAAAGCATTGCATTTACTTTTAACAAAAACGCTTTTATGTCTTCCCACGACGTTGTAAGAGGTCTTGCTAGTAAGTCATCTCTAAAATATTGAAGCTTCTCGATTTCGTATGTATATCCGCCTCGAGTGGCCGCATTCTGCTGATGTAGAATCGCTATCGTGTAGTTCACTTGGTTTTGGAGTTTTTCTCTCTGGCTTTCTTCGTATCCCCGTGCAGACTGCTCCTTGTTTCCTGGAGACGAAGGCTCATAGTCGCTTGCTAACGTATCACTACTGGAGTCCAATCCAACTTTCGTTTTTTTCTTGGCTTTTGCCTCCCCGTGAGGCGTCTTTGGGGAGCTTTCTTGCGCTTTTTCCAATTGTTGTATCTTCTCCACGATATGCAGTTGCTTGCTTGCTTCGGAGATTTTGTTCGATGGAGATTGCTCACTGGGATTGTGCGCCGGGGGAAATGAATTTTCCTGGTTAATTAGAGTTGGTTGATGAGTTCGGCTACACTGGGAAGCTTGGCCTGACTGAGCAAATTGGTTTGATTGGGAAGGCTGTCCTTGTCCAGAAGTGTTGTTCGCTAGTTCTGGTGGCAGGTTTTGAAAAGCTTCGTAGATGCTATTATTCTGCAGATATGTCTCTCCTTTCCCATTGTTGTGTGGGAGAATCGTCGTATCTGGATATGGCCCGTCATATGCTTCTATTGGGCAGTTGCCACAATCTCTTGGAACGGGCCAGACTATCTCTCTGGCGGTTTGCCTCTCTTTTTCTGTATCTCTCTCACGGGCCGTCTGGTCTTGACTGGCCTTGTCGTCGTTCACCATCTCGCATACTGGCGATACGTGCTTCAGAGACGGAACACTGGAAACCGAGCTTGGTTCGTTGGGAAGGCATTCGAAAATGATTTCCTTGAGGCCCGCAAAGGTTTTTAGGTCCTCTTTTGGAGCCGAACTATCTGGCACATTGTTTGAGGTGTTCATCGCCTGCGACGGAGTCAATGCTAAACTCTCGGCGTCGCTGCTCGAGGCTTCGGAATTCGATCGAGTCATCTTGATTGGTAGTTCTTCGCTGTCTTTTCTAGGGTGGGTCAAGTGTGCGAAACAAACGATAGGAGTGAATAGTGAATATATAGTACAGCTATTAACAAAAGCCGCTCCTATATCAGGTCGGCAAATAAGGATGACTAGGAAGATATTGCTGAACGAAGGACTGTGAATGATGAGTGGTAAATGAGGGTAAGTGGAATATTGGTGGAAAGTACTTGTTGATTTAGAGACGTAGAATATGATGCTAGCTCTGGAGTGCTTAGAATGATCTAACGCCACTGCGGCGGCGTAATTTGTTACTACGTGCTCTAGGTAGGCGCGTGTAGATAGGTAGATGGACCACTGCTATCTATGTAGGTATTGTGAAGTCAAAGAAGAAAAGGGTACCTAGTTATTATGTTAGCATCATGCTCTCAGGAAATCAAAATAAGCGCCCGAGGAAGGAGGAGGGGGTCAGAGAAGATAAGACTGTGTTGATGGTATATTTGATAAGAAATAAATCTTGATATTTACCTATGTAGGTAGGTAGACACTTGCATGCTTGGTCAGAAAGCTACTTGCTCTGACCATGCACCTTCTGTGCCTGAAATCAAAGTGCAGGAAGCTTACTTTAAATGTGAGGTTTGCTTTGAAACCACGAGGGACTCATATAAATAACTAGGTTTTTCGATCAACTAGTTTACCGTCCTTTTGCATAGACATTCAACTGTGTACTAGTGACAACTGTCCGAACTTGAATACAAATCATATCAGCGAACCGTCTAATGTGTCTAGGTAGATAGGTAGGTTGTTTTGTAATTGCTACAACTGAACATTGGAAGTGTTCGTTTCCCCCTTTCGAAAGTAAGCCTCTTGCCAGCGGAAGCTAATAACCTTTGTGATAGCGCTGGGCACACGCTACACCAGGAAGCTAGTTACAATATGATTTCACAGGGCCAGCGGTGTTGATTCCTCATCGGTGCATTGGGCATATCAGGAAGTGCTATGAAGCAAAAACCTCTAGAGTCTGTGCGGCCAGTGGCACACAACTTTGAGTTGCAAAACCCGAAAAGCCAAACGCTATCCATATATGACCTGACTGAACTAGACACAACTATTAACAATATAGATATGCGTCAAGGATAACTTCATTGGTGCCCGGGGTTTAGTGTCATCTTATGCATGTTAGATAGTAGCCTGTACATTACTATCACTGGATGTATTAGCACTCACCTCTAGCAACTAAGAGGGCGGATCCTGAAACCCTTGGGAATGACGAAGAGCCTCAAGAGACAAATTAACCTACCTGTATGAATAGCTAGAAGCCAGCGCCAGGATAGCTTGGAAGCTCCTCGCGGAACAACATCAGATTTTACCCCTATCTATGATATGAACCGGTGGGCATACGCATCATGACAATACACACTAATATACGACGAACATGTGCAAAACCAGGTAAAATAAGATAGGTATTGAAGCTAGGCGTAAGTGATATAGAATGCCTAAACTGTCTTGCCTTGGCATGGAAGACTAAACATCGTCAAATTTCAACAAACTTTCGGATCGACCCTTACTTATGTACATACATACCCAGACATGTACTCTGGGTATATAGGTACCTTGAGAATAGCTACGTGTACGAATTAAGACTACCCGCAAGTGCCGCATTCTGAATCGTTAGTCTCGGTTTCGAACCCGTATCTTGTTTTCCAGAAATCAAATAGTCTAGTGCCTAGTTAAGTCGAGAACCGGCTGAAGATGATCGATGGCGACCTAGAGCGAGGTGCTGCATCGAAGGTGTTCAGATTCAGAAAGTCAAATAATTATCAACTTGGATTATAAGCAGGATATACGGGATGACGTGGACTTCCAGGCGTGGGTAGGACAGAATGCATGCCCAATGTAACAATATAGTACTGTACTGTACTCATTCAAGCTTTTGAAGGTGCCGGCGCCATCTCACAGCCTAAGAGGCCCGACCTCGTTGCAAAAGACGCTGGCACTGACGTAATCGAATCAATGCGACCAACACACTACCGGTCCACAACGATCACCATGCAGGATACAAATCTCGATTTTGTGGTAAGACGAGATAAGGCAGATCATTGCTACAGTACGATATATAGAGAGAATAGTATCTCATGGAATCTAAATAAGAGAGAGAGAGATTACGATGAACAGATTCAAGCATGTGAAGAAAGAAAAAAAAGATGAAGATTTTAATCTTGCACGCCTACTATGTACAAAGTACAGCTGAATCCTACGAGCTGGATCCGCAACTAAAAATCCGTCTTATTCTCCTATTCGTTAGCATTTTCGTCCAAATCCCTGCTAGCTGGAATAGGCGACCTGCCCGATCTCTACCAAGCTTTCTTGACAATTCTTGGCGGCAGGAAATAGAAACGTTTTAGACTGGGGAACAGAAAGATACATAGAATTTACCCCTGTTCCCTGTTTCTCTTCCCCTGGATCGTCCCCTCCTGAGAAGCGACAGAATCAGCAAGCTTCTTCTTTGGTCAGTTTGGGATCGAATCGGATTTAAATGCTAATAAACTTGAATCCAACTCGCGTCATCGCCCCTTTGTTCTGTCAATCTATTCGTCTCGCTGTCCATGTAAGGGTACGGGTACACTAGCTCTACGTGTACCGTTACGAAATAAAGGGGGGCGGGAGGCCTTAGTGATCGATCGTTTTGTATTCACCGCCACGCCTACGCCCGCCCCGTTAATATGCATGTCATGTCGGCGTGCTACAGGTAGCCGTTGCTCTTCTGCGCGCAATGCCCCGGTAATCAGTTACAGTCATGACATGCCATGCTGATGCTGCTTGCTTCACCAACTAATAAGCTACCCAATAAGCTACCCCGCATGATGCATTTTGCACCATCCTGAATATTGCTATCCCGTGCTATCCCTCCCGCGCAGTCCGCAGTAAGCTGGAAACCTGCACGTAGAGAAACGCTGCGCTGGAACGTGGGGTCATGCAATTGGAGAGCTCCTGTATTTATATAGATACAAGGGACCTAAGGAAGGTACCTACGTAGTGTCGCGCGGAAGAGCAGGAAGTATTTAAGGATATACGACTTCCCTCCCCTTTCTCAACTTTTGGCCTCGTTCTGAATCCTTTGGTCTCCGTTGCTTGTGTCACACCAATTATAATACCGCATATACCAGTGCCGAGTTCCTGTCCTCTCCCGTCAAAATGGTGCACCTATCCAGAGTCCCCACCGATGCGGAAACCGGCAGCAATCTGCCCGAAGCTGTCAAGAAGATTAGCCTGCAACTCAGCAACGATGAGGATAGCTTCACAACTAGCGTTTACGGCTCCAAGTTCGCAGCCGAGGACCTCCCCAAACATGAAATGCCTGAGGGTGAAATGCCCAAAGAGATTGCTTACCGTATGATCAAGGACGAGCTGAGCTTGGACGGCAACCCAATGCTGAAGTACGTACCTATACAATGACGTACCCGTCTCCTGATAATGCTTCGATGTGGTCTTCTAGAAGAAATCCCCTGAGAAGTAGGACAAAGTGGTCAGACAAGCTAACGATGCAATCTTGTTTAATATAGTTTGGCCTCGTTTGTTACCACCTACATGGTACGTGGCACCCCTCCCGCTCCGGCCTTGGCTTGGCCAAGATCTCGGATCTAGTAGTGGCGTTACATCACATGGGAGATCACCCGCAGCTAACTTGAGGCCCCCCCGGTCCATTAGGAAGAAGAGGCTGAGAAATTGATGGCGGAGAGCTTCTCGAAGAATTTCATCGACTACGAGGAGTATCCCCAATCGGCCGACATCCAGAACCGATGTGTCTCCATGATCGGTCGGCTGTTCAACGCTCCCACCGACGAGGAGAATGGCGGCGCCGTCGGCACGTCATGTGTGGGCAGCTCCGAGGCCATCATGCTGGCTATGTTGGCCATGAAGAAGCGATGGAAGAACAAGCGTGTGGCGGAGGGCAAGTCTACCGAGCATCCCAACATCATCATGTCGTCAGCCGTCCAAGTTTGTTGGGAAAAGGCTACGCGTTACTTTGAAGTTGATGAGAAGCTGGTCTACTGTACTCCAGACCGTTTTGTCATCGACCCTAAGGAGACGGTTGACTTGGTGGACGAGAATACAATCGGCATCTGTGTTATCTTGGGAACTACTTACACTGGCGAGTACGAAGATGTTAAGGGCGTCAACGACCTGCTGGTGGAGAGAGGCCTCGATATTCCGATCCACGTCGACGCAGCTAGCGGTGGCTTTGTCGCGCCTTTCGTGGTCCCGGATTTGGAATGGGACTTTAGACTTCAGCAAGTTGTGTCAATCAACGTGTCTGGTCATAAGGTATGTTGTGCATGGGAAATCTCAACGATGGACCTCTGCCGCATGTACTGACATCCATGATAGTACGGTCTGGTCTATCCAGGAGTGGGCTGGGTGGTATGGCGAGACGCCGTATTTCTCCCCAAAGAACTAGTATTCAACATCAACTACCTAGGCGCTGACCAGTCGTCCTTCACACTCAACTTTTCCAAGGGTGCTAGCCAAGTTATTGGACAATACTACCAACTCATCCGACTAGGCAAGAAAGGTTACAAAGCTATCATGTCCAACCTAACACGCACCGCCGACTACCTCTCTGACGCACTGACCGCGCTCGGCTTCGTCATCATGAGCAAGAAGTCCGGCGAGGGCCTCCCGCTGGTCGCCTTCCGACTCGCCGAAACTAAGACAGAGCGCGACTACGACGAGTTCGCAATAGCGCACAAGCTGAGGGCCCGGGGCTGGGTGGTCCCCGCGTACACGATGGCGCCGCACACCAACGACCTGAAGATGCTGCGCGTCGTGGTGCGCGAGGACTTTACCAAGAATCGCTGCGATGCGCTCATTAACGACATTCGCTACTGCACGCAGCTGCTCGATCAGCTGGACAAGGAGACCATTCGAAAACAGGAGGAGTTCATCCGCAAGCATTCGATGAACAGCGACCAGGCTAAACACAATCACCCTCGGTTCCGCGTAAGCTTCCTCCTTTTTTTTCCCTTCCTCTTTTTCAAAAGTAGTTTTCCTAGTTATTCATGCGTGCTAACAAATTACCTACAGAAAGAGAAGCATTCCATCCAGGGGAAGCACGGAAAAACGCATTCAATCTGTTAAAGTCGTCCAGCGCAATGGATCCCCAATATTATTCGAGTGTATTAGCGGTATAGTATTCTAAAAGGATGGTTCATTGAGGAAAAATCGGGTTAGGTCAGAGAGATATATGAAATATCGTATGGATTAACAGGTTGATATTTCGTGAGTAAACCTATGATGCTTATGAGTGATCAATAATGAGGCCGTTTCGCTTTGGCCTCGGGGTGCATGGATTCCTATCTGGGGTGTCTAGGTATGTAGCCAGCCTCTACTTTACCTCATTAGCGCAAGGCTTCTAGTTCTTGTTCGTCTTCATCTGCCCCTCCCCCCTGAAACACCGTAACGGACATGATGAACGGGTAGACAATTCTAGAGAATAAGAGGCCCGAGAAGTGGAATACAAAAATAAGGACAGTGGGGGTATATAAGCTTGGTTTGCATGAAAAGATAGGTAGTGGTCGAAACATTCCAACGACGACGCCACCGAAAAAAAGGGGTATTGACAAACCCTGAAGATTCATCGTGAAACAAAGTCAAAATTACCCGAGAAAGAAAGGCTCCGATTCAACAGCGTCAAAAGCGCGCATAGAAAAGGTACAAATTCTAGTATGGGAACTTGTACTGGAATAGGGGTACCCGTACTGCTAAACTGATTTAGGAGCAGGCTCTGATTGCACGGTCTGTTGAGGCACTTACACCGTCTGCTTAGGCGATCCGCTGCGGCGTCCGAAGAACCAGAATCGTTGCTGTCGATGGCATTGGCGCTTGTACTTTTCTCTATCCCGCTCGAGATATCTGTTTCTTCGAGCTCGTGATTTGCATCGCTCTCTTTGGGGGCACCTCGATCATCCCACCTAAGGGGAAATCGCCAACTGTGGCCAAAGACCACGGCCCCGTGTGGTGCTGATCTCAGATTGGCAGGGCTCTTGAGACCTCTGCTCCAGAGTCTAGGGAATATGGCCGGGAGAAGTACTTGAACGCGATCCACTTTCGTGTCGTCGGGTTTCGTGCCCATACCTGCTGTACAGTTGCAAGGTTCAAATGTCTTGTCCGGGCTGTGCCAATAGATATCATCGACCAGTCTCCACGGGCTCGTGTCCTCGCTTCCCCATTTTTCTAGAATGCTTTGCAGCTCGGAGACGCAGACGGCGAGATAATCTTGGCCTTTTGGAACTTCCACGTTAACATGGCATCTGGAACACTTGACACTGCTTTCTTCCTGGACAGGCTGTATCAAGTCTCCAAAACTGGTACCAAAGAGCGTGATGGCGTTGATGGCCCTTGTGAAGTCAACCCAGCCCCTACCGCTTGCTCGGAGAGTGGTCGCTCGCGGCCATAACGGATCTTCATCGGTAGCGATATCCATGAAATCGAACCCTTCGAGTTGCCGACGCGGGGAGCACCTGATCTTAAAGCCTACCCCATCCTGGGTGGAATTATCAGACTGGTGTGCGATGATTTGCTCCAATACATCACATATACTCTCAATCCTATCCTTGAGACAGTAATTGGTCTTAGTGCTACTGAGTATCTTCGTACGTATTCCTTCTGGGTTGGTGCTTGTTTCCTCCCGAGAGTTATCTGGCTTCGCGTACAGAGGAAGGCTCATATTTTCCTTGTTTGTTAGAACACTGATCGATGCAGCCTTTCCGATATATGGCGACGGTGCATTATGTATGGCTGACTCTTCGAATAGGAATACGGACTTGAAAGGGTCGTTTGAATCGTACTTCAGCGACGCGCGAACGAGATGTAGCAGTGCACTGGCGCCATCGACTAACCAGGCTCTCCTTTCTCGTACGTCATATAATACCACAAACTTCTTAGCAATCCACTTCAAACGCATTGTATAATCATCCCGAGACTTGATATGGGTGGCCTTACCCTTCTTGCCGAGGGCGACAGAAATACCGCCGGTAACGAACATTCCGCAATTGATCGTAATCTTGTCAAAAGCACAGCCGGGTCCGGGACGTCTTAATTGCGACCGTTCGATATTGTAGTTAGCATCATGGGATCCTAAATGAAAATTATTAGTAAGATTCTCTGACATTGATGAATTATACAGCCCCCTCACCGGTATAATTCTTAGCATTTGAGCACCAGCCAATTATATGTCGAGATGTTTCTAGGTGGTTATACGTCAGGCCCGCAGGATATTCCTTTAGTAGCTCCTTGACTCTGGTATCCGAGTACGATATATGATGGCTATCCTCGTTGGAGACCGTGTGCCAAAATATAAAGCCATCTTCTTGCTTTGTGGGCACTAAGATTGTAGAGAACCCCTTGATAAGTAAATGCCCCGAGAAGTTGCTGATCTTCTCAGTATTTGCTAGTTGCGTCATGATAATAAGTGACGTCTCCAGCCCAGGATCCTGGCTCGGACGTCGCGGTATTGGATATCCTTTAATTAGGATAGGGTTATGAAAGAGACTCGCCCAACACCCGCCAGCAGAGACTGACGCAGTCGTGGATGGCACCACCTCCATGGTATTGCAAACGGGCCAACAGGCTAAAGTATCGTCTGGAAGGGTGTACACCTTACACGAGGGGTGTTGGAAACTGAGACCTTCGCTAACCCCTAGAGAGCTTAGAGCAGCGTTGAGCCAAACTAGCACTTTGGTGACTTCGATAATGGAACATATGGCACCTGTAACATTGACAGTGTAATTGGAGCCGTCATCATCGGTCCTCGCAAGTAGTCGACTTTGATCGGGGAGTGTATCTGCACAACATGAGATTGATTCAATAACAGAAGGAAATGGTAGAGAACCGGGGGTACGAGACAACTAACCCTCGCAAGAGTTTCCGAATTGTTGACTGAGCAATGACATGTGAATATAGAGTATTTGTGCCCCGAAATCTGGCCAGAGTGACTCTACATATTGCAGGCAAGTGGTAGCCCATACTTGGTTGGCTGACCCTGTTAAGACGATTATGTCGTCAAGAGCCTCGTGAAAAGGGGTGCTATAGCCTTGAGTTGTAAAGAACTTGACAATCCAAGGGGCCCGAAACACCACTGTGTACTTTGGAGGAGCTGGCCTCTGATTGGTTTTTGCTGCATTGATAGGTCCATTTGACAATATTTCCTGTCGTATTTTAATCCGCGAATCTTCTGCGCATGGAAGTACGTAGTTGGTTTGGCTTAAAATCGAGTTGATTAGCCATTGGTACTCTGGAGACGATTTGATAGCATGTCGAAATCCTGGCATCTCCGGAAAGCTATTTATATCCTTGATAATATCAAGTCTGCTCCTCAGTGATGTTTTGCCATATTCTTTGCAGTCTTCGAACTCTATGCTCTGTTCTGATGGCACCGTGTTTGCCACGGGTGTCTCGTCTTTAAGTCGTGGACATTCCCCTTCTCCGTTGTCCTTCCTCGAGATAATGGTCTGGATTGCGTCATGCGTTATTTGCCTAATCTAGTATTAAGAACGGAAATTTTCTATGATGGGCAGAAGCATACATTGCCTCATTGTATATATAACACATTGCATCGTGGCGTAGTCCTGAAGGATTATCCCAACCAAGTCTTACAGCGAATAATTCAAGTAAACTAGGAAGGATGAGAGGTAGTTCCGACAGCCTGTCCACTGGAACACGCTGAGAGAGTATATCAATGAGATCTCTGGAAAATATTGAGGCATACAGTCCGCAGAAGTGGCGGTCGTCCAGGAAATCCTCCCTCTCGTCTGTGCTTGGTGACAAAGGGGTCTCATAAATCCGGATGGTGTTTTCCGTTCCCTTGGATGCGACGTTACTAGAATCAGATTTGCGCTGCGTATGCTGTTGAAGGAAATCCGCTGCATAAGAAGCCTTGCAATAATAGGGATAAAGACATTGGAAGCGTGGAACTTGGAGTGATAATTGATCGCGCCTTATTCTCCCAGCTAGTCAGTAATCATCAGAACAAGAATATGGAACAATACAAACCGCAAATACTCTGCACATATGGATGCCTATTAATAGATATTTAGTCTAACGCCTATGCACTCGAGAGATAATACAGTACCCTGGGAAACTTGCAAAGATAGCAAGTATGTATCTTTGGAGGGGCCCGCCTAGATGCGATCATGGGGCCGAGTTTCGGGGTTGCCGCGAGAGTGCTTCTTGCTGGCGATGAATGCAGCTCAAACGACGCTAAAAAATCAGACATAGTAAGATAGACTATATGTGATGAGGTTCAATCCATAAACTAGGTGTGAGAGGAGCACAGATTGAAGAATGGTGGTTATTGGGAGTGGTTCTCTCGCGGTATATAGGAAAAAAACAGCTGAAAAAAATTCAGGGGGCACCTTGAAACGGTTGCATCTGCCGATGCATAGCCCGTGGGGTCTGAGTTACAAAAGGAACGTGTTCTAGCTATATCGTGGATGATAAAGGTCGTTTGGCACATAATATAGAGGCTGTGCTATTTATAAGAGTGATGCTACTTGAAGATTATTTTTGGGGGACTATTTGCAGATTACTTACTGTACTTCTTGACGACTGCCAACGAGGTCGAGTATAATATGGGGTAAAAACTAGGGTTAGGTTGTGATAGCTGTCAAATAGTAATTCGATAGTAATTGTCAGTAGGGTCACTTTCTGATATCGTTTCATCGTGCTCGGTTAGGTTGATATGCTATCGTTGCACTATGTTGTAATGTGGTGTAGAAGTGAAATTCGGTAGATTAAAGACTGTATATTCGATTCGCAGTCAGGTATAGGTGGTTAACTCATTGGCTATCGTGAAATGCCGTTCCTCCTCCTACCGCCGGATTTGCTCCTCTCGACATGGTTCTTCAGGATATTCCTGGTCGTTACCAGACTTCGTTTTTGCTTTGATTTCGCCTTGCCAAGCGTCATCATGAAATTCTTCTTGCGTGCCTTCTCCTTATTCGTTGTGGATTTTCCCTCGGCCTCCTTCTTGGCCTTGCGTATGGCCTGTGTAGACTTATGTTCCTCGCGATCTGGTTTACCCTCCTTTGCGAGTGCTATACGTTCCTCCTTGGTGCTCTTGCGTAGCCTGGCTGGAGCCTCGATCTGCTCGGCCGTTAATCCCTCATCGACATGTCGTGCTTCCATCTCTTGCTTTCGCTTTCGACTTCCCATAGCCTTATCGATGTTGGATTCCATTCGCAGTTCGCGGAGCTTGGCCAAGTCGGCTGGGGTAAGGATCTGAGTTGTGGCAAGCTTTAGGAAGTCTGCAGCTGCATCATCCGAGCTCTCTTCATCACCGCCCTCAGGATCTTCCGAGCCAACCTTCTGCCTCTTCAGATCCGGTTCAGGCTCGACCTCGTCTTCTGAGTCGCTTACTCTGATCCACTCCCCAGACTCATCACTATCCGTTGATGCGACCTCCCAGTCGTCTGAATTCCATCCGTCCTCATTATCACCTTCGGTCTTTTCAGTGCCGTCCGCGGTTTCAGACAAACCCTGTTCAGCCCGCTTCCGTTTTTTCTGTTCTTCCTTCCATTTTGCTAGAAGTTTGAGACCTTCGATCTCGCCGGCCTGTTCTTCACCGAATTTTACCTGTTTTAGGTCACCACTCTTAAGCCCAATTGTCGCATCCTTGCCACGGTCTTTCTTCCTCAGCATATCTGCGCCCTTCTCGCGGTATAGTGACAGTAAGCCCTTCGCAGCCATCATGACGCCTTTGTCTTTACTCTTCCTATAGTCAACCAAATCCTGTAGCAATGTTTCGTTCATTGCTAGTGGTTGTCGCGCGCATATCTCGCGAATCGCATTGAGACCTGCAGCACAGACTTCTGATGCAGCAGCTTCAGAGACAAACTCGTTTGCGATCTTTTGTATTAATGGCTCAACCGCATCGGGAGGTACTAGGTTGTGGGTTCCCTGTGCAAGAGATGCTAGGAAGGATGAGGCCGACTGTTGCCTAGGAGTCAAATATTTGATGAACCAGGAGTAGAGAGAAATGACTGTCAACTTGTGTAACCCAACTAAACGAGTAACAAGTTGTAGAACGAGGAGCTTAGTATCGAGAGCCAGTCTGGACTTGGAATTCTGTAAATGTTTTTCGAATAGGCTCTCGCTGAATCCTTGGGGGTCTTGTAACAAATGGAGGGCCGAGAAATTGAGGGGATGTGGCGCATTTTTCTTGCGGTCCTGCTTTTTAACTCGGTCTACAGCTCTATCGAGAGCCTTTTTCGACTTCTTGCTCTTTTTGTTGATCTCGATCGAATGCTTGACCTTCTTAATGTCAATCGTCTCCTCGTCACTACTCTCGTCTTCGAATTCTTCACGCTCCCTATCACCACCAAGGAAGAACCTTACAGCCCCCACAATCACCTTCTCATTATCAGCTAAGCAAGCTTGTCGCATGATGTCGACTGTTTTAGCGTCACCCCAAACCTGGCGTCGCCATAGTTCCCGCACGAGTTTGACGGCCCATAAGGCTTTCGGCGAGGAGCGATCTGAAGTGACGAGGTTGTAAAGCACGGTCTGCATCGTTCGATTGACTCGATGATTCGTCGTCTTGGTATTCGTGTTGCGAATATCACTTAGTATTTTTTGGTACAAGATCATTCTCAAGGATTTGGAGGGAGTGCTGATGAGGATAGGAAATAAGGTGGTGAGAAGATAGTTGCTGTCGATAACATCTTTTCGCCTTAGTAGAGTGAGACTTGACACTATCTTCTCTCGCAGGGTGGGTTCCAGGACGGCATGGTGCCTGATGAGGACGTCTTTAAGGGCATCGGGGAAAGTGGCAGTTATCTGAGGATACAACTCGGCGCAATGGGCTATTAGGTCGATCTGCTCGCGAAATGTTATGAGGGAGTTTGAGTCGGCGCCTACAGGGGCAGCTAGGAACTTCTCGTGCGCAGCGTCGAACTGTTGCCAATTCTCGATGAATTCTTTTTCATAGGCGCTGGAAATGGGTTAGATAGAGAACGAGTATTGTTGGAGCTATGAAGATGATAAAACTTACTCTGGATCTTTCCGGATCTTGTACTGGAGACCGGCGAGATCTGCCTCAATCTTCTCGAGTGCTGCGACCTTCCTCTTGCCCATTGTGTCGGTATTTGTGCAATACGTGGGGAGTTGAAGCTGGGAGATTCTAAGAAATGCGACTTTCTCATAGAAAATAAATGGTAGACCCGCTGAAAAAAGTTGGGTGTTATCGTTATCGCTATCTTATCATGCATTAGTGCAAATATAGGCTATTACCCGCTATATTTTAGTGGGAGTGGCAGAGTGGATAGCGGGGTGCGAACAGCAGCCCCCATCTCTGCAGCATCCATTTCATCTACATACTACATACATCACTGCAGATTCAAGCGAAGAACGAAATTCTAGGCACTAACAAAGGTAGGTAGGTACATATAAATTTAATCCTAATGTAATCTTCCATATCTAAATAGGTACCTCTCTATCCTCGTTTTGTTCTATCAAACCTCCCATCTATGCAGAAGAAGCAGAAGCGGCTTCGGCATCCCTCAAAATATCGTCTGTCGCTTTTTCCGCGAGCATGAACACGGGGCACACCGGGAACGCACCGGGAACAGCAGGGAAAGAAGATGCGTCTACTACACGCAGATTCTTTACTCCATGTACTCGGAACTTTGAGTCTAGGACTGCTAATTCATCCTCAGCAGGTCCGATTCCGCACGTGCTCGACGCGTGGTGTGAATAAGTCTGCAGCTTCAAGAATTCCTTCTGAGCCGCGTCTGTGCAGTTTTGGTTGATACCAGGGCAGGGGTGCTTCTCGTCGAATGGACCGAGAGGCTCACCCACAGCTGTGATGGCCTTTCGAAATATCTTTGCTGCGTCTAGCATCTCTGTGAGATCCTCGTCTTCGCCTTGTTCAAAGAACTTGAGATTGATTTCCGGAGGCTCCTGTGGATCACTTGAGCGCAAGTGAACATACCCGGCCTGGGATCGTGGATTCATGTGGACGAAAGCACATTCATACTCTGCCGGGCCGTACTCAGTCGGATATCCAGGCCAGAAGCCTTCGAATGAAAAGGATTTACACCAACCGTAAATATTACGGTTTTTCCGAGCAGTTGGCGTCTTCAACATGACAGCGATTGGGCCTGATGTCCCGTTGAGCGGCCTGCTAGCAAGCGTGAGAACGCTTCCCTCGTAGTTATCTCCTAGCTTCTCGCCCACACCAGGAAGGTCCTTGATAACAGGAATGTCGAATTTCTTCAGCTCTTCGGCTGGACCAATACCGCTGAGTTTAAGGATCTGCGGCGAGTTGAATGCTCCGCCAGAAATGATGACTTCCTTATTGGCTAGTATCTGAACCACCTCCCCTTTTGTGCCATTGTATCGCGGGTCGGCTTTGTACAGAGATCGGCCGCGAAGGACTTCGACACCAATCGCGGTAGGTTGCTCAGTGTCTTCGGAAAACAGGACCTTGGTAACGAGACTTTGGAGCTGGACAGTCAATGGGAACTTTGATGGGTCATCTAAAGTTGCTCGGACATAGGTATTGGTCCCAACACGGTGCCCGTTCGGATCCGCGTGGCTGGCCAGCCCGAAGACTCCAGTTGCTTGGTCTCTGTCAGGATCAAGCGCGTTTATGTCTTGCGTTACATTTCCACCAACCACGCCGATGATACCTCCCGCGATCGCCTGCATATCGGATGTCTGTTGCATAAAGGCCGGATCACTGATTGTTACGTTGACATATCCGCTATAACCGTGACCCGGAGTCTCAGGTGGCACATACTGAGCAGTTTCGATTCTCTCGAAGTACTGTCGCATATTCTTCGCCAACCATGTGTCGTCTCCGGTACTCTCAGCGATCGCATCCCAGTCGTCGTCGGAGGGCAGGGAACAAACTCCTCCATTATGCACTTTAACATCGTGTTAGTAGGTAACTACTCAATTTTTCACATGGGGAATCCTAGCGCCATCGATATCACGTACTTGCACATCCTCCAAGAGTGGCTGAGCGAGGGTACCAAATACCCAATCGCTCCGAGCCCTCGGGGGGCTCTAGGCCAACATAAAAGGATCCATCGGGCTTGCGCCAAGTTGTATGCTCGTATTTCCCCTCTCGTTCCTCGTCTGAAGAGTGTGTTACAAAGAAGTCCCATCGTGACTTCTCGTCATTCGCTGCGAGGTTGAAGTTGATCATTTCTGAATAGTTCTTGTTGTTGCCTAGGTCGTCACCGGCTTCTAGAAGCAATGTTGGGTAACCTGCTCGTGCGAGGTTTGCTGCGAGGGGCGCTCCACCAGGCCCTGATCCCACGACGATGTAATCATAGGTAGCCACTGCTTGCGCTACGACTCCCGTCGCGGCGAACAGCCCGAGCATACAGAATTGGACTGCCATGTTGAAGCTCTGAGCTGCTATTTTGCTCTCGTGACGTTAGTGGAAGGCATTTCAACAAAGCCATGAGACGAGAAGCTGCATTTTATACTCACGGTATCATCGCCCTGGGTATCAGTATGGCTCCGTGAAAAAGGTCGAAAACCATGCCACGCTTCGGGCTGTTATCATCTTGGCTGCGGAGTAGCTAGCAGCGGCATGCCCAATGAGATAAACCGACATGCGAGAGATGCAGTATCAACAACCATTATGGTAGCCTTGGTTAACTTTGGCTAAATGAATAGTTGGAGAAGGGCTTTGAGGTTACATGGAATAGAAGACCCGGAAAGCTTAGCAACGTAGTGCATCATTATCCGGCAGACGAGAGTTATTGCGGCTGAATGAAAACGTGTGAAAGGAGAGATATGCTAAATCTATTCGTAGGTAGGTATTCATCATGTCCCACACGACGAGCATACCACCAGTTCGGTCTAATACCATGCATCCGGATATCTGATGAATCCATGAGGCACGTTTATTCAGGGGTCTAGCCCCTATTGTTACCGAGAGCTTCATGATGGTGGATTAGGGTAGGAATTATTCGATATAAGAGTTACAATGATAATCCTTCAATTAATTCGACTTAGATTTAGAGCTTATATTTGAAAATAAAGAGTCTACCTATTTAAGTGTATCTGTTGAACTCATACATAGCTACCTACATACATAGCTGTCATACAGTGTGAGTACGGTGATGTACATACGCGCGGTCACGTGCTGTCGCCAGCTGTTGCTCAAACTCTAGCATCATTTCGTTTCCCCTCTCTTTTCTTCAAACTTACCACCTCGGACATCATCCCCTCCCCCTCACAAATCCAAGGTTCCGATACTAATCAAAACGACCATACGCCATTATCACAAGAAGTGCATCCCATTTTTGTATGAAGTATATTGCCTATCCATTAATATCTATAATATAATCTATCCTCAGTGGTGTAAATGATCATAATCCTCGTAACTCCGTTTTATCCATCTACCTAATCTCATGACGAACCAACGGCTTTGCTTCGCTTAGCGATGGTATTCGCTAAATCTTGTAATGACTTGGCGCCAACTAAGTCAAAAATCGACATATCGCATTGTGTTGCCGGAACCAACCAGTTGCGAAGCTCGACAGCGACGAGAGAGTCGACACCGTACTTCGATAGCGGCTGGCCCGCGTCAATATCCTCCTCGGGTATCATAAACATGTTCGATAACTTGTTCACCACTGCTTTCTCTACTAGATCTGCTGCCTCCTCGGTGCTCTGTGCACCTGCAAGACGTTGCTTCAGGTTTACGGAGGCAGATCCGCTACCTTGGTCTGCTCCGGTCGCTCCTCGTGAATCCCGCACCTCATCGTCAGCTGCCAAAGCCGCAAATCGCAGCTCTCGTGTCCAGGCAATGTTTTGCTCCTTGATGGCACCACCAGCAAGACCCGTGACAATATGGGCGGTGCGAGGGGAACGGATGGGTATCCGTACCGCATAGTCGATGAGTTGGTGAATGTCGCTCTCACCAAGCGGTCGGAACTGTCCGGTGCTGATAAGTCTGTCTGCCAAAGACTTGTCTGCCTCGGCGACATAACCAACACCTGTAACCATACCCAGGTCGATCGTTATACCTGGTAGGCCGTGAGCTCCACGATGACGAGCCAATGCATCCTGGAAGGCACCACTAGCTCCATAGTTGGCCTGACTTGGGTTACCGGCCATGCCTACAATAGACGAGAGCATTACGAAGAAGTCCAGAGATCCCTCGGTCGAGAAGAGACGGTCAAGGTTCTTCGTTCCCGCCAACTTGGGCCCCAGGGCTGCTTGCCATTGTGTTGTCGTCATGCGCTCCAAGATCGAGTCGTTAAGGACCATACCACCATGGATGATACCGCGGACAGGAGGCATTGTCTTTCCACACTCCTCTATAACTGCTTGTAGGCTTGCGTAGTCAGCCACATCGCAGTTTCTTGGTGCTACATTAACCCCCAATGGAGCCAAATCCTTTTGTAATGACAAGGCGTGAGGACTGGAAGCGGCGCTACGCGAGAGCAAAATCAGGTTCTTAGCGCCATGCTCAACCAACCATCGTGCAAGTGATCTACCGATACCACCTAGGCCACCGATGATGAGATATGAGGCGTCTTCCTTTACCTTAGCCGGTTCTCGGCGGGGAAGTGTCTATGACGAATTAGCTACCCATTCATGTTTGATTTTTTTCTTGAACATGCTACTAACCTTGACCATATCGGTGGTTTCGGGGACCACGACCTGTTTACCAATATGCTTTCCGGTCTGCATCGATCGGAGTGCCCGACCGATGTCAGCCATGGAGTATGTGACAACCGGGGAGATGTTGCGGATTGTTTTGCTGTTTAGAAGCGCCATCACTTCAACTAAGACACGCTGCATCACACGGCCACGGTGATCGGCCAACAAGACTAGGTCGACGGCGGTGAAGCTGGCACCCTTGCGGAAATTGCCCATTTCCAACGCCATGTTCTGGTGGATATCCCTCTTTCCAATCTCGACGAATCGTCCATGCTCAGCTAATACGCGCCAGCTTTCGTTTAGCAGAGGCCCAGCGAGCGAGTTAATAACAGCATCAACACCGCGTCGGTTGGTGGCCGCCATCACAGCGGGACCAAACGAGGTATCACGACTAGAGAAGATACGATCTTGAGGGATTCCATACGTCTTGGTGATGAACGCGCTCTTCTCAGGGGAGCTGACGGTGGCGAACACCTCGAGTCCTTTCCATTGTGCGAGAATGATACATGCTTGGCCGACACCACCAGAAGCCGCGTGAATTAGAACAGTCTCACCAGGCTCTAATCGTGCAACCTCGAACATGGAGTAATAAGCTGTCGAAAAGACAAGACTCATGCTCGCCGCCTCGGAGAAAGGCATGCCGTCAGGGATAGTAGTGACGTTGGTCCAAGGTACACGGACACGAGTAGCAAAGTGGCCGTGCAGAGTCAGCGCAACGACTCTGTCGCCAGCCTTGACACTCGTAACGCCAGAGCCAGTGCGAGTGACGATACCAGAACATTCGTAACCCAATTCCTGCGCTTCATCTAGCTGGCCCATGGCGCCCATTACATCGTGAAAGTTCAGACCGTAAGCCTTCGGCTGAATCTCGACCCAGCTATCTGGCAGGGCTGCCCCGGCTTCTTCGTCATCCCGGAACACAATGCTATCCATGCGACCAGGCACTGCAACTTCCATCTTCAGCTGGCGGACCTCCTGTAGGAAAGGCTCCAGCTCAGGCTCTCCGATAACGTTGGCGAAGGCCGAGTTCTCAGTATCGTCTCGGCGTACTCGCGGCACAAGGATCTTACCGTCACGTTCAGCAAATTCGACGTCGCCCGGTGTGTTGCTAGACGAATCAAAGGTGGCGGCAAATACGCGCGCCAGTACGTCGTATACTGACGCATCCCATGCTTGTCGTGACGGGTCTAGATCAAGCGAGATGAAGCGACGACTGGCATCCTCGGTACGACAGGTTCTGAGGAGACCGACTGGTAGGGCATTCTCGGGTATAGAGCAGTCGACTGCGGCGCCAGATGTGGCCCAGAGAAGTCCCTTGCAGCCAGTAGCAAGAGACTTGATAGCATCGAAGTTAGATGCATCCAGAGTGTATGGCACGCCATCAAGTCTAGGCACGAAGATGCAGACTTTGTCCTTGGAGTCATCGTCTCCTAGCTTGGTAATAGCGGGCGCGGTACCAGTAACACCCTCGATGCTTTTAGAGAGACCGCTTAGCCATTCGGAAGGAGGAACGGCAGCGGCATCGTACACTACCGCTACTTTCTCGTCGTAAACGGGCTTTTGTGGCGTAATGGCAGTGGACACGATCACGCTTGAGGCCTGGTGCTGTTCGTCCTCGCAATCCCATACGTCGGCATCAATGCCGCTGAAGCCAGTTGACTCCAGGATACGCTGCCACATGTCAAGCGGCATGTTAGGGCTCATAGCTCGCTCAGGCTCTTCACTCAGCCACCAACCTGGGAGCGTACCGAAGATGAGATGTTGTGCAGCCCAGTCCTTGGTGGTTTCAACCATCATCAGACGACCACCATCCTTGAGCAGTCGGCGTACGTTAGACATTGTCACATTCATATTCTTGGTTGCGTGTAACACAAGCGCTGCCACAATCAGATCGTAGCTCTTCTCTTCGAAGCCCTGCTTAATGGGGTCTTCCTCTACGTTCAGGGCTTGGTAGCTGATGCGGTCGCCCCATGGGCCAAACCGTTCGCGGGCTGCCTGGAAGAATCCTGACGAGATATCGGTGAAGTCATAGTGCTCAAAGCTGGCAGGCTTAGTGCCGTCACCTCCAAGGGCGCGGAGCACTGGCTCTGTGCAGCCACCGGTACCGCCGCCAATTTCGAGAATACGAGCACGTGGGTTCTCCCGGGCATACTTGGCCGCAACTTCAGCTAGCTGGGATGTCGAGGAGTTGAAGTGCAACATCTCTCTGTAGAAAGTGTTCAAGAGGCCACCCTCAAGCATGATCTCGAGGGGCGCCACCTCGCGTCGCAGTATACCAAGGAGCTGGCGACCAACGCGTACCAATAGCGCACCGTTGGGTCCCGCTTTCGCCACCCGATCAAGGAACATAGCTTTAGCACCAGCTGATGTCTTTGCCCAGCGCGAACTTTTGGGAGCCAGCTCATCAGTCGCGGCCTTTTCAAGCTGGATCTTCATCCAAGTGTACATCCTCTTGTGGTACCATTCAAGGCTCTCGATATCCTTCTCGGTGAGTTGGGCTACGGTATCAGCAATAAGATAGTATGTAGCGCGAACTAGATCTTGGCCGACGGCTTTCTCTTCGGGGTCGGCAGGACGCTGCAGTCCCTCAACTACCGCGGCCGGGTCGTTTAAGGAGAAGCTAGGCTCGTAGTCCACGAAGGCGCAAATGTCAGATAACTTCTGAGCATTATCCTCGTCACTCTCAGCAGCACTGCCAACGGACTGGAATCGCATACCATCTAGCTCAATGACGGGCTTGCGGGAGGCTTGGTCGGCAGAAAGCACGGCAGAAGTGATACGGAATCCTTGACGGCTGTAGCGCTGCAGGTGGGCAAACACATCAAGCTGGGCGCCAGGCTCGGAGCTTGCATCTGCGGAGATGTACAGCGACTTAATAGCACGGGGCACTGCTGCGCCGACTGTCTTCTCAGCCTCGGGCGATAGCGCAGCATATGCGGCCTGGAAGACCTGGTCCAGTGTGACGGGATGGATCACATGGGGCTGCTGGAACTTGTAGGGCATCAGACTCTGAGTGTCGTGAACCTCGAACTTCGCGGTGGAGTAGCCGTCCCCTTTGCGAATGTTGAGTAGGTTCTGGAAGATAGGGCCGTGCGCAATGCCGACCTTGTGTAGGGTATCATATAGCTCCTTCGGTGGCATAACCTGGGGGAATTCAGCATTAAAGTTGATGTCGCTCGTGGATAGAAGAGCGTGCGAGTTCTCTGCCGGCCCGTCCAGGTCGACAGCGATGAATCCCCTAGCCATCTCATCCCAGTCATCAATTGACGAGACGCTGTAAATACGGAATTGTCGCTTGCCTTGGTCTAGGGTTTTCTCGCTAACGGGCTCGAGGAAGAGTTGCATCTCAACACCGTCGGACTCTTCAGGGATCACGACAGCCTTGAGGATTTCTACCTCGCTAAGTCGGTATCCTGCAATACCCTCTGATGCGTGAAGCTGCTTCATGGCTTCAACTGCCATGATAATGAAACCAGCGCCTGGATACACAACATCTCCTTGCACAACGTGGTCACGCACCCAGGGTAGCTCCAAGGTGCGGATGATGTGCCGCCAGATTGGAGCCTTGTTGCTAGTACCCGGTAGTCGAACACCCAGCAAGTCATGGGGCGGGTGCTCACGACCCTTGTGCTCTATGCTCATGCGTGACTCATGCCAGTACCGTTGGGTGTGGTTCCATGGGTACGAGGGCAGGCCGGTGACAGCACGAAGTCCATCCTTACCGTATGGCGAGTTGACTTGCAGCGTGTTGACGGGGTAAGCCCTTGCGACAAGGAAACCCGCGAGGCTTTGGATGGTCTGCACGGCGTTCTTGCCTCTCTCGAGACAGGATCCATATGCTACATTCAAGCTCTTCAAGGAGGGTACTCCCTTTAGACTCTGGCGGATGGGGCCAGCCAAAGCGCTGTGGGGGCCGACTTCGACGATAACGTCGACTTGCTGCTGGCCAGCCTCGCCAAGAATCGAGTTGCGGAATGACTGTGCGAAAAGCACGGGCTGGGTCATGTTGTCAATCCAGTGTTGCGGGCCAAGCTCCTCAGCATCAAAAACACGCTTTCCCGAAACTGGAGACACAAAGGCCACGTTCTCCTTGAACGTCCTCTTCTTGTCGGTGTCCATGTTTTGCTGCAGGGCTGCGAGATACTCGGCCTCGAGCGGCAACATATGATGAGAGTGAAAAGCGGCCTGTACACGAAGGGCACGGGCAAAGATGTCTTCTTTCGTAAATCGTGCCTCGAGCTCCTTGATTCCCGCAATGTCTCCCGATAGGGTGACGCTCGACGGGCTGTTCACGCAGGCGATAACTACCTTACCTGATTTCGTCTCGTCAAGGTATGACCGGACCTCATCGGGGCCAAGACCCACAGCCATCATACCACCCGTGGTCTCGTCGGACTCCGCAAGATGCTCGTCGTTCGTAAGACCACGGAAGTAAGTGCACGCCATAGCCTCGCGAAGAGTCAACGCGCCGGCGGCGAAGGCAGCAGCAACCTCACCACTCGAGTGACTAGTGACGGCGGCAGGCTCGATACCTAAGCTACGTAACAACTCAACTAAAGCTAGTTGGACAGCGCAAGATAAGGGCATGCTGAATTGGACTTCGTTGACTCGCGATGTCTTCTCATCACGGCCCAGTTCCTCTATTGAAAATTAGCAAATTGTCAAGAAGGCAATTTTAAGTGATCTGGGAATAAAAACCATACCGATCAAGGACCACTTGGAACCGAAAGTGCGCAAATGGCGGTCGCACTCTTGCATGGTCTGCTTGTACACCGGGTACGCCTCCATTAATTCACGGCCCATACCGAACCACTGGGCACCTTGGCCGTTGAACACGAAGGCTAATTTCGGGGCCGTGCCGTGGTTTTGGACAGGCTTAGCCGTGACGTCAGTTAAAGCCGTGGCGAGATTTTCGGGACTGGTGGCAGTAGCCGTGATGGTCCACGGGAATCGACTCCTTCGCTCGGACAGTGTATAGGCTAAGTTCGCGAAAGAGTCAGCGTCCGCGTATCGGGCACCTTCCTTCTCAAGGTGCTCGCGCAGGTTGGTGGCCATCTTGTTCGCAGCAGCCTTGTCTCGGGCACTAAGGATGAATAGCTGGCGAGTTAGGCGGTCAGATCGAGCATCGGTGCTGCCATTAAGCTGTAGTGTGCGGAGCGGACCAGCCTCCTCTAGAATAACATGCGTGTTGGTTCCGCCGAAGCCAAAGTTGTTGACCGAGGCACGTCGGACGCTTGACGACTTCCAAGGAATGAGGCTAGTGGGGATCTGTCTATCTGTTAATATTATGGGGGGGTTAATAACCCGGGACTTTGGATTCTTACCTCGAGTCCTAGGCCCTCCAAGTCAATGTCGGGGTTTCTCCTTTCAAAGTTCAAGCTCGGGGGGATTTGTCTGTGCTCTAAAGACAGGACCATCTTGATAACGGAAGCAAGACCAGACGCGGCTTCAGTGTGTCCTAAGTTGGTCTTCACGGAGGCCATATACAGAGGTTTACCGACAGGTCGCTTGCGACCGAGTGTCTGGCCGATAGCACTAGCTTCGAGCGGGTCACCTACTGATGTGCCCGTTCCATGCGCTTCAACTAGACCCGTCTCGAGAGGGTTAAGGCCAGCCTTAGCATAGCACTGTTGAATTAGCCGGCGCTGGGCCTCAGCATCGGGTGATGTGATGGTAGGGGTCTTTCCATCCTGATTGGCACCGGTCTCGCGGATGATAGCGCGGATCGGATCACCGTCACGGACGGCATCTTCGAGACGCTTTACGACAAGGGCTGCTACACCCTCACCTCGGCCGTAACCCTGAGCGCGGTGATCAAAAGCATAGCACTTTCCGTCTGGGCCGCACACACCTAGGGTAGATAGACCCGAAAACGATTCGGGGCTGAGATGGAGACAGGCACCGCCAATAACGGCAGCATCAGAGTCTCCTGCACGCAAGCTCTGGCACGCTAGATGAAGGCCCTGGAGCGAGGTCGAACAAGCAGTATCGATAGACGTGCTGTGTCCCTTCAGGTCAAAGAAGTGGGAGACACGATTTGCTAACATAGTAGCATAGGTTCCGGTAACGAAGGAACGCGGCATGTGGAGAGGATCCCGGCCCGCTACATCTTTGTAATCTCTAGTGAAAGCACCAGCGAATACAGACGTGTTGGAACCGAAAACCTTGGAGAGCGGGATGCCGGCGCTCTCGAAAGCTTCAAATGTCACCTCAAGTTGCATTCGGAGTTGGGGGTCCATCGCTGCTGCCACGTCGGCTGACATGTTGAAAAAGGAGAGATCAAAGGCGCCGACATCCTCCTCGAGGAAGTATCCACCCTTAGCGTGTATCTTTACGATATCGTTAGCATGCATACCAAAAGTAAATAAGTTAGATATAAGGTATAATGCTAACAGTAGAGAGCTTCGTGGAGTCAGGGTGATAGAAGGCCTTTTGGTTGAACCGACTGCTCGGTATCTCAGACCAAGCGTCCCGGCCGTTGGAGACGAGCTCCCAAAGCCGGTCCGGGCTCGTGGCACCACCGGCAAACCGGCAAGCCATACCTACGATGGCTAAAGGCATCGTCTTTGGCTCCTCCGCCACACCATTCGTTTGTTCATGGAATCCGTTCAAGCCATTTACGTCGGGCACGCCATTAACGCCATTGGCGAGACCGTTGCTGTTAATCGTCATGGTGGGTATCTAAAAGAAAAGAAGAAGCTTCGTAAATGTCAGTCGGCCCCGTATGAGGCTGAGTTTAATTCGACGTAAATGGCATGTAAAACTACGCTCTGCTACGTAGTTTGTAAGCAAGTTTGATGATGTGTAGGGATAGATAGTGCTTGGGTATAAATGATGTGCAGTATTTAGGTAGGTATAGGAGGAGATTTTAGAATGGTAGATAGATAGTTGGAAGGATATTTGAGGATAGGTAGGTTGAGGATAATTTGAGGAATGACTTGGGGATGGACTTGAGGATGGACTTTGAAAATAGAAATGATGGATAGATCCTCCGGGTAGGCTTAGGAGACACTTGAGGATAGACTGGATAGACTGTCTATAGGTAGGGATAAGAAAAAAAAGAAGACTGCGTGAGTAGAGAGCTCTTAGGATAGGACAGGATCTTCACCGAGACTTATGTTGTCTTTCTTTACGCCCGGGCGGCTGCCGTGACCACGAGTAGTTCGGCGTGCCGTACTTGGATATCTGGAGCCGCGCGCCGGCGGACTGCCACATTTCTCTAAGGTCCGTGTAGCCATATCTAGCAGCTAACAGCCCTACTCACATTGTAAAAATAGAACCGCACTGATAATTACCATCTTCCCTAACCCAGCCCATCTTAATCGAGCGATCGCCGCGTAGGTAGTTCGCAAATCTAGGCTCCGCATAAGTCCCTACTTACCTCCTAGGTGCTTCCCCAGCTATGCGACGCTGCGCCAGCAAACCGAGATAACTTTTTCATTCGTCCATTCTTGGATATTTCCATAGCTTCGTTCCTTCGTCGGCCATGGCCATGAGTAATCAGGCGGTTTTTCTAGAAAAGATATGTTCTCAGCCCCTTCTTGTCGCGTCGCCCGGAGGTTGCACCAAATAGGCAATCGCCGTGGGTGCAGCTCATAAGCACGAATTTACGCTATAACCGCTATAAATTTAGCCCCCGCCTCCTGAGCTAGGAAGGTCCGTTTCCCCCTAAACGGATGCCGAGATTTCCTTTTAGGGTACCCTCATTTGTGAGGGGAAAGCTGCTGTAAATATAATAACCCTCCTTCGTAAACCTGGATATAATAGAGGTCTTTTTTAAGTTCTCTTTTTCCCCTCCGGTTAGGAATCGAAAAATCAACCTGACAGACAAGCGTCATACGATGTCACGAACATGTCATAACGATAATGAATAAAGTGAACAGGCCGGAAGATATCTACCTTGGCTGCGCGTAGTAAAAACTCTCCACTATAGCAAGATATGAAATGGCAGATACCCTCGGTATGCATCGTCGAGAAGCGTTTTATGTAGGAGGGCAGTATGTGTCCGATGCCGATGGCAATCACACGCTCCAAGGCCAGATGTACGTCGAGACTTATCCCGGCAGAGACTAAGAGCACAGCAAACAGGCCCTATCCCATCATATTCATCCACGGCGGGACAAGATCTGGCGCAGTGAGTTCCTCGCAGCTTCTATGTAGCTCGTTCGGTTGGAATGGGTATTGATTAGGACCAGGACTGGCTCACAAAGCCTGATGGGCAGTCGGGTTGGGCCTCGTACTTTTTATCTCGGGGGTTTGAATGCTATCTAGTCGATCTACCCTTTGTAGGACGGAGTCCATGGCATCCCGGAAACGGAACCATGATATCCTATCCGGCCGAATTCATGATGAAGCAGTTTACAGCCTGCAGGGACCTTGGAACATGGCCCCAGGCGAAACTACACACCCAGTGGCCAGGCGCAGGCAAAATAGGTGACCCTATATTCGATAAGTTTTACGCCTCCGGGCTTCAGATCTTCAGCGATCCTGTAGCGCAGGAAAATGCCTCGCAAGCAGCTTGTGTCGCGCTTCTAGGCCGCATTGGCAAGCCATGTATCCTCGTCAGCCACTCGGCGGGAGGACCGGTCCCTTGGCTGGTCGCGGACATCCGCCCGCAGCTAGTAAACTCCACCGTAGCGCTCGAGCCATCGGGGCCGCCATTCTTCAAAGTCAGCATGAAACCTGGGCCCACCGTCCAGTACGGCATCACCAACGCGCCCATCACCTACGATCCTCCCGTTTCCAACCCAGAAACCGAGCTCGTCAAAGCCGTGTGGCCGTCCCCGTCCCCGGGAATGATGAGTTGTACCCTCCAGGCCGCGTGTCCGGAGCCGCGACAGCTGATCAATCTGAAGGATGTGAAGGTGGTCGTGGTTACGGCGGAGGCATCGTATCATGCGCAGTACGACTGGGGCACCGTAAAGTACCTCAAGCAGGCTGGGCTCAAAAATGTGCAACATTTGAGGCTGGAGGAGAGCGGAATTCGGGGAAATGGACATATGATGTTCATGGAGAAGAATAGCGACGAGATGGCTGCGGAGATTGTGATGGGCGCAATTCTTAGCTTCTGAGGTACTGGTCTGTACTTTGTAAAGCTTTTCATCATAATAGGTATATTCTTGCAAGAGGGGCGAAGTAGTCGAACGCGAACAATGATGGGGGTATTCTACTGATACAAAACGTATGGAAAGGTGTTCCCGGCCAGGGAATGATATCAGTCCTACTCTATAGCTTCTCCAGCTTCTTAGGCGCGAATAAGTGCGCAATGCCTCCAAATATCGTGATAAACTCCAGTCTAAGATTAGCGATGGCGAACTGTAAGACCTTGTGCGGATCGGAAGACTTACGACTTCATCGAAGACTCGGAAGTACAGATGCAACGGAATATAGGTATCCCAATCGTAGAATGCTCTCAGGATGTACCAGAAACCACTAAGTCTTCCGGTCGAGAGAAGGTCGTTGAAGAATCTGTAACGATTTACCGTGGTGGTAAGCACTCTATACTGAAGGGCTCTCACCCAGGTGTTCACTTACAAGGCTTTGTATATGCCTGCAGGATCGGCGCTTTCCCTGAGGACGAGTCTTTCGCCCTCGAAACCCCTCATGCTGTGCACAACCCGACGCGGCACGCGTACCGCCGGATCGCCAGCTTGTAAAATGACCTTCTCCCCGTCCAAGGTAACTTCCGCTCGGCCTTCGAGGACGGTAAGATATTCCGAGTGGTTCTAAAAGTGCCGTTGCTCAGAGGTAAGCTACGCGAGAGTGGAAACGTTGGCTTTTCTCACTGACCTTGTGCCAATGTGGCCGGACATAAAAAACCTCCTCGCCTATAGATGTTGTGTCCATGACATATCTACCAACCGAGTCTTCCGGTTCTGCTTCGTTGATTTTGATAGCCATCGTGATCCCCTAGAATGGTTAAGTTCTCATTTGCCAGGCTAATATGAATGCATTTCAACATACCTTCCCCACGCCAATCGTCTTTAGGAGCTTAATGGAGCCCATTTCCAATAATGTATAGGTTTTGTCTGTTGTGTGTGTTGTCTTGAAAACACTTGTCTAGGTAGCAGATAAATCTTGGACTTTGAATAGTAATAGTAAATGGCGCGATGTACTCTTATAAAACTAGAGGACGGATATACTAGGAGCTAGTCTAAAGTATTGGCTTGGACGGCGCCTGGGATCCATGGTTAGAAATCTTGATTTTACGATGTCTGGGCTGCACATCGCCAAAAGTTCCAAACGTCTCGGGGTCTTCGTCAACCCGTTACAACGACGTCGGTGGTGAAACCCCCCGGCTATACCGGAAGATACTTAGGTAGGTAGCCACGTCGTTTTCTCCAATCTTTCTTATTTCTTGGTATTGGAAAGGCGATATAATAAAATAGACAGACAAGAAATGCAATTAAAGGTTAGGTAAAATCTTGGACTGCTTTGTTATGAGTATTTCCATGAGTAGTCGGAGAATAGGTAGCCAAAGAGTACTCTTCGGCTTTTTTGGCTACTCATTTCCGTCAAACAACCGAATAGCACGCAACCTATTGGCATGTAAATACATACAATACGAATAGGTATCCAGCTTAACTCAGCTACCTAAGAAAAGACATAAGTAGATTGGACTTTGATATTTCGAGGAGGGTGCCGTCCATTTCACGCCAGTACTTAATGTATATGACAAGAATAATGTTGGTCAACACCGCTATAAAAATAAGAATAGATATATATCGCAATATTCGCCGTTCCACCCCGTTAGAATCATTAATCGTTTGGAAGAAGCAGTAGTTTGCCTTAGGTATTTATCTCCTCAGATTGATTGCTACATTCCATCTACAGCACACTTAGGTAATGGAAGTTTGTTTGAATTTCCAAAAGTTATGCATTAATTTCGAGCATTAGACGCGCTCAAGAAACCTTGTTAATAGCTTCTTAAACATGTTTCATTCAATCTCCGCCATAAGGTTATTGACTTGAGTTTTAGTAGTTGCAACTCTCTTAGGTGCATATATAAATCAATAACTTACCTGGTACGTGCATCTGGAACAAATGGTAATCGTCCCAATTGACGGATGGTATTACAGACGAAATTTATCCGAGAATCATAATTTTCATATTTATTCTCAACCTTTTTTTTCTGCTCATCGAATTCTTTCACATAAACAAAACCAACCGCATTCTTATTTCATTCATTACGAAGGTACTCAACTCGGCTACCCCAACGCGACCCTCCGAAACTTAAATGAAAGGTGGAGTTTCGTTACACAAGCTTCTGCTTAGTTACATCCCTGGAGAAGCTTCCCCCAAGCTGCCCAAGAACCAATTTAGTGCCCCATTTTACAGTTTTCGGGCGTAATAATGGCGCCTAAGAAAGCCGCCGTCACCAAGACCGCTGCATCTACTGCATCTACAAAGACCAACGGCGTCAAGAAGCCTGCTGCCTCGAAGAAATCCACCGACGAGCCTAGTCGTCCCCGTGCGAATACGAAGCGCCGTCGTGACGATGCCCCAGATGCTCAAGACGCTGCTGCTACGAATGCGACGCGTCAAAAGAAGCCTCGAGTAGTTGCTCCTCCTGTCGCGTCAAGTCGCAGTCGTGCCAACGTCTCGCGCAATGCGACTTCGAATAATGCGAACACGTCGGTATCTACGCCGGCGCCTAAGCCCATCAACACCCGCCCGTCCCAAAAACTGAAAGTATTCGTGTTTGGCGAAGGACGATTCGGAGAGCTGGGACTGGGCAATCAGCTACACGAGGGAAAGAAGCCGATGAATGTGAAGCGCCCACGCCTAAGCCATACTCTTCTCCCAGACAAAGTTGGTGTTGTTCAGATCGCGTGTGGTGGTATGCATAACATTGCTCTGACCGCAGACAACAAGATCCTTACATGGGGTGTCAATGATCTAAAGGCCTTGGGACGCGAGCCGGTCTTCGAAGACCCCGGATCCGATGCCGATGATGATTCTGGCGATGAGGACGAAGATTACAAAGGCCTTGACGCGGGTGAAAGCACCCCTGGCGAAGTCGACTTTTCTTTCTTGGGCGAGGTGCCTCAGTTTGTACAGGTTGCAGCTACCGACTCGGCATCCTTTGTGCTTGCTGAAACGGGAGAGGTGTATGGATGGGGCACATTCAGAGTGAGTAATGAAAGTGGGATAGCATTCAAGATATCCTCAAGCTAACTAATTTTTAGGGCTCAGATGGTGTTTTCGGCTTCACTCAAGACGTCAAAATCCAGCCGACTCCTATAAAAATAACCGGCCTCGAGGACATTACATCCCTAGCTGCTGGCGCGAGCCACGTTTTAGCTCTAGACAAGAACGGCAAGGTCTTCACATGGGGCTACGGCGGACAATTCCAGCTTGGTTGGAAAGCAGCCTCCAGACATGCTGGACCTAGAGCTACACTAGAGCCACATGTTTGCGGCCGCTTTACAAGTCGAGACTACGCCGTCAAGATCGCCGCTGGATCTTACCATAGCTTCTACATCGACAACCACGGGAAGCTGTGGTCATGGGGCCTGAACAATTTCTCCCAGACCGGCCATTCCGACCTCGCCGGCAAGGACAACGCTATAGTCACAACGGCTAAGGTCGTAAAGGCTTTCCGCGACCACAATATTGCCCATGTCGCTGGTGGCGGACACCACTCCGTAGCCTGCACTGATGATGGCAAGTTGTTTACCTGGGGCAGAATCGATAGTCATCAGGTTGGCTTGCCGGCGGAAGCATTCACGGAAGAGAATGCTATTATGGGTGCGAATGGAAAACCACGTATCCTCGTCAAGCCCACGCTCATTCCAGGTATGTACATTTCATTGCACCGGCTTTATATTTACCTAGCTACCTACCCAGATACTAACTACATCGTATAGATGTGCCTGCTAAATTCGTTGCCGCTTCGTCTGATACGACTATCGCCATCACACCAGATGGCAAGGCATACAGCTGGGGTTTCTCTGAAAACTACCAGACCGGGCTAGGAACGACTGATGATGTCGAGATCCCAACTTCCATAGATAATTCTGCTGTACGTGAAGAGAAGCTCGTGTGGGCAGGTATAGGAGGACAATATTCTATGTTAGCTTCCATTAAGGAAAATTAATTCCCGGATCTTCATGTATCACAACTGGCAAAACGGCAGACACTAAGGACGACGGCGGGTCTGTATTGTATCAATTTGAGAAGGGTCTAAGGCAAGGTCAAATGGTATTGTACATACCTACCTAAGTATACCTATCATCTTGGCCTTGGAAACTAATGTATCTAGAGAGTCGCCGTACCATCACAACGCAACTCTATATATCGATGCTCACGTCCGATGTTATCATTTGAATTTTAATTGCCTAGCGTTTCTCTGCCTAGCTCAGTCGATTTAATACATCGCAATCCTTTTTATTTCTATTTTTAATGGGATATTGCCGGAGAGCAATGTACCATAAAGCAAACGTGCCGTCATCTCTGCCTTCTGTCGCAGTCGCCCTCCTTCCACCTCCCCTTATCGCATCCACTTCACTTATCAAGAGCTAACCAGCTGTAATGACCAATGTACGAGGCTGAAAGCGTCGAGCGCCCGAGAGGAACATACGCGGGGCCATCCGACGCCATTGTTCATCGTCCGTTCCTCTGGGTTCCTCAGGTCGTGAGGTTTCCTTGGCGATCTGGTCTTCGGGCTTAATCGTAAGCTTCAGACCCAGGTCCTTCAGGAGTTGTTCGACGTCACCTCCACAAGATGAATCGAAGCTCGCAACCAAGGCGGCATATTCACTGGCCGCACCGAAGGTCGCACTTCTGACTATCTTGTTGATGATGTGAACCCAGTTCATGATGTCTTGCGCGTCCAGTGAGCCATGCATGTGACGGAATGCAATCGTGTTCAGAGGCGGAGACTTGATCGCGCCCTTTTCTGTCGTCACTAGACCGTGGAGGCCGAGTGCTCCGGGCAGGGTGCCGTCGCGACGTGATAGGAGCCAGGATAGTTGTGCCATGTTGTTTGCTCCCCAGATCATCTTGACTGCGGTCTCATGGGGTCCGTCGCGAACGCTCGGGTTACAGTGAATAATTAGGTCATTGCGTTGGTCTACGTCAAGACGGAAAGCTCCTCTTTTGTAGCCCTTGCTCTGGGAGACAGGCATCTTGTCAATTGGTTTGTCCTTTTGAGCAAGCTCCTCTAGAGGGGTGCTGAATTCCCCGAGATGGGTGAAGCTGCGAAGACGTGCTGCGTATCGATAGTCTGCTAGCTTCCACGGCGCGTGGAGTTTCATCAAGGTAGGCTCTAGGAGGTACATCGTGGTCGCTATCTTCTTGGCCGTGGTTAAGTCAAATGGTAGATTTTCGTCTTCCGGATCCCAGCTTCCCGTTCTGCCAACGTGGACGTGGGTGCTCGGTTTGTTGAACATCATGCCGAAGTTGACGGAAACCAGAAATCGTGCGCGGATTCTGTCGCAGACTTTCTTCAAGTCGCGCTCCAAGTCGTCAAGGTTTTTATACACTTCGCTCTTGACCTCGACGCCGAACCAGGCATAGCGCTGAGGTCCTCCGGGCACGCATTCCCAGAGCGAGTTTCTTGCGCCGTCGATTGAGTACCAACACGCGTTTTCACCCTTGCAGACCCTCCAGACGTCGAAGTTCTCGTAGCTGCCACCAATGAAGGCGCCTAATTCTCTCGCGCGTTCTTTTCGCCTTTCCGCTTCAGACTTGAGATCCTCCGGGAAGTAATTGGATGGGTCAACAACCACTGCGATATCCGGCTTGCTCCTGTCCCAGTCGGGCTTCTCCATTGCCAGTTGAATTTCCTCGAGCAAATCAAACCAAACGTTCATTCGATGTGCCTTGGTGTCCTTGGCGTCGTCGCTGGTTACGGGTATCTTCCTTCCATCTTGCGAGTCGTAGAACAGGCAGTTTCGCTTGTACCACTCCTCGGCGGGAAAATCCCATGGTTTCTCAATGGGGTCGTCGTCTGGCGCTAGCAGAACGGGAACGTGGAACTGGAGGTTTACTCCGAACGTGAGCTCTTCGGCTTGGTTCTCTAGTACGGCCTGCATGGTGTCTCGTCTGTGGTATTAATACTCAGATCTGCTGGTTAGCAGAACTTACAATAAACTTTTTCGTATGCTTACTTACGGATGTTTGCAGGAACTTCTGGTAGTGTTGACTTATATCGTAGGATGTCCCTCCTTTTGCTTCCCCTCGTTTAAGACTGGGAAGCTTGATGAGTTTCCCTCCTTCTTGCTTGTAAAGGAAACGCAAGATTGAGTCTCGGGTGAGCAAATAATAACCGTATCTGGGTTAAACAATCCTTTTTAGGTTTCGAATGACGGTGGTACTTGTTTGTTTCTTTCGAGAGCGTAATCGCTATTGCCGTAGGTATGCAGTTGGTCGCGTTCGTAGTTGCCTCTTCACTCGCGTCTTGCGTAACAGAAGAGGAAGGCCAGTTACATGTATGGATGGTACTAAGTACATGTATTAACGATAAAAGAAGGTAGGTACCTATGTACGGATTGTGTCTGCCTCAGGTTGTAAATTCCATAAGATTTCATAAAACGCACTAACATAAAATCCAGACGCCTGTTCCTGAATTTCTTCAACTTACTGCTTATCAAGACCCAGCTCATGAATGAAGATATCAGCTGCCTTCTCACCAATAGCCAAGGCCGTACTCATTGTGTTAGCCCCGACATTTTCGGGTGCGATACTCAAGTCTGCTATCTTCAACCCACTTACACCATACACCCCCAGGCTCTCATCCACGACACCTAGCTTCTCCCGCGGAGCCATCTTGCATGTACCGAGGCCATGCCAACACGTTGACAAGTTTTCGCGAATCCACTGTTCAATGACGGCATCGTCCTCGGCAGAATACTCAATATCCTCCTTTTTCCTCCAAGCCAGGTGTGACTCGCCAATCGCGGTGGCATCAACAGCATACGATGCCTTGGATCCAGCGGGGAAAACCGGGTGTTTGAGAGATAGCTCGCCTCGATAACTCAACATCCGCCTTGCGATCTCGCGTTGCTTCTTGTACGCCCAGACCTGGACCTTTAAGTCCAAGTCATGCTTGTCACTAAGGTAGCCGGTCTTGAAATCGAGAGGATCGTCAATATCTGGCCCGGTGATATGCTTTTCGGCATCATTGCAGTTAGTAACTACCCAAGGTATAGAAGGTAGTCGCACTATGACTCACCGCATGTCCTCTGGAATAGGGATACAAGCTTATGAAAGGTAGGGAAAAATACTGGCCCGGAGGAACTCCGCTTCGATCAAAGAAGCTGGTCGTACAAACGCATATAGCGAGGGGCTTAGTAGGATCTTTGAAATCCTTGTCCCATGACTCTCTAAATGCTGGTCCCAAAGCGTCAACTTCGGCCGTTGTTGGACGAAGCTTCGCCGAGACGTCAACACCGTTCCAACCCAATATCTTATTCTATTTCGCCAGTCAATTAGCTTAGAAGATTCTTAGATGACTCAGAGGGGTTCATAATTACTAACCTTTCCCGCCAGTAATGCCAAGGTATCGACTTCGCCGTTATGAAAAGCATCCGTAGTCTCTCCAGGGGCAAAATCAGACTTGTACGGACATACGGCAATGATGTGGTCTTGATAATCGTGGCCTACTCCTGGCAAATCCACAACAGGCGTTTCTAGAACTCCAGCTTGCTTCAGAATATCTGCGCCTCCAATACCGGATCGCTTGAGAATAGGAGGCGATCCAAGCGTGCCACAGGATAGGACTACTAGCTGCCTGGCCTTCACAATTCTAGTAGTCCCTTTGATGGAGTTTGGCTGGGTAGAAGGGTTAGGTCGATACTCTACTCCGCATGCGCGACCATCCTTAAAAATAACCTTCAAGACTTGTGACTCGACCAACACGTGAAGGTTCGGATGTCTGCCATCCTGCAGCCTAGGATGTAAGTATGAGTGTCCAACATCTTGTCGCTTCCCACCGGGGGACATGAATTTGTTCCCACGAGCTACGCCGATCGAGTTATAGTCTTGCAAGTCTTCAACTTGATTGACTCCGACTGCCTTCAAGGCATCGATGGCATCGTCCACAAATTTCGTATTGCAGAGTGGACCGTGGGACACATGAACCGGGCCGTCGTATCCATGATAATCTTTTCCTCTGGATCCATGATATGTTTCATACTATAATGAGCACCAAACATAAGCAAATAAATCATCTCCTTTCCACAGATCTCCTTACCTTGTTTAGGTACGGCATTAGATCGTCAGTTGACCACCCTTTCGTATTCCACGAGTCATAATCGCATCGATGAGCTCGGGCGTACATCATACCGTTGACCGAAGAGCCGCCACCTAGCAGAGTGTTATCATTCCTGTCAGTCTACCCCTTTGGGGATTGCTAGATTCAGTTACTGTTGCGTACCCAAAATATTTCCAACATGCATAGCAAGCTCCCGGTTCGCGAGCTGCTCTTCTTTGACAGCCTTTTGGGAGATCTCTCTGAGGTTTCCAGAGGGAAAATTGTACATCCAAAGCAGCGGGTGGTTGACTGTGGGATCATTGTGGTTGTCCTTACCACTCTCAATGACCAGAATGGATAGATTTGGGTCTGCGTCTGCGAGCCTCGACGCTACGACACAGCCGACTGTACCGCCTTTTTGGTGCAATCTCCATTAGTAAGTGCTCCCAGCATATCTTGCTTCAATATTAACAGCTTAATTTCTCTCACCTCCAGCAATCACCACGTCCACCTCCTCAATATCACCAGGAAGAGTTGCAAAGATGCCCATTTCACACTAAGACGAGTCAAATGAGATGAGAGATCGCGGATCAGTAAACTAGGTAGGTACCAAGGAATACGAAATGGGTATTCGGGGAGAAAACCGTCATATAAGTAGTAGGTATCATAAGACTAACAATTATACAAGTAGCTTACTCCAATATCTAGCTTCATTCATCTCCGGCGTTGGATGGTAGTATGACGGCAGTATACCATGTGTGATAATGCAAGCCACGACGACGGTAATAAGTAATCCACCAACTAATTACGTTCAACTTATCTACCCAAAGGTTGGGAGTTCCTTAACAGCACGTATGCGGATGGTAGTGATAAAATGGGCAGGTAAACCAGGTCAACGCATACCCAAACATGGTATTTTTGTGATAATTAGGTAGGTAGACAACTAAGCTGAATCATAAGCCAATGGTGACAGAGCCATCGTTCGCAGAACACGTCTCGTAACACTTACAAGACGTACCAATACTCACTATAGTGAAAACTTTGAGAACGGAGATCAGCAGAATACTAACTTCTAATGATACTTAGGTACTCAACAAGTAGACAAATCTGATCAACCTCATCGTCAGTAGCAATTGGAAGGCTGATAAATACCGAAGCCATCGAGAAGTGGCTGATTCTTGACCAATGTGGGAGAAGAAAGCTGTCACCGTGCTGGATCAAACAAGTCCACCGGCCGCAACGTGAAATTGGGTTGCAGTTCTTGTTTCTCAATGGAAATTACCGTTCAGGAAGCACCGGCTAACAGCTCTCTTTAATCATTTACGTTCATCCCGAAACCTGACGAAGTTAAACCAGGTTTTTAAGAAGTTTTCACTTAATATCTCGAGAAAGACTTTAGATCGTAACGTACCTAGGTACACATACTGGTTACATCGACAGATCGAGAAACTGAATTCACACGGACTCGGAAGCGAACGTCGCATTGGCTCTTCTAGAACGCCACATGGAATGTCAGTAAGCCTTGATCAACACCAGGATCTTGGCCAATAAAAAGGTAAGAAAAATGCTCCAAGTATCTAGGTAGTTCCGTATTGCATTTTACAACTGGAGCCCGTTTTCATCCCAATCGGATCTTTCATTCCGAGCAAAGTTGCCTTTTTGTGACTTGCTTCCACCATTGCCCCTGTTTATCATGTCATTACTGCTGCGCCGAATATACGCTGCGAACCAACAACACGGGATTGGGGATTCGGATTGTTCAGCTAAGACACAGGGCGTGGTGTGTCTTTCTTTCATGTTACCTGAATAACGTGAAGGCCTAGAGGGTGCTAGAGGATGACTCTTGAGCTACCTGCCTAATATGGCATATATAATATAGCCTTTCTCTTGACAGCGGCAAATCATGACCATTAGATCCATGTCTGTGGAACAGTTGTGCTATGGAAAAAGGGTCGGGAATGGACTGCTCGCTGCGACGCGTTTTTAGGGGCCGTAATTGCGTGATCGGTGCTAATCTCTTTTCATTGACGGGTTGTAGCACTGCAATCGGCCCTGTCCAAATACGATGGGAGGTTATATAGGCGTCTGGACTTAAGCCTTGAAAAGGGTTAAAAACGGCTCTTGGGACCTCTCCTAACCTTTTATTTGCGCCTATGCACATGGCTTGGACGCTACCGCGTTACATCGTCGGCGCATTGACAAGTCAACAACCAGCCAAGGCGATAAAGAAATCAATAAGGCGGTTGATGTGTTCCGGCTCCGCAGCATCGCCAAGTATTCGACCTCAATACAAGCCTTTTTAGGTGCATATAATAGTCTCCGTAGCTAGAGCCGCCGTCAAGATGTCGTTCCCAGCTTCGGATGCTGCCGAAAGCGAAGCCAAATCCACTAGTGTGACGCCGGCAGCCGAACCGACGACAGTCAACCGACGATCAACTTCAACCAAGGATAAGCTTCCGATCGAAGATGCCGTCGAGGTCGACGCCGATCTCGAAAATGAGAACGACCCCGAGATCAGCCAAATCCCCCCGGAAGTGAGGCGAGTCGTCAGTCTTCACGACGACACCACCCTGCCCACCCTGACTTTCCGGTATTTTCTTCTCTCCGTCATCTTCGTCATCCCGGGGGCTTTCCTGTCTGCCATGAACAGCTTCCGAACGACGTACGCGCCGTACTCCGTCTTCTTCGTCCAGATCGCCGCCAACTACGTCGGTCTCTGGCTTGCGCGCGTGCTGCCGAACCGCGAGATTCCTGTCCCGTTCACCAAGCGGACTTTCAATCTCAACCCGGGCCCCTGGTCGGTCAAGGAGCATGTGCTGGTCACGATCACAGCCGCCTCGGGCGCGACTGGCAACCTGGCTATCACGCCGATCGCGCTTGGGGATCTCTACTTTAACATACGGATTCACCCCGCAGCGGCTATTTTCTTCATGTGGTCTATTGACGCTATCGGTTATGCGTTTGCTGCAATTGCCCGCCAGATTTTACTGTAAGTTTAGCCTCAAGATCCATAACTTCTACACCCATGCCCCTATTTATTAGGGTTTGTTCTTTTTATTGTGACAGTTCTGATAAGATCTATAGATACGAGCCAGCGTATCCCTGGTTCCAAGCGCTGTGTCAAACTGCGCTGTTCGAGACGCAGAGCAGGCAGAACAAGAACCCAACCAAGACCGCCCGTAAGCAGATGCGAGTATTCTGGTGGGTGCTCCTAGGAATCACGCTATGGCAGTTTCTCCCCGAATACGTGTTCCCGATGACAAGTTCGCTGGCCTTCCTATGCTGGGTTGCCCCTCACAACCCCGTTGCCAATTTCATCGGATCCGGCCTCGGCGGGATGGGATTCCTCAACTTCAGCTTCGACTGGGCGAATATCTCCAACTACCAAGCCGGTGTCCCCCTTTTCCTAAGCCCGTGGTACTCGCAGGTTGTGCTGTTCGCCTCCTTCGTCATGTCCTGCTGGGTTCTGCTGCCCGCTGCGAAGTGGGGAGCACTGGGCGGTTACCGCCACTGCTTGATGACCAACAGGGCCTGCACGGTCAATGGAAGTCAGTATCCGGTGACCGATCTGGTCACGCCTCAGAACACCTTCAACCAGACAGCTTATGAGGAGAACGGCGAGCTGTATCTTGGTGTTCATTACCTATGGTCTATCTTCTTCGACTACGCTTCCTATGTTTCGGCATATTCCTGGATCGCCTTCTTCGGAGCTGGTCAGATCAAGGAGGGATACCTGAAATTTCGCGCCCGACAGAACAATAAGGGTCAGGGAATTAATCACCAATGGTATGTCTCAATGCTTATCCCATTGGTGTCTCAAGCTAACGTTTTTGTAGTATGTCGCTTTTATATCATGCCGATTGGAAGCATTATCGCGTGATTGCCTTGTCAAATACTAACCTCTTACAGATACGGACAGATTAAATGTGCTTATGCGGTCATATAAAGAAGTTCCTCTGTGGTGGTATCTTGTGCTATTTACCGCTGCATTCATAGCCATTATGACGATGTCCGGATTAGATATAATATTCGTCCCCTGGTGGACTGTCCTTGTTGCGCTCGGCACAGGAGCGGCCTGTGTCATACCTCTTGGTTGGCTTTATGCTCTAAGCAACTTCCAGTTACCCATTGGAACGTTCAACGAACTGTTGTATGGCACGATGGTGCAGAACCTGAAGACCAACCGCAACCCTCTAGGTGCCAGTGTAAGTATTGCTTCCACATGAAAAGTTTTCGACACTTGCTAATCATTTTGTTAGGTTTATGGCTCGATAGCTGGCGATGGTACTATCCCTCATTTCATGAACCTCGCATCTACTCAGATTGTCTATATCCCCTTTGAAAACATTTCACTGACATTTAAACAGCTTGGTACAGAGCCCAGTATATGTTGCAAGACCAGAAGATTGGACACTACATGCACGTCCCACAGCGTGCGGTTTTCTTCTCTCAGGTCTTCGGAATTACCATGGGTGTGCCGATCAACTACGCCGCAATGCGCTGGATCCTCGATACCAAGCGCGACTATCTGACCGGAGCTGTTGTCGACGCGGCCCATATCTGGACGGGCCAATCCCTCACGTCGTCTCTGACGATGGGAGTGCAATACGTTCTACTCGTAAGTTTCCTCCAGCTCACCGGCCTCCGTCGTACTAAACGATCCAAAACAGGGACCAACCCGACTTTTCCGACAGGAGCAATTCCAGCCCCTCCCCTACGCCTTCCTCGTCGGCGCCGGCGTCCCAGCAATCATATACCTTCTTCATCGGCTATTCCCACGCGCGAAATTCCAGCTCTGGAATACGACGATCTTCTTCAGCGGGGCGTCCATATTCTACGGCAACGTGTCGACGGGCTACTTCTCCAGGTTCATCGGGGGCTTCGTCGTCATGTTCTGGGCGTATCGCTACCGCTACCAGCTATGGGCCAAGTACAACTTCATCTTGGCCGCGGCCTTCGACGCCGGGTTCAATTTGAATATGCTGTTGATCTTCTTGATATTCGGCAGTGCAAAGGTCATTGGCATGCCGAATTGGTGGGGCAATGATGCCGATAATGTTGAAAAGTGCTATGCTTTGGAGTAAAGCCACTGGGCGTGGTTGAGTACTTAGTTCTATTGGATATATCTGAGTTCAAATGAAAAGTTGAAGTATGCCCCAACAGATGGGGTCTTAAATCTAGTCTTCAAACGTTTTCTATTACGGTAACAGGTATACCAGGTAACGTATGCTCACGGACAGATCGAAGCATCAACATACCTAACAAGCGATCGCTGAGCGCATCTACTCTTACACTGTGTCATAATGCGGACTCTCAATGGTTCATACCAGAGTTGGGGGGTAAATCTCATGTTGTTCCGCGAAGAGTTAATACAGGCAGATAATCCCTTTATATCCTAAGACTTTTCTTTATTCCCAAGGGTTTCAGAATACACCCTATCGCTTCCCACAGGTATAAACCATTACATCCAGTGGTGCACAAGCTACTATCTAACACGAATATCCTCGGCCTAAGCTGACCAACCGGCGAAAGTCGCATTCCAGCCGCCTTTCAAGCCCCAGGGCGGATATTACACTGTCGTCGAGGAAGGAGAAGTGTCAGTTCGTCTTTATCATTCATTGTCATCCTCGATACTGTAGTTCTTAATCTTGGGCCGATAGTCCTGCCATTCGTACGCTCCGTGAAAGAAACGGCATTTCAACTTGGCCATGCTTCCATGAAGTAGCACGCAATTGAATCGGCAGCCTAGGACCGTCACTAAGCCTGATTTTGCCTCGAGCATATCGACGCTTCAAGTATAACAACGAAAAACCTAGGCCTTGGTGATGCAAGCCATATGTGCGTCTCTGTCGACTTATAATCTGCCGCACGATCTCGAATTCTCAGGGCTGCCTTGAGGAGCTGAACCATTCGTGAGTCCGATGGGAAGGGCCCCTCGAAAAGCGCGCCGTCGACATGAAGTCTATCCAAAGAGCGGGAGTCCTTGTCTCGTCAGATATCGTGATGCGAGAAGCACCTAGTTCTACTAACCAGAACTCCGGTTCCAGCTCCAGTAACAACCACGACTTTTTGACGCTTGGGAGCATATGCAGTAGTTTGTAGCTCTTCTAATCCAACCGTGAGGCGAGTCAACGCAGATTTCCCTAGTATCGTGGCTTCTAAATAAGAGAGAATCGAAAAAGAAGTTTATGGGGATACCTTTAATAGTGAAAGAAGATCGCAAGGCCTCCGCGTTTTAGAAAGCCAGTGGAAAGGTCCTAGATAGAGGCTTTGGAAGCATGAAGTACAGCTTTACGCAGTATACGACTAGAGATCTGTAAGTAAATATTTCGAGAGAACTGAAGTTCAAGCTAATAACGTTGCATAGGAGCTCAGTTATCAATGGCGTAAAGTTTGATTCATACTGACGCCGTCTGGTGACTCACTTATTTTCCTTTCTATCTACCTACCTCCTATGCCTACATAATCGTACTCGCGCCTGCCTACCTATGTAGGGAATCTAGGTACATGAGGTAGTAGTAAATCTTATAATTCGTAATCATAGGTAGTGAATTCCCGCTTGTGTCACTAGTCCACCCCTGAACCCCTATACCCTGGCATTGACACTAATGCCATTTCTCAAAATAATTATTACATGCAGAGCAAATACACCTACCTCACCTGCGAACATGTGATCTTTAGAAATCGATATAGTTGTTTCCCCATAATAAGTAAGATTCTAATATGGGAGGTTTATTACGTACTTTGGTAGTTCAAAGACTTAGATTCCTTGTTAAAGAACCGTCAAGGCTTGTTACCTACAAAGCTACTCAATACGCCACATAGAGATTTGATTTCAACAATCTCATTGTTTGGAATTATACAACCATGTTATTAGATACTATCACATTGTGTCCGGTGGAAATGATATTTAAATTATCAAATAGTACATAGTTTTTCAGCTCAGATTTAATAGATGAGAAAGGCTCGACTATCTATCCAGTCTTACAGCACGATATTTACGTAATAATAGAAGCTACTTAAGTTACACCATGACAGATTCTACCGAAACAAGAAGTAGCTTTGGGGTAGAGCTGGAGTTACTAGTGGCCGTTCAGGATGGGGACGATACATCTCCACGACCCATACCGAAACGATTTCGAGGGCACCCTGGACGGCCGATAATGATCAACGATAAATCGGTTGAAGTTATGACAACCATCGGGGACGCCTTCGGAGAAGTTATTCGCGCAGCGTTAGAAGGCAACCGTGGTGATCGTGTCATTCCTCCTGGTGAAGAAATTACAGATCCCGAATCATTGCACCTAAACGGCTACCGCGGTTGGACTGTCAAACGAGACCCCACTGTGGGAGATGAAAATGCAGACAGCGACTATAGATGGCATGACGTAGAGGTCACATCCCCGGCACTCTGGGCCACCGAGAAGTCGTTCGAAGAAGTTCGTCGAATCGTACAAGCCATCTCTGAACATTTCTGGGCGTACGCGCCAATAACCGCCGGTCTCCATGTGCATTATGGTAGAGGTAGTGAATGGATCCCTTTTGACCAACTACGTAAAATAGGAGCTTTCCTGTACGCAGCTGACCCGGTTCTGGTACAGATGCACCCAGGATGGCGAAGAGTCGCGCCCCAGTCTCGTTTTGCACCAAGCAACTACTACTATAGCACACTATCTCATGGCGCTGGAAATCGTGTCACAAGCCGGCATCTTGGGGTTGAGAATGTCGAAGCAGAACCGGCAATTATAGATAATATAACCGAGCCAAACGAACCCGAGGATAGGAGAACAATACACAGAGAGCCTCAATTTACCACCATTTTCAAGCGAGGATCTCTCAAGGGATACGAGTTTAGCCAAGAAACTTTCCAATTCACTCGTCACCCATGGCTAGGCAATGAAGTGGAAGAAGACGAGTACCTCCCCACAAGTAGCCGAGAACATGAGATATCAGGGAGGGTAGGAATCAACGAAATCCTATCATGTCCAAACGCCGAGACTCTATCAGAGCTGCTCAGAGAGGCTCATTTTGGCCGTTGCGCTTACAACTTTGAGGCCTACAGACGAAACTATTACGGCCCAGCTTGGGAAATCAACGGAATACCTGACCCGGACGACCAGCCCAAGCGAACAATCGAATTTCGACAGGCCGCCGGTACGATCATTCCAGACGAGGTTGTGGCCCAATGCAAGATCGCTGTCCGGCTCGCCGACTACGCAAGTTCGACGCCATTAAGAGACCTCTGGAAGATCATGTTAGACCTGAACCAAGCCAAGGATCACCCGGGGTGGTACGACGTGTTCGACCTCTTTATCGAGCTCAACCTGGTCGACGAAGCGCGGGTGATGCAAAGACAGATGGCCCGAACACGCGGCATCGAGATTCTTGATGAAATTGAGGGTATCTACAAAATCCCACTAGCTCGCCGTCTTAGATTTATTAAACGAATCCGTGTGAGAACTTCGGTATTTAGAAGAATGCTCTATTGTTTTCCATTTCTTCGACCTGAGGGGCAACCTCCTCCGGGCCTAGATGATGACGAGGATTGGGACCCCTCTGACTGGAGCAGCGATGCTGCTGGAAGTTCAGTTATGTCAGCTAGAGGGACCCGTTCGAATCCTATCAGCATCTCTTCGGGTTCGTCTTAAATCCCGTAGTAAGATTAGCATACCGTAAGTAGATTGCATGTTGATAGAACCCCTCGTAATGCCTCCATGGGATCTAAGGCTCGACGAGTTAGATGGCGTATCAGGGTAAGACTTTATACATAGTACTCTACATTATTTCTACTCAGGGGTAATGCTAGCATTTACGATGCTAACATATACGTCTATGCTATTGGCTGTAGTTTAACTTGTCAGTCTATGTATTGTATAAAAGAATAATGATTTAGCTTAACCTTTCTCCAGCACTTTGCTGATAGCTATAATGTTTTATCAGTATCTCCTTCGAATCCAGGTCTTGAAAATCGGTTAGTGACTTAGGTAGGTAAGATTTATGTTGAAGGCTACTTGGTAGCGTAATGACGTCTCTCGAAGATGGGTTTACAAACTAATACGTGTGTTAGTATTCAAACATGGAACGGTACAGTGCAAACATGCTAGCCCGTAATAATAGTATACTTCTAAAGGGGAAATCCACAAGATGCCATAGGTAGCCCACATAGTAGATGGATCCGAGTATAGATACCTCATAGCAAGCGAAGAGATCCCACAGCGATTTTAGAGATTGGTTCGTCGCACCAAAGAACAAATACCCACTTAGCACACTCCGTGTATACCAGATAGGCTGTGAGATGGGAGCAGACGTTTTTAGAATACCTAAGAGGGGTACTTATTCATAGCGCTATAAACTCCTACCTTGGTAAGTGATCCTTGGGGCCTTCTTATGTCGCTGCCTGATAATTATGGTCATTCATTGCTCCTCCCGGAGTAGATATGATTAAATATATGCTGCCTGACGTCCACATTTGGTGAAAAAGGGAATGGTATAAATCTATAAGTGGCATTTCAGATCATGATGCTGGGCTGAAGTCTAGTAGTCTTCCCCCGAATGGGGGATCGTCGATCGACTCGGGGAGGATCCGGGGACCCATGAGAAGTCTACTCCTCGTAAATATGTTAACTAGTTTCTATCTACATGCTGTAGCTCTGGATAACGTCCAGCTATTCAGCACCGCTCCATTGCGCCGGTTCCATTAGAGTCCTGTGCCTGAAAAAGATAGCGGCACCTGTCCACACATGGCACGACGGCGGAAGACTTACTGAAAAACGAATCCTTCGGAAATGGAATAGCAGTTTCGTTTTTGGGCAAGACCCCTCAATTTATGGGAACAGAGTCGACGGCGCATCGCCGGCGGAGGGAGAAAACGACCAAAAGCTAGCGTGGCACCAGTAGATTACACCGCTATGGATGCTAATGCAGCAGCCCAACAAGTCGTCGCCACCACGATTCAAACTACCTACGCTATGTCTATGTAGAACTGCCTGAATTGACGCAGAGGAGACCCGTCTTCGCTGGATATGACATGTAAGTATGCGAGGGATGAGAGCTGAGCCACTCCTCCATAGAAGTTATACGTGGCACTCGAATTCAAGGCCAACAACGGTGCACAGCTGCATCACTTACGTGGGCGAAAGTGACAGCGGACCGGTTGGCGATTATGAATATGGTAACACCAACTTGAAGGATGTATAATACATCAAGTATACGACAGATAAACGACTAATCAACAAGAAGAATTGGGTATACGAGTGTCATAGGTGTGTTATTTCTCCGAACAAGCCTTACGGGATTGCGGCTCCGAATGAGAATTGCAGTCGGCGCATACTCCTTTTCGGCAGGTCACCCAAAAAGGACAATTTTTAGACGAAGGAATGTAAGACACGTTGTTTCGTTCGGAGAATGAGCATGTTAGATGTAGATGAATGATTTGTTTCCAATGTCCGCCACTGGGTCATTAGGGCTGTTACAGCTCGAAAGAGGAATGGGGGGATTTTCTCGGGCCGCTATCGACGACCTGATTTACGCTGTTAGCTGGGTCAGGTCGAGTCAGGTCCAGGTTTTTTATTTATTTATTTACCCCGCCGAGCAAGCAGAAGCTAAGCGAAAAGGAGAACAGACATGAGAATGGAGAATGGAGAATGGAGAATGGAGAATGGATAAAAAATCACGATAAGAAGAAGAAAAGAGTCTCAGCGTTCGGATCTCGGAAGATGCTATCTTGGTGAAAGCGGGTAGATCCTTTTTTTTTCCTTTCCTTTTTTTAAAAATCGAAGACACTCGGACTTGTAGATGGTCTAATTAACGTACAAATCGAGCAGGAACACACAGACTGGCGTTACATAAAGAGGGACCCGAAACCTTAACAGTCGACATATTGGGGATACTGCGATTGATAACATCCATAACATCCACAACATCCACTTGCGCTGCGTCAAAACTCGAGTGACACAATTCGCGAATTAAGCGAGCAATGATAATGCAAAATAATTGTGGCCACACCGAGACCCTTTTTCCCTCACCTGTCACAATTCCCCATTTCCTCCATAGGCAAGTAGGTAGGTAAACAACATATAACAAGCACACCTATCATAATACCATTGATTATGAAAACATAAGATAATAAGCGGATGATATGGAGAACAACATTATGCGGCACACTGTTTCAATTACTAGTATTTTAAGATGGAGGCATTAACTTAGCAACCTGCACCCCAGAGTCTCTCGTGTGATGATGGACATCTGGATAATTGGGGGAGATTGATCCCATCGGACTCAAGATAGGTATCACACCCTAATCTTAAAAATCCAAAGCAATAAGCTTATGCTTTAAGGGACCATGATCCGAGTTCTGCGCAGTAGCACGTGGGGAAACAAGCGAGAACACGCATGTGATGACGATTTAGTAGTGGTGGTGATGTGGTCCGTGGATGATGCGAGATCGCATTGAGATCTTAAAAAAAGAACAGGAAAAAGGGAAATAAAAACACCGTGTGGCCCTAGCTCAACCATCGTGCATGGAGGGGAGGGGTCCGAAGCGAAATGGAAGAAGAGAGAATTGGAGGCATCCTCCAATGACTTTGTGGCTGCATGAATCTCAGTAATGAGATCATAATATTAATCCATCGTATTAAGATTTTGTTTACTTTTCCGATTATTTGTTTATTTCCATTTCTGGCCAATTTTCATCTATTTTCCATTTATACTTCCAATAGGACCTTTAATAAAGGGAATGTGACGAGTTTCGTTGGGATGCGAAAACTTAGATTTTCCCGTAGCTCACTCGCGAGAAGGAGAATTAAAAAGAGAGAGAAAAAAGGGATGGGGCAGACCAAAAAAAAGGGGAGGCTATGGTGATGGCCGGCGTTTGTGTTTGAATAACCCAGAACCCAATGATGCGGGCTGAACAACTGGTGGGGGTTGTTTGAGGCTACGGCTACGTAGCCGCAACTGAGGGTCCTGCTGCAGGCGGGATGGGACCTTGGAAAATGGATGGTCAGGACAGCCCGGGATTGGGACATCTTTTTGCAGTGGTACCTAACCTAAGGTAACGTGGACTTGGTAAGGGAAGGGGTCGGGATCAGCGCGCATCAGACGACAGGCATCCAATGTGGCTGTTTTTTTCTTTCTCTTTCTTTCTTCCCACAGATCAGTTAAGAACATCCATGGTGATCGAACCCTAACCAGCTAGGCGAAAACAGACATAGCATCAACCTACTCTATATAGTACACATGCTGTACGCACACTGTAGGGTAAGTATAATTTATACCCAAGTACTGCATAATGCATGCACCTAACAACCTTAAATAAAGGTAGCACAATTAAATCATTAAATTACAACCCTGTTATGAATAATGACAACAGTAAATAAAACAATTGAGTTTAATTACTATGGTATCAGGCCGAATTTTTAAGACAGCTGAAGGTATTTGTGGCGGTGCGAAAAAGAGCGCTATACCTGATATGGAGCTAGCTCGATTGTCTCGCCCCACCAGTACTTCGAGTTTCGAGCGATACATTCGACAAGCAAAGTAACAACTAATCCACATATGGTATAGCCCAGCCCTTTTCAAATCCGTCTTAGCGCATAACATGCCCCACTCCTAAAAATTACCCATCATACCATAGTAATGTACACCTTAAAAGACCAAACAGGTAAACAATCAAACGGCGCATCAACTAAAACACAACTCAATGGTTCCCCTAACCCCAGGTCAAGAAGCTTGTGAGAAAGACGGAAAATTCCTCTATCGTGACTCCTGGGTAATTATAAGGGTGAATGCATCTGCAGCTTTTTTAGAAAATCCCAATTCGTGAATGTGTGCGAGGAAGCGGTCAAGTGAATAGGCTGCGAGAGAGAGAACCGTTTTTGTACAAGTACGAGAAGACGTGCATGTAACTTGCAGGTACTGGTGCAGTGCACGGTTCTAGATTCTTAACAGGGTTTAGCCCGGTACCTTTATGGTGGGTTCAACGGTATCCACACACGCGTCTCGAAATAAACAAACGCGCCTTCCGCCCCCCCTGCCTGGTTTTGTTTAGCGCAGTCTGGCTCCTGCACGATCTAATTTGTACCTAAACCAAGTAGCTGTCATAGTACCGCACTTGCTGTACTTCCCCCAATCCCCCAATTGACTTGGCGAACCAACCAACCGACCGCTCCTTTTCTAACAATCCCCAAATCCAACCTCTTCGTCACCTCCTGATCGCCCGTTGCTCTTTCGCAAAGATTCGCCACAAACAACAGCAGTTGATCTGTCAGGAGTGCGCGCGCTTATACATAATATCCCTACGTGCGAAAAACATCGTCAATTATTCCCGCGCTTCCTTCTCTCCAGTCTTTGCCCGCTTTCTCTAACCTAATCGCCTGGCTTGAAACCGCGCTCGACCCGACTGGATGGCGGCCGCATCTGATACTCTAATAGCGTGATAGCGGGAGAACATCAGTATTAGGGAAACGAGAAGAAAAGAAAAGAATCAGAAAAAGGTTCAACAAGGGACGCATTTGGTGAACCATAATAGTCTCACCCTCAACCTAAAACTTGACCCAGCATGAAGCGCTGAAGAAACCATTTCTTTGCCCTTGCTTGGTCTAACATTCCGCAACCTCCTCGATTGATTAGTAGCGCTGCTCTACATTCCTGAACCCACCAACATCTATTGCCAGCGATTTATACCATTATCGCGAGAAGAGCGACACAGCAATATCTAAGCGCGGAACATACTCCGGGCACTCAACGACGACCTTTCATACCCGCTCTTCACCTGACTGACCTCTATTCAACATCGACAAACACCAACAACCCTCAACATATCGCCCAGGCGACCAAATCGACAATAATATACCATCGACATTCACTTTCAGCATTAACTTGTCAGCACTCACATGGTAACGTATTACTATTAACCAGCAAAATGTCTAACAGTGGAGGAACTCTCACAATTCCATCACCAACTCACCCACATCACCATCATGTGGATGTGCAAGCTGGTCTTCGATCATTAAGAAGGTCACTCTCGCGCTCACCTTCCAAGTTTGCCCTCGCCCGAACTACATCTCAGAGTAGTTCAGACACTGCATCTTCACCCTCATCTCCCTCTCTTAGACGTGTTCAGACCCAATATTTTGGCCAGAGCACCCCCGTCAACTCTATGAGCAATCAACCTCACGTACAGTCACCATTGGCAACACCATTCAGACCAAGTGTGAAGCTGTCATTACGATCTGCCAAGTCGACTAAGAGTCCGGCTTCAGCTTCGGTCGCGAATAAGACCATTTCTCGGCACCGCACATCTCCTAAGAGCCCAACCAGGAGGGTTTTGACCCAAGCCTCTACCTCCGGCAACTCCATTCCATCCTTAACTTCATCATCGACACTGGAATCCATATCCTCCGGGCAAGAGAATAGCAACATATTCCACGTCCGAAGCCCCGCACCTCGAAGGGCTGCCGAGAAGGCCGCAAATCGACATAGCGTGCATATTGACGTCACGGGCTCTTCTCAACTCATCATGTCTCCCGGCAACGCCAACACTACAGGGGCTCCTGTCGTAAGTCCTTTAAAGAGAAGCGACGCGACCATGAATCTCGACCAAACTCTATCCGGAAGCCCAAAGGCCAAACGTCGTAGCTGTGGCCCCGCAAACCTCAGCAACGATTTTAATATCTTCGACCACGGCCCTACTTCACCGAATGCCGAGATGCAAGACGATTCGACTCGCGAATACGACTGGACGACTACTAGCAACACTAACGTTCCTGAATCGCCGACACCGCAGCAGTCGCAGTCGTCGTATATTTCAACGCGCAGGACCGGATCTCTCCGCAAGTCTACCTTGCAGCAGCGCGAGCGACTTTCATGGGGCCGACGACAAGCTGGGACAGTGTATCATCATCCTCGTCAGAGCACGGACTCGAGCGCAAACTCAAATTCGAACTCTGAGTCCACGACACCGCAGAAGCGCGAGCGCACATCCTGGGGTCGGCGAAACCTGGCTCAATCCCCCAACGGAACTACGACGCCGAATGCGAAGAATCGCCCTAGAATACCTGTGGATGCTTTTGACCCTCCTCAAGAGAGCCCGAGCCCGAGTCCTTTCAGCACACCGGGCCTATTGCCGCCGAATCCACCAGTACACGCGCTCAATCAGCTGGCCCATCAGCCGCATCCCCTTTCTCGTACTATAACAACATCATCTTCTGGGTCGAGCTTTGCAAACGACTCCCCAACATTTTTCCCGATGCCGATCACCGAGAAGTCGAGAGCACCAATGAATTTTTCTAAGAGTTTGCCCATTGGCGCTGTTCGCCCGGAGGCTGAAAAACCAGGTCAAGGTGCCGGCTGTGTTTCTACTCCGGACTACAGAAATGCGAAGCCATACGAGGGAGCGTTCGCATCCACCGGTTTAATATCCAAGATGAACCGCAATCCGGAACTCGCACCCCAAGGTCGCAAGAGCTGGAATGTTCCCGATACGCCTTGCAAGAAGCCCGCGGGCAGTTTCGCTACTTATCCTCAACCACTTATGACTGGTAATATGAAGGCTAGAGGCAAGCATATTCGACATTCGTTTGGAAGACCCGCAACTCCTAGCTTCGACCTCGAAACCCCGAACCGATCTGCGAATCTCTTCGGCGAGCCGTCTCAACCCCCACTATTTGGTGGATTCTCGACCCAGTCTCGTAAAGAGAGTCTCGTGCAACTGTACGGCGACGATGGACGAAGCCCTTCACGAAGAGACGGTGATAATGAATCTAGTAACGATGGAGAATTCCCACCGACACCCACGAAGCAACTATCTCTACCGCGAGGCTCTAGCAGGTTGAGCCGCCTATCGAACGTCAGCCCTACAATTAATCGGCGTCTTCCCGAACCCATTTCTGCGGTCGGAATTGATACTCCCATGCGGCATGACTTTGCTGCTACTTGTAAGTACACTCCACTCAAACAGTCCTGCAGTGACAGAGACGACGGGGAGAATATTGTTGCTACCAACGATACTTCTGCATCGCCGAACTCTGTCATTCAAGATACGCCATGTTCTTCTCTGTCGTTCAGTCGGTCTCGAGCTAAGCGAGGTGCGCCTTGCACGCCCACGCCGCTGGAAATCAACTCGATACCCCTTATCCTATCTTCCGCAAAAGTGCAATTTGCTAAGAATAATCCCGTGGTTCCAGCAAGCCCCTTGGACCGGATGGAATTTGCAGAGAAAGCAGCTTCTCCACGAACACCCCAAGGAGACTTTGTGCCGTTTGATGCAAGCCGGTTGTCCATTTCTGGCGGCAAGGATAACCTTTTAGTTCCCAACACGGGCGGTCGGAATTCACCATTGCTGCCTGCAACTCCCACCGGTCGGCAATTCAATACCCCAGCATTCATTGAACGACGGGCTATTACCCCCATCAATGGCCTACCTTCTCATGACCTAGATGGTGCGCTTGTATCTCGTTTTGGCAAGGTCACGTTCCTAGGCAAGGGTGAATTCTCTCAGGTTTTCAAGGTTTCTGAAACATCTCGGTCCGCTGATATGGCCTTGAGCACCCCGACAAACCGGACTCCTACTACTGAGGACCAGGGCAAGGTCTACGCTGTCAAGAAACTCACTCTCCCAATCCTAGGCAAGAAGGATAGGGCTCTCCGACTTCGTGAGGTTAACGTGCTGGAAACCCTCAGAGGTTGCAGCCATATTCTGCAGCTCGTCAACAGCTGGGAAGAGAGCAACTGTCTCTACATCCAAACCGAGTACTGCGAGGAGGGCAGCCTCGATGTATTCCTATCTAACGTTGGTATCAAGGGACGACTCGATGATTTCAGAATCTGGAAAATCATGGTTGAGATCGGCAAGGTACGTATAAGAAAACCAAGTAACATGAAAAGATTACTAACGAATCGGATAGGGATTGAAGCACATTCATGAAGCTGGTTACATCCATCTGGATTTGAAGCCGGCCAACATCTTCATCAGCTTCGATGGCACGCTGAAGATCGGCGATTTCGGATTGGCAACTCCGTTGCCTTTGGAGAAAGGCCCCGACTTAGAGGGAGATCGCGAGTATCTAGCTCCCGAAGCGCTTCGATCAGAGATTGGTCAGGGTGCAGACGTGTTTTCCTTTGGCCTGATAATGCTAGAGATTGCGGCTAACGTTAAGCTGCCCGAAAATGGAGCGACTTGGACGGCATTGAGAGAGGGTGACTTCACCGAGATTCCGGTTCTCACTCAAGAGGCGGGTGCAATTGCGCGGGATCCTAGTGGCATCCAGCTCGACGATAATGACCGCAACGGAAATCTATTTGGTGAGGACCAGGCTAGCCAAGACGCCCGCCGTAAATATAACTTCCGGAGCACCACTCGACCATCTGGAAATCTCTTCGGCCGGAAGAATGAGCTTCAACAACCACCCGACTTCATGACGAATCCCTCTAACACCAACTCCCTTGATACGGTCGTTAAATTGATGCTCACACCGGAACCCGTTTACCGTCCCACGATTTTCCAGCTCTTCGAATTCGATGCCGTGAAATGGGTTGACTTTCGTCGTCGGGCAGGCGCGACGGTCTACGAGGGAGTCTGGGGTCCAGCTGACGGACCAGCGGCTCCTATCTCACTCGACAACTCGCAAGATACAGAGATGACCGACGTCTAATCCCTAGCACCCAATCATATTCACAGGATTATTTGATCTTGCTTGATCTGGCATAGAAACCCGGATTTGGGGACGTATTTGAAACACAAATGAGTGTTGGTTTGAGTGGCGTATATCGGCCAACATGGCTGGATATGGCAATTATCACAGGCTTCTTGTAGGTTGGACCTACAAAGATTTGACGCCTTCTGGAGACGAAAGAGAATTGAGGTTATGCGTTTCGAACGATAATGGTTTTGGCGTCACATATTCCGAGGATCATCACAACACGACATTTTTACGGCCTCCTTAGTTCGAACGCGAACACGAGAAGTTTTTGGGCCCTTTTTAGTCCTCGATACCCCCCTAATTTAACAGGGATTCTGGGATTCTCTATTCCCTCTCGACTTTTATTCGTCGAATACTTTTACGTTGCTTTCAAGGCGGCATGTCATGAATACCAGAGGCGGAACGGAACGGACCTGTTTGGCCAGGCGTTTAATAAGGGAGGAAAAGTGTTACTTTTACACGGTATCACGACGATTTGATTTTTGGTCGGTTTATTTTCGGCAGGGGAGACACGGAACGGAACAGACAAAGGAAAGGGAAAAGGGCGGCCCCGATTACAGGCTGGCAGGCTAAAGGGGGGGGAGGGAGGCGTCGACGTTTATTTCTTTCAGAACTGGCACCTTGCATCGCAATATTGTAACTATAGAAACGGAACAAAAAAAATTGCCGCCTACAGAGAATGGGTTTCTCAACTCTCTCGAGAAGGACAGGAAAAAGGGTCGGTCGGTTGTAGCCTGGTTCTCTTTTTTACGAGACCCCACACGTTATGAATGACGATATGCTATGATTTTGCTGAAGTCGCTGCTCCTCTGTCGATTACTTACGTGATAATGCTCGGTGATATGAATGTTTCTCTCTATGATGATACGCGTGCAATTCGTCTTCCGGGATGGATGGACAATGATGATGGTCCTTGCTACTTTCCTGTACGTTTTTCAGAATTGGATCGAGTGAATTTCGCAACACTTGTTTGTATATCTTACAACACGCCAAGTTTATTTCATGTATGGAAGACTGACATCCACGAGACAAGTTCCTAAGACTATGATTTCCCCATGCAATATATAGCTTCAGCCAAAGTACAGTAAGAGTAGGAATGCGTTCATGTTCATGATTCTGCATTGATTCATTCAGTCATTAGAAAACTACCTCAAAGCCTAACGCAGCCAACCTATCAAGTACACCACCACCAACACCAATCCAATTTTTTCCACTCAACCCTTCGTCGTCGGCCTACCACTCCTAGTCCCGGTACCAACGGCGGCCTCAACGGTAGAAGCATCCGCAACGCCTTTACTCACCGTACCAGGCCCAGGCGTGCCTTTCGCCTTCCGTCGGACGGGCTGGTAAACGTCGTTAAAGTTCATAGCGACGCCCAGGAAGCGCAGGTCGACGTCGGACTGGTAAGCCAGATCGCCGAGGAGGATCTGGAGCTTGGTGCGGAAGCGCTCGCCCAGGTGCTTGAGACGCTCCTGGAGGGCGGGGAACTCGCTGTAGGGACCGCCTGGGATGTCGTCGGCGGCGGCGGCGGATGATTTGTTCTTGGAGGAGGGTGGCTTGTGGCGCAGGTCGGCCTCCTGGCGCTGCGTGAAGTCCGACACGGACCACGAGTACAGCCCGTCGACGCAGTCGCGGTACGCGAGCATGGTGCGCAGAAGCTCGCCCAGCTGGATCATGTAGCTGTTGTCGTCCTCCTCGACGGCGCTGGCGTCGTTGTTGTTATTGCTGCTGTTGTTGTTCGCGGAGCTGACGAAGCGCCGGCGGCGGGCGCCTAGGAGACCCTTATGCGTGATGGAGTTGAGGTAGTGGGAGTGCGCGCGGATGATGTCGTCGAGCGTGGCGTCTTCCTTGCTGAGCTTCTCCTGCAGCTCCGTCCATGAGCTCTCGATGACCTCGAATAGGATGTAGTATTGCAGCTGGCCGACAAAGTGCACCATTTCGGCGAGAAATCCACGCGTTGTTTTCCAGGCTTGGTTGACTGAGGGGTGGTCCGTCTGTAACACGCCGCGAGAACCGGTAGTGACTTTGCGCCAGGAGGAAGAGAGGGCAAACTCGACGCGCTTGATGCGCCATAGGAAATTGAAAACCTTGAGGTATTGCCGGTTACCCCAGTCAGAGACGACGACATCGACGGGGGCGTCGATCTTGTATTCGAGCGTGAAGCAGTCCCAGCCGATGTCGCCGTGCGAGAGCTGCAACATACGTGCGTCAAGACGTCGTAGAACCTCAGGTGAGGCGTACTGCGCATTTGACCCGCGTATGGCATGCTCAAGCTGCGCCGTTAGAGTGTGTCGATACTGAGCGCCGGCTGGGCGATCGAGGTTCGCGGCGAGTGACTCCATTAGCAATGCGATGAAGTCACCCTGTCCAAGAAGAATGTAACTTTTGAGCGCTTGTAAGTGCTCAAAGAGGTGGAATTTGGTAGTCATGAGATGTAGCAGGCGACGCATTGTGGCTTTGTATGCCTCGTCGATCCACGTCTCTAGGGTTGCCGTATCGCCGTAGCGAAGCTCCTTTGAAGATTCCTTCGAGTAAGACTCCACCCACGGAGCATCGCCGCAGCTGTGGCGGATGAAATTGAGAGATTTGCCAATAAGGAAAACTTTCTCTGAGAACTCCTCCGTGATAATAGACGGGACCATATCTAGAGCTAACATGTATTTATCCTCCCACACATTGATAGAGCCAGATTTTCCCTTGGGCATGTTGCTTACAGACTGTTCTTGGACGAAGAACTCCAGATGCGGATCTGAGAGTTCTCCGTCATATATCCAGTGCCTTAATATGTCGTAGAAGGGACGAGTAACTGGCATAAGAAGACGTTCGGCAAAGGCGCCTACTATGGGGTCGCCATGCGATGAGGAGAAGGAATGGATTAATGAGATGAGCTGACCACCCTTCTTACTTTTAGATTCTTCCGCGATAACACTCATGAGGCGCAATCCCATCGTAGCTTCACGGGTCCAGACGACACAACGCTTGAGAGTCACGCCAGCCTTCCCTATCCCACTTCGTGGTGCACTTTCGTCTATGCTTGCTAGGGCACGTCTGATTTGGCCTTCAAGAGTCGCAACAAGTGTTAGGTAGGAACGTAATTCATTACTAATGGCAGCCCGGAGGCTCTGGCTAAGGAGGCCTTGCCCGGTTGTTTTCACGAATTCTTCGAGGGTGCGGAAGAGAAGCGAGGGTTCGGCAAGAGTGTGGAGGAGACCGATTATAGGGGGAGGAAGAGTGGATGGGAGCTTAAGGGAGTAGTCCTTGCCGAATGGGAGAGTAGTGGAGGAGAGGCCTTGTAGGGTATATGGTAGGTCTCGAAGAAGAGCGGGTTCTGAAGGGTCGATATCACAGTAGTTGTCTGCTAGGAGTTTGGATTTGATGGCCACATCTCTCTTAGCTGGGACTTGGGTTTCGTCTCTGGACCCCCTATTCCGCTTGTATTCGCTAGCAGTCGAAGGACGTGGCGTCTCTCCATCAAGCGACTTCATGTCCTTTGGATTCTTGAGTACATCTCGAAGCTCAGTGGGATGGTAATCGTCCGGGTTTGGATCTCGTCGATATGCCTCAGGATTAGCCTGGTTGGAAGGACCAGCAGGTGCGAACTCTTCCCTTTCCTCCTTCTTCCTGCGCTTAGCTTGCTCTTGCTGAAATTCGGCAAAGGCAATGGGGTCGGGCTCAGTCGGGTCAGAGGAGTCGGCTAGCTGATAGAGCAGGTAAAGCATGGCCCATTTTTGGTTCAACACAGGCAAGGCTAGCAATCTGGAGTAGAGGTTGGAATAGCGCAAGGCTTGGCTGGGGTTCGTCTGAACCAGCTTTCGTCTGATGAGCTCGGAGGCATGATTCTGGTCGGCAAGCGGAGGGGGTCTTGGTCTAGTAGGGCTTGTTAATACTCTTTATTGCTATTTGTATAGGTATACATCACATCTCACTGGTTTAATTGTTGTTTGATCTCGTCGAAGAAGGCATCGTGTCTCTGTTGCGCTTCCTCATCGTTTAATCGAGGGTCATCTGGTATTAACTGCGCAATCAAGCGGTTGATACTCAGATCAACGCGCTTCGTTTGGTCTTGATTTGCCCTAGACATTGTGGCATTTTGAGGTAAGGTTTGTTGAGAAGTTTAGGTGATAGGCGACGGCCTTCCATGCAATTCGGTATTGAAAATGGATTATCGACGTAGAATATCCAATGCAATTCGTATTAGCGTAAATTATATGAAGAAAGTAGGTATGTATCATGTGTTAAGTCGACGCGACACGATGAATATGCTTTGGTGTAGAAGCAAGTTTGGAGGGGCTAAGGTCTAATGAGGGTTAAATGCATACTACTCATTTAAACCATGATATGCGCTTGCTTTATTTCGAATAATTGCATTTCTGGCTTAACCTTGGCGTTTCAACAAGTCTAATAAAGCACGGTGCATTATTTTCAAGAGTAGAACAAAGTCTTCGAAAAGGCCTTGGGTCCTTGGAACTTTAAAGCTGTTAAACGTTGAACTTGAGAAACCAATTTTTAATTCCAAGGCAACCTTCCTACCTGCCTATTCGAACTTAGAAGGCAATGCCTAGGTACATTATAAAATCTTTTTCTTTCAAAGGTTATTCAACTACAAACATAGTGAGGTACCATCTGTAACCTAATATTGTTCTTAGTGGGGGTTTAAAGTACCTAGTATTACCAAAGCAGGTAACACTCTATACGTAATCGGTAACAAAATCAAATACTAGGTTACCTCTTACGAATACATGTAATAACCTGAGAACTAGATGAACTCAGTTAATTAGGTACTCAGGATTCTGCTGCAATTCTACCACTTCAACAAGTACATTCTATGAGACTACAACTAAGCTCCACATCAATTCTGGGGATCCCCAATTAACAACAACTGACGCTGATTTACAGCCACTTTCAGCACCTCCTGTTTAACGACCAGCCAAAAAGACGACTGTTTCCATCAAATATTAGTTTCCCATGTACGACTTTTCATCATTTCGATATCGGAATTTGGATCGCATTGGCTAGCCGCACTCGTTGAACGGGTTTTATACCCTTTTTTCGAGCTGCGCCGTGCTGTCACGTCGAACGCGACCTGCCGCGCAAAACCACCTAATATCGCGACTCGCCGTATCACCAACCGTCCTTTTTGACCGAAGCCGAGCTATCGATTTCCGCAACTTTACCGCCCTACCCGCCCAACATGCCCGATATCGACCCGGCGGCCTTGAGCCGTCCTTCACTCCTTTCCACACCAACCCTTAAGTCCATTACCGTCTCCGCCGCACCCACCTCTCAAAAAGCCACCAAGACGAGTCAAATCATCCCCGCCCGAATCGATTTGGAACCCTTGTATACAGCTTTAAAATCCGCCATTGGCAAGGAACAATGGAATACATACAAAGACGCCTCTACGCGCTTCATACTCGGTGCGTCTTTGTCTGCGCATTCTCACCTTGGAAGCACCATATTGATGAATGCTTCCCTTGCTTGTCTGCCATTTTCCCAGTATAAATATCGTCTTACTCATAGTCTTCACAGGCCAACTGAATCAAGCCGAGTTTACTGAGCGAATCGATCCTATACTATCCTCGCCCAATGGCGACAAGATCCACCTGCACAATCAGCTTCTTGCCGCCATATATGGAAATCTCACGAGAGAAATGCCGGACCAGGGGGTCGCACCATGGGTTTCCGCGAATGACAAGCCCACCACAAATGTCGGCGCAAAGCCGGTTACCGGTGATGCCGCCGAACGAAAGTTGAAAGGGGAAGTTATGCAACTTCCGAGTCGCGACAGGCGGCGTATCAAGGAGTTGGCTCAGAATGATGTCGGTGCTACTGCCCCTGTGCACTCTCGGTCCTTGACAGCTAACAGTTCTTACAGTTTGATCCCTTCGATTCTATGGCGAGTTTATTCACGGAGCACCACCGAGGAAGAACCACACGCGTCCCAGACTTACCTCAGAGCGCTAATGGCGGTTTGAATAAGATGAGTAAGCACATTCTGTCTCCCGAACGGAGATTTGGTTCTAATGAAGATAGACTGGGACCTGGAGATCCGAAAGCGGTTCGCGCAACCTCTGGCCGTAGAATCAGGCGAGTTTCCCGACATAACGAGTATCGAATCGCGAATGTTACCTATTTGCTATGAGTCGGGTCTCGTCAGCGGTCATGCTCCGGATGCAAGCCAATTCATGACTGTTGCTGCCGAAACTTTTATTAAAGAATTCCTATCGACGGTATTTAGCAGGACGAGAAGCAACGGGCCTGGCGATTCTGGAAGTGCCGGCTTTGGCTCCGGTACCTCATGGATCCAAACCCATCGGTATCGTCGACAGCTAAGACGAGAAGAAGAAGCCTTTGCCAAAGGAGAGTTATCCAGAGATAAAAGCGGGTTATTGCCAATTGAAGCAAAATCAGCAAGCGAACGACCACCCTTAAGCATGGCTGACCTGCGCATTGCTCTAGAAATTGGTGATTGCGGCATAAGTTCGTTTCCTATCGTCAGGAAGTCGGTCGTATACAATTACAGGGACGGCGAACTGGAACATTACAATAATTACACCTGGCTTCACGGTCATAAGCCAACATATTATGAGGATTCTAGTATTGTTAAGATTAATGGTGGTGGCCCTCACGCCATCACGAATGGCAATACCTATCCCGAACCAATGGAAATCGACGAGGAGCCTCCAGCCTGGGAGGGTGCAGACATACAGGATACGACAATGCTCGATGGCGTCTTGGACTCGTGTCTAGCAGTCCCTTAGGAAGGGTAAGCAGTCTGCAGTCACAAGATGTCTCGAGCAAGTCGCATACAACCTCGACGGAGAGGCGAAGGGGACAGACGAGGAAAGAAAGGCACAGATATCTGGTAAGTCCTCGATCCGGGATACGCCAAATAACGTGTTTCATGTACTTTGGTCCGTTGACCTGTGGCGCGGGAGTACGTGATGAGCATTAGCATTAAGATTTAGGCGTTATCAGGGGTTGCATTGATCAGGCTTGTATGAACACTGGAAACGATGATCGGGGTGGAGGCTGGCTTCCGGCGTTTGCTTTCTGGCGGACATGTACTCTATTGCTGCGATACCCCCTACGCTGTTTAGGAAGCATCTTCCGCTTTCTTGCTGGATTACGAAACGTTATAAATCAGTAAGAGTGTTTTATATATATATATTAGCATTATTCGCCCATACTCAATACATTTGATTATTATGAGGGTTGTAGCATATGCACCTGCATGTTTAAGTTGCTAAGTTATTTAACATCGCGACAAATCAATATGCGGTTAAAAGCCTGCTCTTCGGATATGAATAGCGAAGATTATGTAATGAAGCCGTGGCCTAGCTTCAATCATTAATGGATACTTGCATACTTGCGGGAAGATATGACGTTATCAAGGCCCATATTAAACTGGATTGATGCATACAGGTCGCGACACTCAACGCGAAAGACGCGTCTACTACCAAAATCGCGTACAGGGGTGCAGCCCATGTAAATTGGATGTAAATTGCACCAGCCCCCACTGGCACTTGCACTTGCACTTGCACTTGCACTTTACTTTATGTACATTCGTCCCGACTTTTAGAACCGAATTGTACTTCTTATCAAACATAGTATTATTGTTTTCCTCTTGTGCCAATCTCCTCACATTATGACCTTTTAAAATCATACTCAATTGTATCTTTCAGTTTATCAAACATTGATAACTACGATGTCCACTCGCTCGCAATCGCCTGGCGAGAACATGTCCGCCCCTACATCACCTCAATTATCACCTCGTTCTAAGATTCAGGCATTATTAGCCACCGTGAACGATGCAGACTCAGATGATGAAGCCAGCGGACCAACCAACGCCAAAATTCCACTTAACACCACCAGTAAACCCATAATAACAGATCCCAAACCACAACCAACAAATGATTCGGATGTCGACGACGAGGATGAGGAAGAAGAGATCATTCGACCCCGTGGGCGACTGGCTGCGCGGATGCGAGCTAACGACGAAATCACAAAACATGCCTCCTTGAATCCTACACATGATGGAGCGACAAGCCCCAGGGAACCTACACATCTAGATGCCACTCCAACGAATGCGGAGGACGATGAAGAGGAAGACATAACTACCCTCCCGCGCAGACGATTGACGAGGCCTGTCCGCGAAGCGACACCCGAAATCACAATAGGTGCAGAAGCACCCTCATCGCCCGGTCTTTTTGTCACGCCAGCCCCCGAGACACCTAAGCCACTTCGGCAATCCGCAGCTGAATCCGACACAGATGACGAGTTGCCAGAAAACTTGGGCAAGAATGAGCGTTTCATGGCCCTGGTGGCCAAAAAACGACAAGAGAGACTCGCCAAAGAAGCCGAAGAAGAACGCAAACGAAAGGAGCGCGCAGAGAGAATGGCCGAGCAAGTGACTGTCGAATCAGACGATGACGATGCTTCCGATATCACAGATGATGATGCTGGCCGCAAGCTCACGCAAAGCGGATCTCGGCCCGTCCGCAAGGCCAGCAAAAAGGCTTTAGAAGAGATGAACCGCGAAACGCAACGCATAAGTCGAAGCTTGCAGCTTGGCCACGAGGCCAAGACAAAAAAGAAGATCACGAAGGCTTCTCTTTTTGAACGCTTCAACTTTAGAACCGAAGCAGCACCAAAGGATAATAAACCACCAAGTTCAAGCAGACCCACGACTCCTGGGTCGGTACAACAAACAGACGTCGATATGGCAGACGGAACTCCGCCTAGCTCCCCGCCACTTGCTTCAAATCCGGTCGAAAAACCTGACATTCCGTTGGCGCCAGGTACGAGCTCAACGTTGGATGACATACTCGAAGACAATGGAGAGCTACCTACTGTGGAAGAGATGTTGACGCAAAGAAAAAAGGAGGATAAGGGTAAAGGCAAGGCTATTGAAACCACAGCTAATGTCTCAGAAGTCAAGAAAGGGGCGGCAAACAAGCCAAAACGTCAGGTTCGAGTCAAATTGCCGCCGATGCAAGCGAATCTTGTTACGATAGACTCTGATGACGAGCTTGAAATCACCAACTCGAAGAAAGGGAGGCTAAGCGATATATTTGACCGAATCCCCGAGAAGAAGGCACAAGAACCCATGTCTATGAGTGTTCTACGTCGCCTAGCCCATCTCTCCTCGCCAAAGAGAGAATCGACCAGAGGACGCAATGCCAAGCCATCTATGACTCCCGCGGAGCTTCAGATGACTTTACAACAACGCGCCAGAGCTCAAGCTAAGCTAGAACGTGAGCGACGCCTAGAGTTTCTACGATCCAAAGGAATTACCGTACAAACCGAGGAAGAGCGCCGGAAAGAGAGAGAGCAGGTAGAAGATATAGTTGCTCGGGCCAGGCAGGAGGTTGAGGAGATTATGCAACGAGAACGCGACGATGCCAAGAAAGCAAGGAAAGAAAAGAAAGAGAACGGCGAAAATGATCCTCTAGCTTGGGACGATAGTGACGACGATAGCTTTGAGGAGAGTGAAGAAGATGCGGTCGATATTGAGCTTTCTGGTTCTGAGGAAGACGACGAAGCACAAGACGAGGATATGGAGGATGCTGAGGACGAAGGCGAGCCTGCAGCAAATCCCATGTTCGAGGACGAGGCCATAGAAGACATCGAGCCTGAGGAAGAGCACACACCGAAAGCCAACGTGAATACGGCCTCCGATGATGAGGCAGATGACGAGCTCCCAGCAGTGAGATCTCGCCGAACGAAGAAACATGCGCAAATTGTTTCAGATGACGAGGATGACGTCGAGGCGACTCCCAAGCCCAAAGCGAGTCAACCCAAATCACCTTCAGCCACTAACTCCGGTTCTCCCAAAGTCCCAACATCTGTTTTAAGATCGGCTACGAAAACCTTCATTCCAGGACTACCTATCCCCGCAGCAAAGCCAGCAGGTCTAGGCCTTACCCAAATCTTTGCAGGCACCATGGACGACAGCCAAGTTGGACCAGCCAGCGGATCCCCACTGCAATTCATGCCTAGCCTCGAGTATTTCCCCGATTCCCAGTTTTCTGCCACCGCTGGCCAGTCTCAAAATGACATGGTTCCAAACAGCCAACAGAACGGAGAAACTCAAGGGGCTGGAACAGAAACCCAAGGTGTTCAATTGCATTTTTCGCAGTCGCAAATGCACGGCTTTGGTAGCTTAATGCAGATGGACGGAACACAAATATCGGAACTCATCGAGCCCACTCAAGATGCTGGTTTCCAGGACTTTTCGCCTCTTAAGCAGCGATTCGTTGACGCGCCACAATCTACTGTCGATACAGTTTTAATCGACGGGACACCTAACTACGAGAACGTACAGGAATCCCCTCTTGTGAAGAGAAGGGGCAAGCTACGGCGTAGAGGCGAAAACCCAATTCCTATGTCTTCGGTAGCGGCTACAAATATCCCAGAGACCTCTAGCAACGATCCCAGTATTCCTGCCACAAATGACACCAATATGGACGCCAGCGCATTCAAGATAATGGAAAAGGCAGCCAGGAGGAAGAAGCGCATGCAGGAGAAGTTTGATAAGAAAAAGAGCAAAGCGACTGGAATGGTGGAAGAGCAGGCCGAGGAATCCGAAGATGAGTATGCCGGGCTTGGCGGAGCCGATGGTGAAGATTCGAGCGAGGAGGACGAGGAGCTTGTCAAAGAGATGATCGACGACGCGGCCGGCAACAATGCTGACGAGGCTAAGCTGGCTGGCTTCTATGCGTAAGTCGCCAATTTTCAATTTATGAGAGCCCAAAAGCTAATCATTTTTTTAGTGATCGAGAACGTGCAGCAGATGCAGCGCAAGTCGATAAGCTATTCCGAGACATCACAACCGGTATGCTACGCAAACGGCGTCGTGGCGGCGGCGGCAACGACTTCGACTTATCGGATTCGGATGACGGTGGTGAAGCTCGGCGAAGAATGAAGCGTCGCCAATTTGCCAAGATGCAGAAGGCCCTATTTGCAGATGAGCGCATCGGCAAGATCGCAGAAAATCCACGCAATGCAGCTTTCCTTAAGAGTATAGAGGACAGGAACAGTGACGACGAGTGGGACTTTGATAATAACTTCGTAAATGCCGCAACTGAGGGTGCGGATAGCGAGAGTCAAAGCCAAGGAGAAGATCAGGGGCGAGATGTGGCGGCGGGCGAGCAGTCAATCCCTGATAGCCAGCCTACGAATAACGAACGCAAACGTCCCAATGAAGAGGATCATTCCATGCGTCCTCCGCCTAATGCTAGACGTAGCAAAGGCAGAGCTCATCCTTCGTCGCTTACTGACGTCCGCAGAGAATTATCAGACCTGCTTGACGAACCCAACGGATCAGCCGCATCCATTATTCCCGCTACTGAGATCGGATCCGATAGTGAAGACGATGAACGTCCAAGGACATCTTCAGGTTCATCCGGCAAAGAGAATCGCCGCACCAATGTTGCGGTCGTCGACCGTATCAAGCTAAAGCGAGACTCGTCGTCTCTCTCAACTACCAGCAACGGGGGTGCATCTTCCCGTCTGGCATTCGCAGCGCCCTCAGCGTCAGGATCCAATGGACTATTCAAGGTCCCAGGTTTACTAAGACGGGCGACCACGAATTCGCTCATCTCAAACTCTTCCACATCGTCTCACGGCGGCGGCAGCAGCAGCAGCAACACGACTGGGGCCTCTGGTTTGAGCAAGATGGGCGGCGAAGACGGAAAACTGAAGAAGACAGCTGGCAAGCGTTCGGGTATCAACTATTTTGCCCGTGAGAACGAGCGCAGAGCGGCGGTGGCGGACGCCGAGAAGAGGCGTGAGGCCAAGAAATGGAAGGGTGTCGAGGGGAGAAGCAAAGCCGTTGGTGGACTATTTGGCGGTGGTACATTCGAGTAAAATGCAAGGAAGCATATTTCTCATCACATTTACACGATAAATTTCATTCATGAACTGGTTTGCATTGCATAGGCGTCTGGATAGGGTGGGTTGCCTGCATCAATGATCCATAGCTTCCCGATACCAACTTGATATTCATAATACTACGTTTACTACCTTATCCTAAGAGCCCGTGTATGAAACATAATCCATTGTCTACTTTCCATTAATCTATAATATTTTCGAACATTCAAACAGTTACCACATTATATTCATTTCAAGAAAAGGGGGAGAATTTGTGCTACGTAAGTGATGACCAAGATTCGCCGATCTCACATATGCTTTTAACCAGCGTATCTGTATAAAGCCCCTTAGAATTATAGCGCATTGTATCCACTAATTACTCCCTAATTACAGGCTCCTTAACACTGTCATAAATCCGACCTAGCGATTTTGACTTTTCTGTAACGCCAAACTAGCCCTCAAGGCCAGGAGGTGATGCGCTGAAATGTATGTGTTTAGCGGTCGTGACGGGTTGTGATTTAGGGGATTTAGTGGTCGCCTTATCCGATACATGCATAACCCCGTTTTATTCAACCCGTAGTTTCCTGTTACGTCATCAGAATGTGAATCTCACCTATCGATCTCTTCCTTCATCTTCTCCCATCGAGCTAAACTACAGGTCTTTTAAAGAATGTCACTCAGTAATTGACTAATAGCCGTCATAGACTTATCTCAGATAGAGCAGGATTATGTGACAATAATGATGGAAAGCCGGCATTTCCTAAACATCACGAAGCTCTCACGAGACACGAATTCAACGGCGCTGTCGAGCTTTCTGTACGAGGCCAGCAATTTCGATAGTGCAACACCTGAAATCATGTTATAGTTGCTGGATTATGATGGCACCTCCACCGGCTGTAAGTATCATATTTACGTGTTTGTTCCGAGTACTTATTAATGTTGCCAGACCCCGACCCCCCATCGGTTCTTGGTGCCAAAGAGGTCTCAGCCTAGAAGCGAGACACCAAAGGCTTTCCAGACGGGCGGACAGCAATTTCAGGCCACTCCGCGATTCTCTCTTCATTCTACGCCTAGGGGTCCACCAGGAGGCGCTGCAGGGCCGTCTTCTAGTCTCGCTGCTGCAACTACTCCCGCGCCAACCAGAACCGGAGCGGGGACATTCTATCGCCCGACTCCGCGTAATACAGATCCAATAAACGATGTAATAAGCAGCTCGCCGCCTTTCACCGGGCAACAACACAATGACAACCAGGATTCCTTCGACGTGGACACAGACGTCGACGCCGTGCCAGAGTCTTCGCCCGCGCGAGAACCTAGCGATGACCACTCGGAAGAGGACCCAGGCCACCGCTCCCCGAAGCGGCGACGCATATCCATATCCTCCTCTTTCAGCACCGACGCGCATACATCTCCAAAATTCGAAGACGAAAGCACGCAAGAGGACCTTGTCTATCGCGACCATGATGATCCCATGGCCATAGAGTCCTCGCTACCGGACTACTACCACGAGCCAGCTATCATCAAAGAAGAAGAAGAAGACCCGGAAGCGGAAACGGAAAGGGCCCTCTTGAAATCTACCGGCTTGTCGGCCCACCAGCCCACTTTCCAGAAAGCCCCGCGCTTCAAGCCTGTCGAAATTCCTGAGGGTGAGCATCGCGGCGACCCGCTACCGGATGTCTTCTCGCCTCACCGCAGGGGCGCCAAATACGTGCCCGGGGGCCTCGCAGCCGAGGTTCGCGACTGGTTCGTCGATGTCTGGGCTAGCGCTACTACCGCTACCACCACCACAACCACTAGCATCGGGGCTACGAGGCGAGACGATTGGATCGCTCGGATTCTGGTCGAGCAGGTGCAAGCCGCGCCGGGCATGGTGCTTGTGACGGGTCGCCATGTGCGCGGATCCGAAGTCGAAGCCGACCCTGATCTTGGTGTTAAAGACGAAGATAGTGGCGCTGCTCCTGGGAAGGCAGATCAAACTTCGACGGCGCAGAGAAGCTCGAGGGTCGTACTGGCGGGGAGTCCGCGGATGGTGGGCTTGGAGAGGAGCCCGGAGGTCAGGGTCGGCTCGCTGGTGGGTGTTGGACGGCCTACCTGGGAGATGTCGCTTCCGGATCAGGGGCGCTGGGCGGTGGTTTGCGAGTGGGCTGTTTTGCGCTGAGTGTGGGTGTGATGGCATTTTGCTGGCTCTTACTTTACTTGCATGTACGGGGATTTATATTGTAGTATATAATCTACGATTCCTCACTGGACGTGTTTTGTGTTTGCTTGTTATTTCCATGGCCTCCAAGACGGGACGAAGAAATATGTGTAAAACGTATTAAACTACGGTCCTATAAGTGGCGAGCTACAATAGAAGCAGTCTTAAATATCATAGCGTTCCATCTTCATTTAATAACACCTGCTTCATGTTCACAGGTGAATATTTCTAACCTAGGTACCTAGTCAGTCCTATTAGGTTCACATGAAGCTCAAGTCCCGAGGTACGTTACAGCGCACCAACACTCCATCAGAACACAGTCCCATCGCTCTGAATAATAATCGGGCTAGACTTCGTCTCCGGGCGGCGCTGCGCCGCGACCTCGCGTCCAGACTTCCACGTCCCGGCCTCCAGCACCTGCGCCATGGACAGGTGAACACCGCCCATGCGAGACAGAATCTTGTCGTACAGAATATCAATCAACACCAGCGTCATGGCGCGCCACTCCACGATGACATCGTCCCCGGCCTCGTACTGGGGCAGCGTCCGTCCGGATGCCTTCAACCCCCGCTCCAGCGTCGCGGGCTTGAGCGCCAGCACGCCCAGGTCGACGAACAGGCCGCCGTTGCGGTACTCGGCCAGCGCGGTCAGGGACTCGGCGTTGACCCATTGCTTGCCTAGCACTCGCTGGAATGGGACCATGAGGGAGTAGGTCAGCCACTGGGTGAGCTTGTGGAAGGGCTGTATGTGGTCCGCGGCATTGGTGGATGGTTTCTGGTTCTTCAGTGTGCTTAATGGCCACGCGTCACCGATGGGGAGTCCGGCGATGGTCGTTCGGTCCTTGGGCCAGATGGGGATTAGAAGCGTCTGGAGGACATCCCAGAATATGAGAATGTCGAGGTTGGAAGAGTCGCTGGCTGTTTTTAACATGTGATCTGGGGGAATCTTAGCAGCACTCCCTGCCTAGGTACAGTACTTGTTTTTGGTGCATAGACGAGGTAATTGCTTACCGACAATATTACCCGGACGTCCCTCGGCTCCGAATATCTCGGAGTGAGCGAGAAGTGACTGCCCAAGGCTTCTGAGAAGAGCAGCGCGAGACTCGACTCCTAGCATCGGGTTGTTATCTGAGACTTGGAAGCCTGAAGCGAGTGCTTCCGTGGTCAGTTGTTCCAAGCCCTTCCCTGAAGAGCCGTGATAATTAGCTTCGTCCCGTTCCATTATATGATGTGTCTTTATATCAATATGAATAACTTACCATCGACCACAGGTACACCCCCGGCCTTTGAAGCAGTAAACGCCAAATCTCTAAACATGTAGAGACTAGCCACCGCAATGCCCTCACTGCGCTCATACGTCTTTTCCGCACCGGGCTCGACATACCGCCAGTGATCCCCAGCTCCGGCATCAAGAAGCACGGAGACGAAAAACAGATCGATAAGACGGCGCGTCAGCTCCACATCGTCACATCCCGAGCTCTTCCAGCTCTGGATCAAGTCCCCGACACGCGACACGCCGCCCACCTCGAAGTGCTGCCAGCGGCCGTGAGGAGGGATCGTGTCAAACTTATCCGGGCCGAAGTCTCTCTGTATAGACCGGCTGGTTAGCAAGTTGTTCACACATAAGTACATCTACCTATTGCTTTAATAACAGCTACCTGGCCAAACAGACAAGAAGGAAAGAAACAGAGAATGAAAGGACCAAGAGACCTTGATAACCGAAGTGACAAAATCCGCAACATCGTCTAGCTTCTCTGCGTGAAGATCGAAATGGCTGAGGTTGCCCGCCTTGGCCGCATCGCCCACGATCTTGGCCCTGTCTCGGATCGCGCCGAGGGAGAGCAGGTACTTGACTTGGGGATCCATGTTTATTCGTTTCTTTTTGGTCTTATTACAATGATGTGCTTAGAGAGCCAGGTACCCCTATTTGTAGTAGGTATAGGTAGATATACAATGAAGTCCTTAATGTCTTTGCTTGAAGCTGTGTACCTGACGTTAGAAGCTGATAAGGAGGTCCGATAGTTGTGTCGGGCCCCGCAAATGATGCCCGACCCGCGGGTCTCGGTCTCACCTAGTGTACGTCCAATCAGCTTGGATGTTTACTCTCTTTCATTATTAGATGCGTTGTTTGGTTTGGTTTTGAGTGTGACTGAGTATAGGGGAAATTCTAAACTAGGATGCGTCATAAGTCTCTCTTGACATGGGTTATCTCGAAGTTGGTGTATGTGCTGACTCTGACTGATGAAATAGGGCTTTGGATCTTCGTCTTCACTTATTACGTTAGGTGATGAGTGTCCTACATGTGCCTAGAATACGAGTCAGAGTTCTTGCTCCTAGCCTAGAAGCTACCTATGCCTCTTATCTCAAGATGTATTGCGAGGCTGCGAAATATTGACTCTGGGTCATAGATTAGCTAACTAAAGCACTTAGTCTAAATTTCTAGATTAAATGCAACTTTATTCAAAATCAAAAATCGATATCAAACAGCCCCCAGTCATCGGTCGAAGCCGTGAATGCATATTTGCTCATGAGATGCCTGGCCTGATTGCAAAGGTAAATACCAATGCACCCACTATGGAGGCCACGCTTTACTTGCTCCTACCCCTCGTCGTATCCCAAAGGCAAACAAATACAAAGTCCCGTCAATCTCATAGGACTGTAGCACCAAATCATCAATCTGTTCGCCGTTTAGAAATGCATTGTCATCAAGTGTCGTGCAATGTGTGAAACAAAGAAAATGGTTCGTTTCTGTCCGAACTCCGCGCCAAAAAGAAGATGCTAGTGATCGAGTAGGAACCTTTCTAGTACCGCTTGTACTTCTGTAGTGAGGTTAGTATAGAGCCACGCGCGAAGGATAGAAAGGAGACTTGCCTGTTCCACTCTTCTCTGATTTTGCGGGTCCAATGCGTTTGTAGCCCCCATCAAAGTCTTCCCGATCGCTTTGCTTGAACCAATTAGCGGCCTAAATATGATTGTTGGTGCTCGCTTAAGAACGGCCTTGGCAGCGCCTTGAGCACTCTGGCTCTCCATAACCTCTCCAGGGACTGCTATAATAGCATCCCTTGCCACGTTAAGATCACGAGCGAGGCTCGAGTATGCACCCCTGAGTCCCTGCATGACACCCGTCGGTTGGTCGGCGTACAAACTGATCTGCTTCTGTTCTTCTGCGTCTGCTTCTTCTTCGTCGTCCCAAACCGTGATTTCGCGTGATTCTGGCTGCTTGACGAGGACGCCCTCGGCACCCTGTAGAGCATATTGCGTACCGACAGCCAGCTTGGCGCCAAGTTTGACAATCTCTGTACCCGTTGTCTTAGCAAACGCCATGGCGCCTTTTCCGATGCTGCGGACTATCCTTCCGTCCTTCCTGTACTCCTTGATCGGGATTTCAATAAGATCCTTAAACCCACTTCCAACGTTGACAAGTGAACGGACAGGGGCAAGGCCAGCAAGAACACCCGGCAGCTGATTCTTTTTAACATCGGGCATCCATATGTCATTTAGTGTTTGCCCGAGCCTGTCAAAGCCCGAGACGCCGTAGATAATGGTATGTCTTAGAACCATCCGTGATTGGTCTAGGACCACGAAGTTCATGAATTCGGTGGTATGGCCAGAACGAAGACCGGCATAATCGACACGTTTTGGCTTGAAGTCAAGGTTGACTGGTATAGCGTTTACTTCGGCTCTCTGCACAAAAGGCACATCGCTGGGCGAGGCATGAATCGGAGCAGATTCGTCTTTGAATTCGAAGAATCGTGTAATGAAATCCAACGCGTCTTGGTCAACATGTAGGCGGAGCGGAAGAACAGTGGCCTTGAGTACTATTTCAGATGCTGCCAACTCTGGAACTGGCTTGACATTCAAAATTTCGAGGTGGACCATGCTAGTACCCATCTCCCGCTCGCCAGCATCCTGGTCGTAGGTCGCAAACTTCTTCCATGTCGACGTTGGTACGTGGTCAAATATATCGAGATCCTTGACCCGAACATCAATAGAGCTCTGCGTTTCACCGGATCCTGAGGGAAACGTGACTAAGTCCACGTTGATACCCTTTAGCTCGAAGGTAATCTTATGGCGTTTACTGCGATTCAGTTTGAGCTTCTTTTTGGTCCGGTGTGCACTACCTTGTCGACTGTGGGTAGCAGTCATGGCTGTAGTAGCAATTGATTCGGTCTCGGTGGCGGCATCGTTTAGCTCTTGGTTGATAGCTCGGGAAAGTTCTCGAGGATCTCGATTCGCAGGGATACCTATATAAATCGAGTTGAATAGGAAGTCCCCGATCACGGTTTCTTCTTCTACTATCTCCATGTCGGTGCTTGCACGGGCATGGTCGTAGTGTGTTTGGCGCTCGATTGCTGTAGACTCGATATCATGTACGGCCTTTGAGATAACTTCGCGCGTGCGATCCCAGTCATAGCCATCAAATAGGTTCCAGATGACGTGAACATCACGTACTCGCAGAGAAAGCGGGCTGCGGCGCACCTTGGCATCGTTGGATTGGTCATAATCGTTCTTTGCCGAATTCCAGCGATGAGCAGTACCTTGTATCACGGATCCTGAGCCAAAATAGTTTTCGTGAACTATAAGGTCCTCGTCATCATCTACCATGTCTGGTTGACTGTTGAAGTTCGTTAGTAGAACACCATCGGTTGTATCCTGTGTCGCCGTCCTTTCGGAGACCATAGAATCTGCCGCGTCAAAAAGTTGGGCCTCAACTGAAGGCTCATCATAGTAACGTGAGTCCACAGCAAGAGGACTTGACTGACCAGAGTCCCCAAAATCAAAGTCGCCATCGTCATCCCCACCAAGCTCCTGGGCCAACCCAAAGTCGTTATCAAAGTCATAGTCGCCTTCCGCCTTACCGAACGCGTCGGCAGAAATTGAGGCAAGTAAATCCTGAACAGGAATTATATTTGTTCTATACTTGATCTCTTTGCTCGGAGGTGTCGGTGGGGCAAGTGCGTTGGCGAGGGCAACAAGGGTTTGGGTCGAATCTGCGCAAGTCTCAAGTACAAGAAGATCGTCGCGTAACTCGATGTCAACCCATTTATCTCCTTCCTTTTGATTCGTGCCGACCTGGATCGTCGCTTTGGCCGAAGATATGAAGCAAACATCAACATATCCTCGCTGACATAATTCTACCACTTGTGGAGTGGGAGTATTCGAGCTACGCCTTTGAGTAGATAAAGACTGCTTGGATTCTAATCTTGAAATATCATCGATCAGAAGAATAGACGCTCTATTTAGATGGCCAAGTGCTTTTGCATCGTCTCCATTGGACAGTGCTACCTCAAAGTGAGTGTCTGTCAATACGATAACCATCTTTGAGGTTAGATTGAGTGGGTTCAAGCCCAATAGACAATCGTGGAGAATCAAGTCGATTTTCGTTGGTTTCGCGTCTCTACTCTTTCCTTCGTTGGGAATTGGCGAATGACTCGGTGGCTTTCCTGTAATGGCTGCGTGCGCATGATCACCAAGGTTGGCCACAGAAGCTGCCAAAGTTGCCTCGAAATCTTGTGGTGTTGCATCTTCAGCGAGACCTAGAACATCCATGATGGTTGGCACGCGGTATTCGACATTGAGATTCCACATTCGGATCTTGATTACCGGTTCCATCTCATCGCCGATGATTCGCATTGTCAAAACAGGACCTAGTTTCACTTTCTCGGGGGATGAAATAGCAGTGCCGACTAGTTCCTCTGTATAATTTCGTTGTATCGAGATCGAACCTACCCCAAGCGCTACCAGTGAAGGTATAGTGATGTGTCCAACCTCGGTGTCTTTCAAGGAAGCCTGAACAGAACCAAACTTCCCACCAACGTCGACTGTAATATCTAAGTTTCGAACAAGACCTAATGTAAGAATCCCTGGCCTGTCATCTTCGGGTAGGTACTTGGCAACGGTCAATAACCGAGCAATTTCTTCACCTAGTGCTGGTAGCACATGGAGTTGGTGAATCTTTCCGGCATCTACTTCTAGGTCGTCAACATTGACACGTAGTACGCCGCCTTTCCTTCGCTGTCGGAGTAGGGTATCCACCATGATCTCGTCGTCGTTCCGATCGAATTTGTGCTTGGATGGTATAATGAGTTCTAGAAGTCTTTCGAGGTCATTGTCCTTCGGCGTTGCGAGGTATTCAAGTCGGGTGTTGGTGATCACAACGTTGATAGGGGGATCACCTACGGACCGTCTCATGTATGGACCCGCAACGTGTACCTTGGAAATGCCAATGCCAATCCCTTCTTCTCGGCTTACCAGCTTCACGGCGCTCGTATCTAGGGCTACACTGCATTCCTTCCCCACGATATCTAAACGGAAGCCACCTAACCTTAGGTTCATTTTATTCTCCGAGCTGGCAGATTTGTCATCCGGGCGAATAGGTGCGTCAAATCTTACTCCACGGGGCTTTGAAGGAGCTTTGGCTGGACTTCGAGGAGGGGGGGAGGAGTTAGAGTTTATCGATGAACTCATGTTTAAGAAACCACTTAGACCTCCAAACCAGCTGAGAGTCTCATCTAGTCGCTGAAGGTCTAGATTGATATGAAGGGGTAAAGTTTTGACTTCATATTTTGTTCCCGTGAGTCTTTGAGATAGCTTGAGAGAAATATCAGCACCGGCGGCAGGGAAGGCGTCCTTTACTGAAGCCCGCATTTGTATGCGCTGGTCAAAGGAGAGTATATCATCATTTCCATAACCTAGTCTGAACTTGCCTACATTCACTGAAGTCTCTGTCAAGGATGAGGATCCTGACATGCCAACGTTCAGATCTTGAATGGTGGCTGTGAGCAGAGCGTCGGCGTCCAAGGAAGTAGTATTGTGATTGAACAATCGCTCGGGAGTATCAGCAATTCCGATCAAATTCTCGAGGAAATGTATAGTGATCTGCTCCCCCACGATTTTAATGTCGGGCATAGGCGACGCAGTGTTTTTACTCTCAACTTTGGTCTTCTGTTTAGATGGAGTGGGTTGGGGCCGTTCCTTCATCGCCGAAAGGATTCGCGATACCACCATAGATAATAAGAATCCGGTCGAAAGATCAGAGCGTATTTCTAAGGATGATATAACTACCTCTAAAGTTTTGTCCAAGGAGGATTCAGGTCTGGCTGTGTTTATTGTGGGGGATATTGAAGCGGTTGACTGATCACCTGCATGAATAGAGAACGCCCCTGGTAAGTTTGGAGAAACAGAGTGATGCATGCGTGTCCGAGGTCCTCCATAGGCTAAGTCTTCCGTGTCTGGTACTTGCACATGCTCATGGCTAGAAGGAACATAAAGTGAGAGAGAACTTAATGAAACAAGCTCTTTGACAAGTCGCGTCGGCCCTCGTGGTGTTGCAGCCTCTTCAGCAGGCGCATCTTCCATCTCGGAAAGATAGGGGTCATCGTGTGACTCTTTTCCTTCCCCAAAATTGTCGACGAGTGGATCTTGCTCTAGCTCGGCATTGCGCAATGAGTCTTGGCTAGTGGAAAGATGACTACCGGCGGAAAGTCCCTGGGAGTTCCGGAGAGAATGCTGGGTTTCGTGCTTCAAGTTTGGCGAGGTTTCTACGCTGGGCGGCTCGGAATCCCAAGCACCAGGCATTACCTGGGGCGCCTGACCCACCTGGGAAGATGCTGTATAGGAGAATGCACTCATATACATGCTCTCAGCTTCCTCGTGACTGAAATACTGGGAACGCGCAAGGTCCTCGCCCCGAGAAGCAGCCCCATCGCTTTCGCCCGAGTCCGAGGGCGCATCCTCAGAGCTTACCGACGACCCAACAGAGCCTTCCCCCCACCTAGATCTGTATTCTAGAGCTGATTCAGACCGAGCAGCGCGTGACAAAGATGACCAAAGAGCTGGAGGCGCATTGATGGTAGACTGAGCCGGATGCAGAGAAGGAATTGGGCCTGGTTCCTCTTGTGATGCGGGTTGAGGTACTAGAGCGCGCGGTGTTGATGGTGTGGACTTCGTCTCATCATCCTCTTCGCCTGACCCACTCAAGTCATACGGAATGTTGAAAGCATCTTCACTGTCCATTAATGGGTGGTGGGAGTGACTCGACGCAGCATCATCGACATCAGAACGCCGTTCCGACGTAGACATTGTCGGGGGAACGGCCTCTTGAGAAACGGTTTGCTGTCGAGTAACAGGTGGCGAGTCAGTTGCCAGCGACGAAGGTATCGAAGGAGATCGTGCTAGATTTGAGAAGACGTTTGCCTCGGAGATTAAACTTGCGCGAATCTTACTTAATCCAACATATCGTTTTCCTTCCTTGTGGATAATCTTGGTTGCCTCATCGTCGCTAGTCTCATCCACCGCCGTCGTAACTCCCTCCACGTTTACCTCATCGACAGCGAGTTGGAAGGTTACTAACTCGGGGACGGTCGAGCTGGGTTCGACCGGAACTTCAACATCTAAATGGAAGGTAACGCTCTTGATAGACACCTGCAACCGATCCAATATGCCCTGTAGAAAATCGGCGAGGAATGTGGGTAGCGAAAGGGGCTGACCGGTCCCCAACGAGTGGTCGTCATCGCTTCCGTCCTCACTTCCCGACACAGAAGCACCAAGGTCGTGGGTTTCAGCTTCGAGAGCAGCTTCCAGTTCGTCCCTATCTTTCTGGGGCTGCGTCTCTAAGAATGACTGGGCCAAATCGATGGCATGGGGAACGGGCTCGTCTTCGGACGGTCCAACGATCTTCTTCCCATGCGCGCTACCCTTTGACTTCGTTCTCGAAGCGTTGTCTTGAGAGGTAAGTTTAAGTTTGATACTAACGCCATCGACCTCGACGGTTATAGGGTTCGTGTAAAAGGCAGAGGGTACTGTGATTCGGAGCAATAAGACTTTGGCTTTCTGGACTTCAAATGAAGGCGGTAGCTGTAGTAACTGTTCCAGCTTCTATAGGCGGCAGCCGGTTAGCTAGACACACGGATAGATTTCAGATACTAGATGTAAAGCCGAGAACATGCCTGTAGCTTGATTCCAACGTCTTGCAATGTAAAGACATTATTCATTCCTACGGCGAAGTCCAGATTGTCTATATCCAAAGCATCGGTATCAAAGTAGTCCAGCTTGGATAATGTGTATCTCAACAACCGCTTGGGCATGCTGGAGTTTCGAAAGGACTGGAAGAAGGTAGCCATGATGAAGGTATTGATGTTACAAATGTTACAAGAATTACAAGAATTAATCTAAGGTTAGGTGAAGATGAAGGTGAAGTAGATAAGAGCTTCACCGACGCGTAGGTCGCGTGTGGGGGAACAGTGGTTGAGTATCACAGTATCCCACGAGTTGGGATGCGGGGTGGTAGTTCATCGTTGTCGGCACTGGCTTGTTGGACGATGGGATAGACGACAAGCAAGCGTTTGGAAGTTCGGATAGATGGTTTGCATCTGACGAAGTTGATGATGACTGCCGGAGGATGGTGTCCTAAGGATGAGAGGTAGAAGTTGTCAAGAAAATGAAAGTAGATAAAGTTAGTAAAGCCGAGTTGGTCTGGTCTGGTGAGTGACGGAGAAAGACGTGCTCCCCTATGCTTGCTATCTTACTACTAGTAGGTACATGTATCGGCCTAGCTTAAACCTTGAGCGAGGTACTTCCTTTACCAGGGTCCTTTAAACATGAGCTGCAGCAGAGTGTGTCATTTGATCCGCTTTTACTCACTAACTTTCCCATTTTCCAACTATCGATACTGCGATAGCAGTACCCAGTGCGCTAAATCACAACGTATTAGTGACCCCTTGACGTCCCTCCCTGCAATGTGACTTGCTGGGTACTATCCACTGGGAGGCGGGGGTGCTTTAGGCAGCTGACCACTCATCTTTATATTTGGCATGCGTATACTTTGCCTGCATCGCTTCGTTTTCTTGAATTGGTTGTTTTTTATCATCTTGCATTATCCGCATAGGTATTCAATCTAGGCATCAGTGGAGATGATGATATGAATATCTTGGTGGTCGACTCTAGTTGGGTAGGTTGGCCTACAAGGTAAAACAATCCCACCACTGGTTGCATTCAAGGGTCGCTTTTACGGCGAATCTTGGGTGTAATACAAATAAGTAGTATGTAATTTTGGGGGCTGAATTCGACCCAATGGTGTACGAAACAGCTTACAACTCAGTACGCAGCGTTCTTGGTATTCTTTCATGATGCTAAGTTGTGGTGGAATTTTCCTTCGTCCCTACATGCAGCATAGGAAGCTATTTTTGTCCTTGATTAAAATGTAGGCAACAGAAATGTGCCAACTGCCGCCTTTTAGGGGTAATGTAGCAGCTTTGCGTTGTATGCTAATAGAAACCTCCTGCCAGACCACTCCGATTCGTCATCCCACTCTTAGTCAAGATGTTGTCAACGTTTACATAAAGGGGGGAATCTTGAAGGGGTAACCGCCATTCTTGACTCGGAAAATAGAGAGCAAGAAACTGTACATAAGGACCAAAACGCCGCCCCAAACAATCACAGCAAGCTGTTGATACTTGGGGTCTCGGGTTCTGGGCGCCTTGACAGCTAGAGAGATGGTGGCAAACGATAGTACACCATCTAGCTTCGTTAGTGGGAAATTCAACGCGACAACAGCTTGAGATACTCACAGACGAAGGCAATGATTTGCGTCTCAAGGCCAAACTGGTTCTGAAATCCACCGGCAAAGTAGCTGATGCCGCCACGTCCATCCGCAGCTACGTAGGGGACCTTTCGGATTTGGTTGAACATATGACCGCTGGTGAATAAGAGGATGCCAATCAAGCTCAAGCCCGCCCAGACGTTGCGACTCTGGATGACAGGTAGCAGGTATGGCCAGACCTTGAAGATAACACCAACAACGGCCAGAGTGCTAACGGTCGAGACAATCCATCCGATGTAGTTGACAGGTCGTCTCACGGGCGGGTGAGGTCGGTCAGGCAGGTGACGGGAGATCCATTCGTGCGCCTTCTCGGCACTTTGAGGTCTAAAGAACGCATTAGTTTTGTGTGCTTATGTAACCATTATTGCTACCTACCCGGTGAAATCGAAACGGATTGGCTCAACGGTGGTGGCGGCATGCTCGCCAGTCGTGGGCTGGAAGAGGAGCAGAACAGGAGCAGACTGAAGACCGAGCTATATGGCATGCATGGTTAGCTTACAGTTACCACAGTCGGCGCCAGGCCTTCCTACAGAGATAAACGTTTCACGTCCTTGAAGGAAATCCAGAGTTCCAAAGATCAAGCGGGAATCGCCATTCTTGTCACCCTTGGTCCAGCTCTTCGCCAATACATCCCACTCGGGCTGGAAGGCGACACAGAGCGTACAACCGAAACGGGCTTCCAAGGCGGTCAACAGGACAACGACAGAGTAGTCTCGGGGTACAGAAGTGAGCTTCTTGTAAGACTTGTCGTCAAGCTTCAATGGAGAGGAAGCTTGGGCTTGCTTGTGGAACTCAGTAAATCGGTCGACCGAGGACGATTTCTTGGCGGCGAGGGACCCGAACGGAAGGGCGAAGGAGAGTAGAAGAGGCAACCAGCGCATCTTGACGGTAGTCTAGAAAAGACCTTTCGAAAAAGTATTTGGCCTAAAAGAGGTTGTGTGCGATGTGCATGGGCACAATCGACGACGATGAGGAACAATAGGCGCAGAGTTAAATGCGTCGTCAGTTGAACGCGCAGCTTTGAGGATCAAAAAAGGTGTCCTTAATTGGAGCTGGTTCAATTGCACCAAAGCTCCAGCAGTCTTGAGGTCGAGTGGGTCAGGGTACTCAGGTACAAAGGTAAAGTGACGCAGGGGCCGCGCACTCAGCTCTGATGCATAACTCTCTTATGTAAAGCCATGATTGACAGGTATGCATTTATACAGCATTGTACGTATTGTCGGACTTAGTCAGTTTTAAGCCGATTGAAAGCCACAATAAGCTAAGCCCACTGTGCCACCCTGTTGACCTGGAAACCGACCCACCAAACACTCAATTTACTCATTCCCTCCATGGTAGCGTATCATCCGAACAATCCCACATCCTACACCTATATTTCACACCGCATTATCACCATAAACACCAGGGGAAAATTGACTAATTGGTTCAATACACCCAAATTTGAACTTCCCCTCTCACTACCTGTGCGAAAGAATAAAATATTCCAGTTAATAATACGCGTCCATCTGAATGGGTAGACTTGCAAAAGCTACCATGGGCCGCGAGGCGAAAGTAAACATGGACTCCGAAAAGGTATTATGCCACCACAGTCGCAGAAATCAAGCAATTGACCATGTTACTAATGCCTATTTCTGTACTTAGCGGAATGAGCTCCTACACGAGCTCGAGTTGAAGCACCAGATGAACACTAGCGGCACCGAGCTTCTAGTCAAAGACGAGGACGTCCGCCGGCTACGACTTCGAATATTAATGTTGCGAGACGAAAACACGACTCTACGCGACCAGATATCACAGAACGGCGAAATAAATTCGAAACTTACAGCCGAATGCGATGGTTTAAGTGCCCAAATCGAAGCAAAGATGAATATCATTCGCTCACAAGAAGCGCAATTGCGAAAGCAGGAGCGAGAATATAAGAATCTCAATGTACGCAAAACTATCCAGACCGGAGAAGTTAGGCTAATATCAGTCTTAGGCCGAGCTGCAAGCTATGAACAATGCAACTCAGGATTCTAGCAACATTTTAGCTGAAAAGCTATCTCTAAGTCGCGAACTTGCAATTTTGAAACCCGAGATTGAACATCTGCGATCCCAAGTAAACCATCAACAAGCAACGCTCGCGGAGAAGCTATCTTTGGAACGTCAAGTCAACACCCTTGAAGTTGAGTTGGCGAACGAGAAGAAGGCAACCAAGCGCGCAATGCAAAAACGCGAGAGCAATGACCGAGTCGAGGACGAACTTCGAAAACAGCTACGCGAAACCGAGAAGAAATTGACCGCAGAAAAGACAGAGCGTGAAAGGCTCGAAGACTTGCTCGAGCAAGAGAAACGAACACATCAATTCGCGTTGCAAGAACAGGACAGCACTCGAGAGCTAGAAGCAGACCTCCGGAAGAAGCTCCAGGAGACTCAGAAGCAATTAAGACAAGAGAAAGATGACAAGGAAAGGCTGGAAGAAGAACTGCAAGCTACCAAACTTGCAGCAAAGAAGACACAGAAGAACCAGGCGAGCAGCAGCGCAGAGGATGAGTTGCGATCTCAGATCGAAGAACTAAGGGCAAGCCTAGAACACCAACAAAAAGAGACCGCAAAGATTCGCCAGGAGCGTCATGCAGCTGTTTCGGAAGCCGACACGCGAGCCGACCAGTTTGAAAAGAGGGTTGAAAAGCTAAAGACGAAGCTCCGCGAGACGCAAGAGCAGCTTAAGCAATGCCAGGCAGATCTTCGAGTGGCCCAACAGTCGCATCATTCGACGTCGGGCGAGACACTAAAACTCAACGGCCGCCCACAAGCTTTCCGTAAGAGGAAAATCCCAGAAATGGGCGCGGATGACTTCACCAACATCGAGATACAAACTCCTGGAGCTGGTGATACTACAAAGGGTCGACGCACAATGAAGAATCGACTAGAACCTACTCTTGTCGGCGAGAAATCTATGTTCTCCATCACTCCCTTCCTGAACCGCACCAAAAGCATCATCGAGGACACCCCCAAGACCGATGACGGGTCGTCTAATGATTCAATCGCTCCCGCGCCGGAGGCCGAAGCAGCTAATCCCGCGACGGAAGCATCCGAGTCTGAGCCCGAGGCTCCGGCAGTAGAAGCTGCTCAGAGTGAAGCGCCTTCGGCTTCCGCCGAGGACGAAAAGCCTAAACCAGCACCGAAGTCGCGCGGCAGGCCCAAGAAGGTGCTCGGGGACGCACCCTCAGCCAGGAAGAACGCCCAGCCCGTGCCAAAGAAGTCGGTGAAGGCAAAGAGCAGTCTGGAAAAAGTAATCGAGGAAACGAATGACGATAAATCAGAAAACGAGCACGAGCCCGCCGAGAAGACAGCGACTGTTAAGTTCAGCATTGGTCTGCCGCAGGACGAGAGCGTGTCTAACTCGAATGGGGAGGTACCAAAGAAGAAGAAGCGCAAGGTCCTAGGTTCGACTAAGACTTTGTTCGACGAAGAGGAAGGCGAGGCGCCACCTGCTAGGAAGCCGAGCAAGGTGCAGCTAGGTGGGAAGAGGGCACTAGGAAAAGCAGCGCTTACTGTGCAGCGAAATGCGTTTGCTGGTGCGACGTCCTTCTCGCCCTTGAAGAGGGATCGTAGAGGTGTCGGTGCTAGTTTCCTGGCATAATTCACAGATCCAGTAATAGACAGGGCGACGGAAACTTGTATTAAGGATTAAGGAAACGGAATATGCATATTCGGGCGTTATTGATTTCATCATCGGTTGGCGTTCATGGAAGGGCTTCAGGAATAGGTATACGGTTGCATTACCACACATGAATTTGAGCACACCTGTTTTGAGAGCAGGTCATTTTCCACATTTCCACGCAAACGATGAGCTGTGTGCCATTTCTTCAAGCAAGTTCAATCAACCATGGCAAAGATATGCTACAAAAGGTGAGATAACAGTGTATCAGATTTTGCGACCACAACGAAATTGATTGAGATTGGTAAATATCATGCTAGAGCTATTTTTCTACGCAGACTTCGCCTTCTTCGAACCATTTTCGATCATGATGAGCCGTTTCTCCCTCCAGTGGAAGACGATAGCAATAGCAGTTCCCGGGCCAGCAATAAGCGTAACAAGCACAATACCTAATGCCGCCTTCACCAAAGGCACTACACCGGACTGGCCTAGGACTCGCAGTGAATCGTAAACCATGAGCCAGCACCAGAATAACGAGGAACCAAACGCGCCGAAGGCATCGATCTGGAAGATGTAATGCAGCCCCTGTCCCATGCTGTCCTTCCACGAGTCCCTGTTCGGCAGGAATACGTAACCCAATGAGAACCGCGGGTCGTCCAGCGTGAAAGCGCAGTACAGCGTGTGGATGTGGGAAAACGCCGATGCGAGCGCGGCGAGCACGTACACGCGCTTGAGGTACTTGGCGTCGCCGTTCTTCTCGGTGCTTGAGCTCGACACCAGAAATGAGAAGATCAACAGCAGCGCGCTGGCATACAGCGGCGTGGGTTGCCAGAACGCCGTGAGGAATTGCACTGTTTCGAGGCTGCTTAGTGGGACGTACCACAGCGCCACCGTCGGGGCCAGATAGCCTATGATCACGGCGGGGAGAAGCGCTTTGGCGTAGCCGATGGGAACTTCGCGGCCTTGTTGGTGGTATGCATCCCCAGACGAGGTGAAGGCGTAGATTAGGTAGTATATAGGCGCGATGACGGCGGCGCCTATGACTTGGTAGAGTGACGAGAAGAGCGCGATGCTGAAGTTGAGTTGAATCTGTTTAGCATTTATAACGCCTAAATTCTACACGGCATACGAAACTGATATATTGAGATAGATCTGAATTAAAAAAAAAATGGAAAAATAAAGCATATGAAAAAACTTACAAACTAATAACTCGACCAGCATTCCGCCTCCGACAGGCCTCAACGCTCCAGACGCATATGATAGCAAACCAGTTCATCAGAAACCAAGTCTGGTGGGCGCGAACGCCGACATCCCAGCCGGCCGTGCCCTCCATGAACGCAGCTACGAGAAACTTGGCCACCTCGTCGAGAGCCGTGACGCCCGTGTACCGTGCCACAAGCGGTGTGCCGTTCTCGAACTTGGCCGCGTCCACCACGGCTTGGAAGTTCCGAGGCACGCCTTGCAGCACGGTTTCCACCCGCATCAGCCATGTGGTGGTGGTCGCGATGGCGGCGAAGGTTAGCAGGAAGAGGGCATTGGCGGGACGGTGAGCGGATGATGGCGGGGATGATGATGATGCGTCGGTGGTGGGCGGTTTTGCTTTTGTAGGGGCCATTTTCATGGGTTTCTTTTCTTCGCCTTTTCAAATGTGTAAGGTATAAAACTTGTATACTATATTATGTAGCAAACCAAACTGACTGGATAGGAAAGTATCTAGGAGGTTGCTATGTATGAAGAAGAGCTAAGTGAACGAAGTGAGCTATTGATATGTACTATGTAAACATCCGAGGATCCGTTTCCCTGCGTTTGTGGGAGTGTGCTGACGAAGCTTTGCTACCTACGTATATGAATAAATGACCGGCTTGCTAATTGCTTCATGTCGGACTGTAGACACTGTATATCATCATCGTCACCACTAGAAGAAATAGTTTTCTTTAGATTTCATTTCATCTTTTTGAAGTGTTCAAAATGAAGATCTAGGCGCTTTGCATGGAAGTTGTTTTGAATAAATTGCATATCCACTAGGGGCATATAGTGGTTAACATAATGTCTATTGTCATACCGTTTTTTCAGCTCTCTCAATTGAACTAAATGAGTCCATCTGTTTGCGCAACCAGCATAATTCGTACTCTTTAGCATCGATCAGATTCTTCATTCAGCACACATTTTCTAGGCATGGGATAACGCTCGACCGTCATCCCCTAATTTTTGTAGTGCTGATGCGGCCATTGATAAGAATCACAGCGCTTCGCAATGGAAGGCTCGTGAAGTCTGCCATTGATACGGCAGCTATCTCACATTTTAACCTTTGCAGTGCTCTTACGTCTATCGCTTTAACGGGTTGTCGTTGGACCTCATCAAATTCAAGATGGAAGCAACGACAAGGTAGCGATTATTATGCGCGCGAGGCCAAAGTTAAAGGCCTCAAGAGTCGTGCCGCATTCAAGTTGCTTGAAGTGAGTTGGTATGTCATTAAACACGAGTGATATATTGCTTATATGAGTTTACCTAGATGGATGCGAAGTATAAGCTTTTCAAGCGAGGGCAGACGGTAATCGACCTAGTAGGTGATCCGGTCCCCGGTTTCCTATGGCGCTAAGAAAGTATAGGGATATGCACCAGGTAGCTGGTCTCAGGTAAGAAGGTTATAGATACATATATCTGCAGATTTCGTTTCTCATTCGATCCAGGTAGCCTTCGAGCGCACGAGGCCAAACGGGCGTATAGTAGGAATCGACATCATCCCCGCACAGCCACCAAGAGGGGTGTCGACTATCCAAGGAGACTTCCTATCCCCTAGTGTCCAGCAGCTCGTGAAGGATTACCTGGTTGAGTTTGCGCAGAGGAAAGCCCCGTCTACTCCCGAGATAGAGTCTTCGACGACGGAGGGGGAGACTGTTGTTACTGAACAGCTGAGTTATATCGACGCGGAGCGTGCCGAATCGGCCGAGTCGGACCTCGATGAGGAACATGCGGAAAATGATGGAAGACTAGTGGATGTATGAAATGTCTTGACTGCCTAGGAAAAATCTCGCTATTTTCGATTGGAGACTGGATATACTGACGATATGCTAGGTGGTATTAAGCGACATGTCAGCCCCCTGGATGCAAACCACAGGATTTTCAAGCAACACATTGAGTAACCCGTATAATAGGATGATGAACACCAGCGGTATGAGCTTCCGAGATCATGCGGGTAGTATGGTGAGTATTTGAAAAGCTGTACGTATATAGTCACCGACTATTTACTCACTGATTTTTGTAGGACCTCTGTCTTGCTGCTCTGCAATTCGCGAGCGACACTCTGAAAAGCGGCGGCCACTTCGTCTGTAAATTCTATCAGGGCCCCGAAGATAAGGATATGGAGTTGAAGCTCAAGAAAATGTTCGGTAAAGTCCATCGAGAGAAGCCAGACTCATCGAGGAGCGTAAGTTGCCCTACATCATGTGCACTCGTCCTACTACTGACTCGGACCTTAGGAATCACGGGAATCATACTTTGTGGCCTTGCGGAGAAAAGGAGATGCCAATTATGATCCTTCATGATAGGGAGCCAGCTTCTATACAGGCACACATGATGAGGATCTGGCTTAGACTGATAGACTTCCACTTTACCAGGAAGTCCTATCCTCTGAGCGCCTCCATCCAGATATGAAATATCGGGTTCGGACTTTCAATACCGTAATTTTATTATGTGACTATCTGTATAAACGATAGAAGATCGCTCGCATGGCGACTACGAAGCGAATGGATAGTGCTGAGTGCTCCGGTTCAACAAGTGCCTGCATTACCTCCGTCGCGACAGTAACCGACGATTCCATCCCCCTTCAAGCTGAATTTCCTCTAGCAAACCTCCTCTTCGGTAACCTTATCTGCATGACACCATCGAGGATCCCTTTGATTGTTCGCGATCCCATGCCTAGCAGCAGAAGCCCGGAATACTAATCGTGTCTGGTCCGAACGTGAGATTTCCCGGCGGTATGCAGAGCGACTCGGTTCCATTCACTCGTTGCGGGTTTACACTGAAGAATGTCCCTGAGAATCTTGTTAGAAAAGTGGTGACAGAGTATCAACCTTCTCGGGAGAGTATATACCATTGAGACATTGGCAGTATGGCGTGTCGACACAGCAGTCAGGATCTTCGAAGGGGAAGCACTCGATGCCAGCATTGAAGGCGGCCGTAATGTTGGGGAACGGTGGGTTCGAGACTCGGGAAGATGGCTTTGCGAAAGCGATGCTGTTGAACGACGAAGCGGCAACGAGGCCTACGAAAACGAATGAAACCATGTTGACTTTTGGTGATGGATTGTATAGAATACGAATGGAAAACGAGTGTTTTTTCTGGCCGTGCTATTTGTTTAACTGGCTAATTGACGTCCCTATCCAAGTGATAGTTGCTGATGGTTCTAGATGGGTATTCCAGTTTTCTGGAGGGAAAGTTGTTTTTTTGTCAGAGAAACATGTGTAGGTACTAATGCAGGTACCCTACTTCCGTATTTCGTCACACGATGAGGTCCTGCTGCCCTTTCTGAGTTTCAGTGGGCAGTCGTACTTGCAAGAGTTAGGGAGAGTTACTCCTGTGTCTTGCTCCTGCACTTTCCCTGTAAGCTTCGCGCAGGTACTGGTTAAATTCTACATGGCAAGAGCTACTCCTTCAGCAATCCAAACTCCATTACCGCTTAGGTCTCTCCCATATTCTCTTCACCTAATTGTATCCTGATCATGCTACTTCGAGATCATCAACTTTCTCTCTTTTCAATGTTACTTTCGTTACAACAACCCTTGGTTTAGTTTCTTGTAGCCGTTGGCTTTTTGTTGTTTATAGTCTAATCGTTTGAGATGCCTAGCGAGAAAGAAACTTGGGAGTTGAGCCCTGAACCACAGGAAGCATCCCCTGACGAGCTCCACGATGTCTGTCTCGACGAAGATGCCAAAGATACCAAACCTCTGCCGACGGGAACTCGTCCTGAATATTTCAAGACTACATTCCACGAATGCATATTCGTCATCCTGATCGCCTTTGCCGCAGCTATCCCAGTTTTCCTCCAACGTTCCGTGGTCGTTGTTACGGGATCTATGGCCGAAAATCTGCAAATGACTCCAGCCCAGGTTGCATGGGTGACGGCGAGTTCTGAGTAGATGCATCCCCTGTGTCTTTCTTTAGTCATTGGGCTCACAAGTCGTAGGCTGACGACCGGCGCATTCCTGCTTCCATTTGGCTACATCTTCGATAACTGCCCTAAATTTCCTCGCAAAAGCCTTCTAAAGATCACCTTGGGTGTCTTTGCCCTTCTCGTTTCTTGCACTTGCTTTTCGCCAAATGGGATAGTGTTGGATATCCTGTCCGGACTGACCGGTATCGCTTGTGCGGCCAACCTGCCTCTTGCCGTCGGCATTCTAAGCCTTGTGTACCCAACGCCGTCACGCCGCAAGAACGTGGTCTTCTCATCCTTTCTAATGGGAACGCCGGCGGCAACTATCATCGGCGGGCTCGGCTCAGGGGCCTTAGCTCTAAAACTGGGTTGGAAAGCTCCGTTCATAGTCTTGGTTGGCTTCTACGCGCTCGTCTACGGGCTTTCTTGGATATTCGTCCCCAGCATTGCCGAGCCCGAATCGGACCATGACGAGAGCGAGGTATATATTATGACTGAGCCTGAAGCCTTTCCCGTATTATCATTCGAGCCACCGAAGCGGAAGTCACCCTTTTTTAGGTTCGATTGGCTTGGTCTGTCTTTGCTTGTCACCGGTCTCCTACTATTTACCGTTGCTTTAACGATTGGCCCCCAAGGTCCGGAGCCGTGGAAGACGCCGACGGTTATCCTTTTATTAACCTTGGGTGTTCTATCCTTTGGATGTTTTGTTCTTTGGGAAAACGTTACGCAGACACCGATGATACCCCCGTCAATTTAGGAAAATTTGACGGTAACTTTGGTAAAGCCCCCTGAGGATTTAAGTAATTGACACGAGTTACTAATGCGGTACGTAGGTGATTATTTCTACATTGGGGGCCGCAATGTCTTTTTATTCTCAACTATTTTGGGTTTCATTATTCATGCAAGAGCTTGAAGGTCTCAAACCCTTCGATGTTGCCGTGAGATTATTACCACAGGCTCTCATGGGCTTAATTCTCAGTCCCCTGGTCGGTTTAATTATGCACAGAGTACCTGGTACAGCGTTGCTGGCCGTGGCTTCTACTGCTCTCGTGGCCAGCAATGTGCTTCTCATCTTCATGCGTCAGGGAGGAAATTATCTAGCTTGGATATTCCCTTCAATCATGTTAAGCACCATTGGAATGGACTGGACTATGAATGTTGGATCGGTGAGTTATTCTATGTCTTTATTGATATGAAATGAGACCCTAACAACCTTGCAGCTTTACATATTATCTTCGCTCCCTTTAAAGCAACATTCTATCGGAGCCTCGATCCTTCAAACAGCGAGTCGTCTTGCGGTTCCTCTCGGGATGGGAATTACTACCGCGATCTGGTCATCATACGACGGGAAACGAACCAGCACCCAACCAGAGCTTGCCTATACTAATACATTCATGACCACCACAGCATTCGCAGGAATTTCGCTCGCTGTAGTCCCATTTATTCGCATAGGGAGACAAGGGCATTCGAAAACCGATTCTTCTAGATACAAGGACGAAGAGGCCAAGGCGAATACCTCGGTCCCTCCTCAGCCTCGACCTACATCTCCTCGGACGGCTCCGAGTGAAACTAGCAACCGTCCGAGCAAGCGCTGGTCTCCGGTTGACACATTAGCTGCCACATCGACTATCGATGAAAGAAAGCACACAGTAGGCCATTCCGAGTCATCACGGCACTCACGCAGAAGCGCGGACACATCGAGAACCGATAGTACGGCAAGGACGACTATTCGACATGGGCGTAGTCCGTCAGAAAAGGTCGTGTGGGTTGTCTGTGAGGATTGCGGAACGAGCAAGCGTCACACCCAACAACGCAGCACCGTAGGTGATCCGAATCGTTACTTCAACGACCCAGCATTGGGTGGTATTGCCGACAATCTTCATCACCCAATAAACCCCCGCGGTGGTAGCCTCGATACAGGTGTCCCGAATCATCATCACCTTCCCCAACCCCAGCTTCCAAGGCCATATGGCGGGCGCCGACGTCTACCACTTGTAAACCGCCAGATCATGACCCATCAGATGCTTACCCAAGGGTTCCAACCTTGATTCTCCTTCTGACGCATTGAGAATTCTGGTAAAAGAAAAGCGTGCGGGACCTACTAGTCTAGCGGTATTTATCGACATCATTCGTAGCGGGTTTGGTTCAGTTTAAGTTAGGACCTCTTTGGAACGTCACCAGAGGAATTTTTATATGCTAGATACTGTGCCCCTTTCCCCAGTTGGAGGATTAATGTATTAAATAGAAATTCGTCTTTTTCGTTTGACTGAGTTGAACACATAGATAGTCTAATGACTCGCCATATGAGCATCACATATCCAGTATTCGGAAGTCTTGGTGCAATAAAATGTTTTACTGTTCTGAATAACTTAATCCACAAATTCGAATTGTTCCCCGACTCCCAAGCTGATGATATGGCGCCCAATCCATGTCGGGTAGGCATATTTAACCTTGAAGGTGAATATATATACAATGCATGCCTTATATGTGCACTCCAGATATACCTGGATAGTCATTCACTTTCGCAAACCAAAGCAAACATAACTCCTAACACATGTTTAGCCACCGAAAAGAAGTCAACTACTATAACTTGGCATTGGGCATCTGGCGCATAGCCTGCCTCACACCCAGATCGGCCAGAACCTCCTCGGAGCCGCCGAGGATGGCGTCGAACTTGTAGGTGCGATGGAACATCTCGACGACGCGGCCCATGCCGGACTGGGTCAAGGCGCGGCCGCCGAAGATCTGGACGGCCTCGTCGGCGACCTCGTGGGCGGCGCGGGTGATGCTCATCTTGAGCAGGCCGATGGGGCCGCCGAGGTGCTGCGACTGCTGCCTGTACGGCATGTGGCACATCTGGTAGGTGATGGTCTCCAGCCAGGCCTGGTTGGCCTCGACCAGGGCGATCATCTTGGCGAGCTTCTGCCGGATCACCGGCTGCTCGATCAGTCGCTTGCCGAAGACCAGGCGCTGGTGCGACCACTTCAGACACTCCTCGACTACGCTGCGGGTTTGGCTTATTGTTGCGCCTGTGGGTGGGGTGGGTTGGTTAGTTAGTTAGGTGTAACGTATGGATGGATGAATGGTTTGAATGTGGGAGGCAGGGTGATGTTGGTTGGGGGATGGATAGAGGGATGGATGGATGGATGTGTGAACTTACAAGCCATGGTCCATCGCTCGTGGTTGAAGTTGCTGAGGATCACGTAGAGGCCCTTGTTCTCCTCGCCGAGGAGGTTCTCGGCGGGCACCTTGACGTTGTCGAAGGTGATGTAGGCGGTGCCGGCGGCGGTCGAGTACGACGTCTTGATCTGCTTGGTCTCGACGCCCTCGCCGCGCTCGATGAGGAGCACGCTCAGGCCCTTGTCCGTCTTGACGCCGGTGACGAAGTAGTCGCAGAACACGCCGTTCGTGATCCACTTCTTCGTGCCGTTGACGATGTAGTGCTTGCCGTCGGCCGTCTTGGTGGCCGTCGTCCGCAGGCCCGCGACGTCGGACCCGGCGAAGGCCTCGCTGATGGCCAGACACATGTACTTCTTCCCGCCCAGGACCTCGTCCAGGATCGCTCTTCGCCGCTGCTCGTCCTTCATGTAGTTCTTGACGCAGGGGAGGCCGATGACCATACCCGCCAGCTGCCCGTCTTGGAACCCGCGGGCGTTGGATCGAACTCCTTCTTGCGACGTTATCAGGTCGTGGAAGTAGTCGAATTCCTCGCCCTTGATGGCTCCGTCTAGGAGGTTCACGCCGTGCAGGTGCTTTCCTGGCCCCAGGCGCATGTGTAGAAGACCCTTCTCCGCCATGCGATCGACTAGTTCTTGGCTGATGCGCTTTCCGTCCGCCTCGCGGAGTTGGGCCTCGGGCGTGATATAGGTGTCGGTGAAGACGCGCATGGCCTTCTGTAGACGGCGGTGGCTGTCGTTGTAGTAGGGGCTCTTGTACGCTGGGCTCAGCCACACCGGCTCGGCGTAGGGTACAGCACTGAGGTCGCCTGGCTTCGGTGTGACGACTTGGGGCTTCTCCCCCTCGAGTATGCCGATTTGTAGATCTTCGTACTTGGTAAGAACCTCATGTCGGTGCAGGTTGTAAAAAGCGACGGTGGCGTCCGTGCCGGCTACTTGTCGCAGCACCGACTCGCCTCCCGGATGCGCGTCGACGAAATCCGTTACATCGTATACCTTGCTATCAACCACGAACCAAAGCGAGTCTTCGGAGTTGTGCTTAGCGACCTCGTCGCGGGTAAATGTCTTGGACATGGTGACGGCGAGTGGATAGGGAAACAAGCAACGGTATAAAGAGATCGACAAGATTTACTTGTAATGAACGGTAGAATTAGAATTCAACAGTACTCTAACAAAACACACAAGGTCTACGCGACGGACTAGCACACGAGACTGAAGAGGATATCCGAACTCCAAGTCCAAAGAAAGAATACGTCCATTCTTAAAGGAGAATGGGATTCTAGATCCTTTTTGACGTCAGCTCGGACACGGTGGATCTGGGGAAGATGCCTCGGCCCAAGGAGATGACCGTTGATGGTCAGGGATGTGGTCATGGAGTATTAGTCGTCCCTGATTGGTCGATTTGGCTGCATGCTTGCAGCACGGCGCCGTGGGGTAGCTTGCTAAAACCTCTGACAAGCCTCGCTGTAGGGAACTTGATTCAGGGGAACCTCGGGCAACTTCTCGGGGTAGGTTGCTGCAGATTAATCGGGGTGAGACTCACATGCTATTTGCTTTCCTCCCGGGAATTCCTTGCGTTAAGTGAAATAGCTATGACAATTCTCATGTCTTAACGCTTATTTACAAGTGCGGATTCAATACTAAACTTCATTCTTCATTGTTTAGAATATATCTCATGATTTTTACCGTTATTTCTATCTTCAATAGTGACGCTTCGCGATTATAGATCATGAATCGCGAGGCGAATTAATGGGTCCCTGGTTCGTTTACATACTCGCGATAAATTCGCCAGTAGACACAGTGAGCAACGTGGTCTGATCGGCTCTTCCACGCGGGGTTAGATTTCCATGATAACAGCTAAACTCCGTCGCAAGATGCAAAATCCGTTGATGGTCCCAAATGAAGTATTCATGATATCCAAACCTCCTTGGAACGTGAGGATGGTGTCACGGAGATTAGGATAGCGAGGTCTACACTCGCGATTCGGTGCTGTTCTTCGAAAACTGTGAGGAATGATATATATCAAGGTCTTCGAGTGCGCTGTATGGCAAACAAAGTAAAAGCAATATAGCATCTAACTGAAAATAAATGTACCTCATAGTAATTAGTTTCTGAACTGCAGCATCATAGTTCACCATGACAGCTCCGACTTTCCCTCTACTCTCAACGTATCGCTATTCTAGCAACGACCCGAGCAAGCGTTGGACAGTCGAAAACCCGGCTACCGGAAAAGTACTGACCACAATTCAAGGTGGGGATTCCAGCACGATCGACACGGCTGTAAAAGCCTCGCAGATAGCTTTTCAAGAACGCTGGCGGCCCTTGACCCAAGCCGAGCGGGGTGCATATCTCCTTCGCTGTGCCGACGAGCTTGAAAAGCATATCGATGAGCTTGCCACGCTGCTATGCATGGAGAATGGCAAGCCGTTCCAAGACGCCAAGCTATTCGACTGCAACTTTCTAGTAGGCGTTTTTCGATTCTTCGGAGGACTGGTAGGCAAGTTGCCTTCCCAGTTCTACGATAGGGGTAGTGTATACACGACCGTGATGCACGAGCCGTATGGTGTCTGTGTCGGTATTTTACCTTTCAACTGGCCCCCTATCCACACGGGCGGCAAGGTCGCTCCCGCTCTTGCGGCGGGGAACACCTTCATCCTCAAGCCAGGGGAGCAGGCACCCTTGACGGTGCTTCGAATTGTCGAGATCCTAGAAGGAGTTCTTCCGAAAGATGTACTCCAGGTCGTGCCGGGACTGGGCCCAGAGGTGCCGCAAGCGCTGGTCACGCATCCACTGGTGAAAAAGGTCAGCTTTACGGGGTCTACAGCGGCCGGAGCAGCTGTGGCCAGGACAGCAAGCGATACCATCACCCCCGTCGCTCTCGAACTCGGCGGCAAAAACTCGCTGACGATTTTCGATGATGCGGATTTTGATTCTGCTGTCCGCACGGCGCTCGAGGGGGCCTTCTTCAACAAGGGCGAGGCGTGCACCGCCAGCTCGCGCATCCTTGTGCAACGCGGCATCCACGACAGGTTCGTGGAAAAGCTGGCCGCGGGGGTGAAGCGGATCAAGATGGGAAACGGTCTTGATGCCTCGACACACGTTGGGCCGCAGGTGTCCAAGGCGGCCCAGGAGCGTCTGCTGGAGTACATCGTTCTTGGGGAGAAAGAGGGCGCTAGGATTGCTGCGCAAGCCCAGCTGCCCACGGACCCGGAATGCAGGGATGGGTTCTTCGTCCCTGCGACTCTCTTTGCTGATGTGACGGAGGATATGCGGATTGCGCAAGAAGAAATGTTTGGGGCCATTGGTAGGTAAGCTCCGAGTAGCAAAGCTGTTCTAGACTAATTATCCATCTTGCAGTGACCGTGACACCATTTGATACGTTCGAGGACGCTGTTCGCATTACGAACTCGGTGGACTATGGTCTGACGGCCGTCGTCTTCACTAACGACCAACTCAAGGCGAACCGATTCGTCCGCGTAGTTGAAAGTGGCATGGTAAGTATTAGCTAGTATATGCCCTTCTATCAAGATAGCGACTAACTAAATTACTTCTAGGTCTGGGTGAATAACTACAACCGGAATGTGATTGGTACGCCGTTTGGTGGAGTGAAGCACTCCGGCTATGGCAGAGAGCACTCCATTGAGACACTGTACGAGTGGACTCAACCGAAGGCAGTGCATTCGTTATCTGGGATAGTTGAGAACAGAGAATGGCGTGGTGTGGTGGATATATTTGGTGTTAGTGGGAGTGAGGTTGTATCGGATCGAAAGTGAAGGCGTGTCGTATAATCTTCGCTATTTCTGATCTCGCCCCCGCCATCAATCCTAGCTCAGATATCATGATTTCTTCAATTTCAACGGATCGAGATGGAGTCCACTATAACCTGATACATATTCCATTCCTGTAGCTGAATCAAGCACCTTCCAAAGTCTGTCCCGTCTACCTTAGGTAGGTAGGGTATGAAAGTCCATACTTCCCAATAGGTGCAACTTTACCTCCCCATTCTCTTCTGATCTCCGATAATCTCTTAGCGTAGTTAATAGACGACTCATTATACATTCTTCCCCGCTTCCCACACAACAACAGCCTAGCCTGAACAATACCACCCCAGGTCTTCACTCTTGGCTCGTCTGCAGCAAGGCCACTACTGTTTCCACCTCCGCGGATGGCTAAGCGTCCCGTGAAGCGCCCTACCAGAAGCCACTTTCTAATTTCATCAGTTCCGGCTAAGGTAAGGCAATCTCTAGGCCCGTTCGCACCGACATAATGAGTAGAAGCGTTGCGACTTATTAAGAACTTGACAGCTTCGAGATTTCCGCAGGCGCTTGCCGCCATGAGCGCTGACCCTAGTCGACAGCCTTCGAAGTCAATATCAGCACCAACTGAAAGACAATTCTCGATAATGTCAACGGCGTCAATCGCAGCAGCTTGACAAAGAGGACTCCGTCCCCGTTCCGACTCCAAATTCAATACTTTGCAGAGGAGGTCTCGAGGTAACGCTTTCGAAAAATCTTTGAAACGACTTCTCAGGAAGGCCATCATCCCAATGGGCCGCCAGTTCATATGCCAGGGAAATGGGGTTAGCTTTGAGAGCTCTAATTTGTGGTCTAGCACGAAATCCAATGAGGTTTCTAGGCAAATTGCCTGATGCATAAGACTTCGGCCACCCTCGTCTTCGGACAATAAATCCACACCATGTTGTAGCATTTTTTCAATTCTAAAATAGCTGAGATCCAAGTCTTTACAAATTATTGGCAATCTTTCAGGCGATGTTTGTAGCTGGGAGGAGACGTGGCGATGCTTGAAGAATACCCGAGACAGCTCTTCAGACACGGGTCCTATACGGATACCCCCTAGGAGCTCCAGATCGGATTCAATAGCAAAACATGTTGTTGATGCCCCCATGCTAATGAGATACTCTGCCATAGTAGCGTCCGAAGTTCGTGACAGGGGGGTTTTACCAGCAATATCGTAGCTATTGACGCTAGCGCCGCGCTCCACAAGTAGCGAAGCAAATTCTAAGTTGCCATTGAAGGCGGCAATATGTAACACCGTTGAGCGGCCGCGGACAAAATCCTGGCGATCTAGTATCTCCTTGATGGCTTCTGAAGGAGATAGCTCTGACTTGACAATATTCTAGAAAGGTATCAGATAGGAACTTAGAGATGTGGACATAACGCACCGATATAAATTCTATCTTTCTAATGAGATGATCAAGTAAAACCGGGAAGTTTTGAAAATTTCGGCTCGAGAGGGCGTGGTGTAAAGGAAAATCATTGTCCACAAATAAATTACCTCCTTGGGACCAATACGCATCCAGAAACATAGGTAACAGGGAGGCAAAGCCTGCTGTACCTGCAACCTTCTCAAGCATACTGAGCCCATTCTCGGCCTTTAGGACGTTGACTCCCTGGCTGACGAGCCAGGCTGCAATGCCTAGTTTTGACTTATTAATAGCGAGAAATAATAGCGTCGAGCCATTGTCACCGTGCAAGAACCAATCGGATTGCTGGCTTGTAGTAAACATGTCCTCAAGGCTATTAATATCACCTATGATAATGAGATTTTCGGCAGCGTATTGGAACCTCTTTCGTGCTTCAACTTTACTAAGGTCGTGATTCGGGAGAATCCCGTTTAAGAGCTCTTCATCCACGTGGTTGGAATGGAAACGTAGCCATTCAAAAATGTCGGTATAGCCTAGCCTGGATGCATAGGTACGCGGGGTTTCACCAAAGGCATCGCATAACTCCCTTGCGCCATGCTCTATTAGAACCTGTACCTTGGGTAGAGAGTTCCCGATAACAGCGTGATGTAGTGGAGTTCGACCCATCTTGTCTTTCGCTGATATGTCAAGTCCCTGAGCAAGTAGGTTTTTGGTCATCTCTATGGAACCAGAAAAAGCGTTGATGTGTTGTGGCGTAAAACCTTCCCGCGATACTGACTCTTCAATAGTCAGCAAACCTTCAGCGAGGTAGAAGTTGAAACAGCTTATAGCTCCAATCGAAGCCCAATGTAAGTCGTTAGCCCCTTGAGCGTCTATCATGTATTTATTGCTACGAAAATGGTACGCTCCTTTCTTTTTCCAATCAATTGTCGTTGATGTTCGTCTTGTATGCTCTAGAATCTTCTTCAAGAAAGCCACGTTGTCTTTCATGATAACTACTTGGGCGGCACCAAGTAATCCGGGGATAGAAAGACCAGGATCGGCTCCAAGGTCAAGAAGTAACTCCGCACACTGATAAGAGGAAGCACGTAGGTGGTGGACGAGGACAAGGTTATTTTCATCTCTCCCCGTACCATTGACATTAGCACCCCGTTGTATGAGGGCTTTGACCAACCACAGGATACTAGTAGCATCTTCGTCTGTTGCAATCCTATGCAGAAGTGAGAGCCCCAGCCCACAGGGCGAGTTTTCTCGCAGTTCTCGGTTGCCCGAGTGATCTAGGAGTTTTTGAAGAAACCCGCAGCCTTTTTCGGTAGCGCATAACATTAGAGCCCTAAATCCTGTGAACGCATATTCAACTAGGGACTCTTCTTCGTTTGTTCGTTGATGTATGCATACGCCTCGCTCTAGGAATAGCTGTAGTACCTCTAGATTCAAATCAGTAATCGCACGTTTGAAATAGTTGATCGTTTCCTTCGAACTCTTAGCAGACGTCAACCATTTTGTTTGATCGAGCACCTTGCTTAGGGTTACCACAGATAACCATTCAGTTGGTTTCAGATCGTCTATGCCAGGATATTCTAACAGACTTGAAAATAGCGGTAGCACGGCTGATTCCTGATGCTGTTCTTCATAAGCTTGCGTGGCACCGAGCTTAAGGTAGGTTGGGATAATGTAATCAAATTTATCCCCCCATTGGTATAAGCCAACGGTATCTATATCACTCTCGTTGTTGGAGCCCTTTCGACCAAAATTCCTTACGTGATATTGCATAGCACAAATAAACTGCCAAGATGACCATGTCTTCCCATCTCTTATTCCCGCTAATGTTGTAGGAAAGAGGGCCTCCACGATGTCCAGATTCGGGACTGTTTTATAGGAAAAACATTCCACGATATACTGTTCAACTGGCAGAAGCCCGCGGTAGATGTAGTTGCGTGTTTGTCCATAGTATTTAAGCAGAATCTGCACGCAATCAAGCGAAGCTATGGTCGATAGACAGTGCAGTGGAGTACAGCTATTGTTTTCAGCTGCCTCTGGAATGGCACTCGCCCTAAGAAGGTTATTAATCACTTCTGCCGAGCCCCTTCTCGCTGCATATTCAAATACATCTTCCTGGCTCTCCCAGAAATTTGGAATCCGAGGGCACAAATCCAGCAAATGGAAGAGCTTTTGTTGCGATAGGTCCGAAATGTTGCATAGTAAGTAAGAGAGTGGCGTGCGATGGTAAACGTCCTGCTTTACGAGAGCTTCTGAAGTAGCTTGAGTATCGATTTTATAAAGAACATCCAGCGCGTCGTGCGCCCATCCATCATCATCGGCCCAGGTGTGGCAGATGTTGGACCCGTCGGAGCTTGAAACGAATAAGATACCACGTTTGCCAAAGATATCGAATGCTTGTCTGAAGTCGCCATAAGCCGAAATCTGTACCGGGAGCCTGCCAACAGAGTTCTCTCTGTTTGGGTCACAGCCCATGTTTAGCAAATATTCCAATATGTCAAAAGCCGCATGTTGTACCGCTATGTGTAATAGTGTGTTTTCGTCTTTGTCAAAATAGACCTTCGCATCAATTCGACCGTCAGCTAGACATTGCTTTACGATCTCGAGCTCGTTATTACGGACAGAAGCAACAGTCCTAGCAGTCAGGGTCTCTATAGACATTGTGATTCTCGCATCTACGATGAAATCGAGTTGGGTGAATGAGAAATCCAAAGCGATTGCAAAGTGCCATAAAGTAGAGCTTATTTCTAAACTCCATTCCGCCCCTTCGGAAGTCACCACCCGAATGAAGTCCAGAATTTTAAGTGTATAGGACTCAATATTGGGTTCGAGGGTTATTGATTCTTCACAGCGTGCTAGGAGTCGATTAACGCTCTCAGTGAAATTACCAACCTCGGTTTGGTTAGGTATAAATCCGGATTCGAGAAGTTTTAGAATAGCATTGAAATCTTGCAATTCTACGAGGAGAATACAGGATATTGAAAATATAGAAAATTCGTCCTCATCAAGTCTGTGATTAGAGGCCTTTGCACCCCTTTCGACAAGGCATTCTATTGTCGCGCTGCGTCGCTCTGTGTTTTTAAGGAACGCTGGGTAATCGGCAATATACTTTGCTAGTAGATATCCGTTTGATGCAAGGTCGAATTCTGGTATTCCTAAAATGGTGACTATGGCAAGATCGATGGGCCTGGCACGGCCACAACGCACGCTTACGGCTATGCCCTGATTTAAGATGGAGGTACAGACTTGGGGGAGACTTAAAGCCGCAGCCATGTGTAGTGGTCGGAAATCTGGATCCATTACTACCTCGATGGCACAGCGAGGAAGAGTTTGCCGAAAGTTGGAACCCAAAGACTCTCTCATAACTATATCTAGAACTTCTAAAGCCCAGGAGCAGAACCAGGGTGTCTTTTGTGGTTCAAAAAGAGACTGTGAAAGCTTGAGGATGACGGCGTCGTAAGAATGAACATGTGCTGTAGAGCGAAGCCAGTTGATTGCTGCATACGTATAAAACGGATAAGTCTGGTTTCTCTCGCTTATTTGGGACATTTCCTCGTCTGTGTCTTGTGGCATTCTTTCGAAGTTCTTCAACTGCAAGAACCTCAAGCACTGCGCGGCCAGATGTGTATGGGCGCTAGTTCTGGAGACTAAGTATTTCTTAATATCAGATTTTCCTTTGTGCTTTGTAAGGGCATCGTGATCCTCAAGAAACTCTTGGACAGAGAAGTGAGCAAACTCGAAAAATAGTCCGTCTTCTGACTTTCGAATGAGACTGCTACACCTCCGGGTGATTTCATCTTCTGAAACTGTGTTAGATTCATGGAGGAACACTCCAAAATTTTCCGGGGTGGATATCGCCTGGCGTAGTTGCGTGATGGTTAATTTAGGTCCATCAATAGCAATGAATTGAAGACACATTTGTACCAAAGTCTGTACAGCCGGAGAGCACTTGTTGATCCGCTCAAGAAGCCGGCGATAGCTTTCGGGGAGATTAGGGGGCAATTTGTATAATGCTTCCCGTCTTTCTTGATCATGAGCACAGTCGCAGAGGTAGTCTATTTGACAAACGACCCAACGAAACCTAATATTGTCAGCTTCTTGTAAGACTATAAAAAGTCTCTTACTCACATTCCCTTTGCTCGAGTAACGAGAGTCTCTAATATTTCATCCTTCATCGCCATATCGGCAAGTCGTAATCGGCGGCTTTGGACTCTTCTCTCAATCTCAGAGGCGACATAAAGTTTGATATCTTCTGTTTGGGCTTCGATCGAGATAGACTCATAATATTCATCTAATCTCTGTCGAATCTCTTGATGGTCTCGACTAAAGACGGCTATTGTGAGTTTTTCAGTGTAGTCTCCAAGTTCAAGCAAAAGATCGATAACGATATCAATCTTATCGCCACACTCGTCGAGGCCATCGAGTACAACGATTGTTTGGTCAAACAGCTCCGACATCTCAGTAATTTTAGCTCGAAGGTCGTCAGGATCAGGCGGTCTGGCAAGCCCTGTCGCTGGATGAAGTGTTTCGTAATAATCTTTAAGAATCACGAATGCTTCCTCTTTCTGACGAGCTAATTGGGCAGCGATTGCCCCTAGGATATTGACGGGCTCCCAAGTATCGGCATTCTTGTAGTCGCAGAAGAAAAACGCAACGCTGACAGATGATTCATGGAAGGCACGCTCAAGCGCCTCCTGGATTACTGAGCCTGCTAAGACTGTTTTCCCGGCTCCAGGAATACCAGTTAACCATAGCCGAGAGTTTGGGGTCTCAAGCCAGTGCCTGAACTCCGGCAAATCCGTCAACCAAAGTCCAGTCATAGCATGGCGAAGCTTGATGCTCGACTGAAAATAGGGTTGGGGACTGATTTTTACAAAATAATCCAGCACACGCTGCTCTTCGTTCTTCACAGCGATGACAGTATTGATCTCAATGCGTCGCGCCACCTCCGCGATTGAAGAAACCTTTTTGCCCAAATCTTCAATTTTAGCAAGCGATAATTGTAACTTTTGCATGGTATCGGCGGACAAGGCCATGGTAATAGTCTCCTTGTGACGAGCCAGCTCCGTAAGCAGGTTTTGCGTCTCAGAGGATGAAAATGGCCACTTCAGCTGCATCGCAACAGCGGAAATCTTTGACTTGGCAAGCCGATTGATGCCCACCCTGACCCGTTTCTCGATCTTGTCGAGTGTCTTGCGACAATGATGAAGGTAATGTAGCCTGAGCGATGGATCGAATGCGTCTCCTTCCGATTCTAGCACCCCAGCGATTGCTTCCAAGGTACGCAATACACTGGAAAGCCCATTGATCTCGTCGGCGAGAGATTCAATATCACCTTTGGCATCTTTCACACCCCTGGCATACTTGTAGACCAGCTTGAAAGTTAAGTCGGCTAGAGCGATTACACCAGCGATGCTGGCTGAGACGGAAAGTGGATCGCTCATCTGTTCTGATTTTAGCGTGGTTAACCTCCAATCTTTGATGAATGTCTATCATACAATGGCAGATAAGATGAACGAAAAAGAAAGAGAGATGGACGGCTATCGGGACTGATGAGAGACGGCTGAGATGACCACCATCAGTGCCGTCTTACACAGGGGAGGGGCTGTGGCTTAGTTCAATGCAACACCATTATGATCGGGTTGGCTATTTTATTCGTCCAAGGCACCTACGGGGGACGCCACGGGGACGGGGTGCAGCCAAAGAGAAACACTGCCATGATGGCCTGATGTCATTGTCGCCGATATTTATATGATTGGACTATACCTAATCAATAGGATAGTTGGGTGCAGTTGTGTATCATGAAGTTCTTCAAAAGTATGCCTTAGGCTTTCTTATTTCATTTCGGATTGAAAAGAATGGTGTCTGTCACAGGGCTCATTAGATGGGTAATTAAGGTTGTTAAGAATCGGGCGGGCTATTGTGCCGCCGCGGGCGGTGGCTTCCGTACTCCAGCCTTTAGTAGGGGTCGGCTTAGGACTTGGACTTGCGACTTTCCAATGCAACCTCAATCAACTTCTATTACCAACCTACATGTATCTAGATTCATTCTTGCCTCTTGCCTCCCTTTCATGTTCACCGGCTGCATGACAGTTGCCCAAACTTTACTTCTGGCATTGCCGCGGTATGTTGCTTTTGTCTCTTATCAATATGGATTGATTATCTGGCGATGGATTTCTTCTCCACTCCACCTAAATGCATTCGCATTTACTGGACGCACCACCTCTTTCTCTCATCTTCCGACGATCCCGCTATCTATTGTCATTCAGCGTTTAAGTAAATTATAGTCTGGTTGATCATTCAATAAATCCATCTATCCAATAAGATGTCATCTTCTATCGGCGTGGCATTTTAGCATTCTGCTACGTTGGCCTCTGTCAATCGCAGTCGATGAGACCGAACCACCTCACACATAAAAACCTGGTAAACTGTGTCGACGGATGCGGCGCTTGTCTTCCCCTGAGAGATCTACCTGATGCTAGTGCATTTATTGCATCGATTTCCACACCTACTTAAATACTGAGTGGTGGGAGATAGACAGCTGTGGTCTTGCTTTTATGCTCCCGTTTCGCTCTTAGACTTTATCCTATCTGCTGCCAAGCTGGTCTAGGTCATCGCCATATTCCATGGCTTACTCTATACACTCAGACCGACAAAGAAAGATATCGAGGATGGGGCAGGTGCAGAATCGCGTGTAGGCGATTAGTTGAGATTTTCCCTTTATTTCTAGGAGCTGCCTTCAACTTTACACCTCGTAGTCGGTAGCTTCCGTCCTTCTTTCATATCTCCCGTCTGTCACACCTCATCGTTTGATTGTTAAGCTCTCACTGTTAAGCTCTCACGCTAGAACCTTGTATAACTTTGTCCATCGCATCCACGCCAGAGGGATTTGTATATTCTACATTGCCGCATCTACCAGGTGTCTCATCTCTTCTATCCCCGACCTCCTTTCTACTTCTTGATATAGTCATATTTATTTTGGACGAGAAAACTTATCAACCATAAACTTGGACAAGTATGGATGCTTATTCGATCTCTTTCACTAGTCCATCCCAACGAAGCTTCTCGCGTATCTGGAAAGACTTAAAGTCCTGCCGCCAATACAGCATCACCGAGATGCCCGTCGACGGCTTGTCAGAGAAACCGAGCTTGGGACAAAAGATAGGACAGGTATAATATTGCCTAAACGAAGCTCGTGGGTTTATCATGTGAGCGAGGCACCCATCGGTGATAAATCGTGTAATAAATCGGCTAGATGTGGCCCAGTCTCCTCAGTGCTACTACTCAGATGAGTGATCCCCGGTACGTGGCATTGGGCTCACACTTTCATAGCGTCGCGCGAGAATTTCCGGTCGTAAGCCCCATGTCGGAGTCATTGGAGCTGGATTGGCCGGTCTACGTTGCACCGAACTTCTCTTGCAGCATGGATTTGAAGTTACATTGATCGAAGGTCGGGATCGACTAGGAGGGCGGGTGCATCAGCACAAACTGCCATCCGGGCACAAAGTTGATTCTGGTCCGAACTGGATCCACGGGACCGATGACAATCCCATCTTAGATCTTGCCAAAGCAACAAATACGACAGTCGGAAACTGGGAGGAGAAATGTACCATCTTTGATGAGGACGGCAAGCAGATTTCCCTCTCGGATGCTGTAGCTCACTCAACTGCCTTGTGGGACATCATATCGGATGCGTTCAAGTACAGTAATAAGTACTCGGCAACCATTAGTCCTGATGAAAGCCTTTGGGATTTCTTTCAGAAGGAAGTCCCTCAAAGAATACCCGACAGCGATCCTGAGTTCAAGAAGAAGAGGAATCTCGTGTATCAATTGGCCGATCAATGGGGAGCATTTGTGGGCAGTCACATTTTCACGCAAAGCCTCAAGTTCTTCTGGCTGGAAGAATGCATAGAAGGTGGTAAGTTTGGAATGCGTTGGTTCCGCTGTACTTTTTTGGGATAAGAATACTCAAAGCATCACAGAGAACTTGTTTGTCGCCGACACATACGAGAAAATTCTTCAGTACGTAGCCAAGCCAGCTATCGAAGGCGCGAAGATAAAGTATGGGACCATCGCCAATAGGATCCAGACTACCAATGATGAGGGTGGGATGGTAAACGTTCACACTGAAGGCGGAGAGACCTTAGAGTTTGATGAAGTCGTTCTAACCGCACCGCTTGGCTGGCTGAAACAACATACTGATGCCTTCGAACCCCCGTTATCAGCGAGGCTAACCAAGGCAATCAAGAACATAGGTTATGGCTGTCTTGAGAAGGTCTACATCAGTTTTCCCAAAGCATTCTGGGTTCCTGATAAGCCTGAGGACCGTACAGTCCAAGGATTCAGCCAGATGCTCTCCCCAGGTTACGCAACCGACACAAACCCGCACAAGTGGAATCAAGAATTTCTTGAGTTGGCTTCTCTGGCCCCCTCCGCCGCCCACCCCACTCTGCTTTATTACTTCTATGGTGACCAATCGAAGTACATCACGAGCGAATTGGCAAAACTCTCTTCGAAGGAAAAACAGGATGCGTTCCTGATTGACTGGTTCAGGCCATATTACTCTCGGCTCCCTTATTATGACGAAAACTCTCCGGATTGCCAGCCAAATGGCTGCTACGCGACCGAGTGGCTCAACGACGACCTCGCAGGAAACGGCAGCTACAGCAACTTCCAACTAGGCCTTGAAGAAGGTGACGTGGATATCGAGACGATGAGAGAGGGCATGCCAGGTCGAGGCCTCTGGCTAGCTGGCGAGCATACTTCACCCTTCGTCGCTCTGGGAACAGCTACAGGTGCCTACTGGAGTGGTGAGTCAGTCGGAAAGAGGATCGCCCAAGCTTATTCTAGGGGAGAGGGTGGTGCTGTTCTTCTAAATTGAGAGTGAGAGGAGGCAAGAAGAAGATAGGACCAAATTGAAACGAGAAAAAAAAGGAAAGATTGTGAAAAAAAAATATTGAAGGGACACTGCCACGATACTCGCTGGCGGTACTGGGAATCGAACCCAGGTCTACACGGTACAGTTGTGAAGATTCAATACACATCCTCGTATGTTTTACGAGACATGAGAACCATGAATCACGATCCACAACGTGTTGTACTATCCACTATACTATACCACCCCTTGATTGATGATGTACAAGTGTCTTAAGGCAGCTTATGTCCTTGTTCGCGTGTGAATTTGGCGAATAGATCCATTGGTGATTTTGGACTGAGTCCGGTGTTTGCTAGCTTAGGTCTCGGACCCTAACTAGAGTCGACGCAATGGGGCCGGCCCGCCGCGAACGGGTTTGACGGACACGATGTGTCAAATTTTCCTTTCGCTTGTATTCGTTTTTTATTCTTGATGTGCGCTTGTTGTTTAATTTTACGTTATGTACTGGGTTGGTAGATAGGTTTGGATGGGTCTAATTCTTACCAATATGAACCAAATCCGTAGCTCAGCAGAATGAGATGAAAATTGGCAATTTTACAGTGGGTAAACCATCTTGGTTCAATGTTACACATCATTTAGCTACAGTCGTTCATAAGGGCATGATGATTGGTGAAGACCTTGGATACCTATGTTTCCCTACCTATTTGGTACGGTGACCTTGATGACCGGGTCCGGTCTTGGTCAGATCCAAGATCGTCGCTTGTAACATCATTGCTTAATCTCTCTGGCTATCTTAACCATGACGCTGTCGGCAGAGCTGATGGTGACGAAATCAGTGGCAAACCTACGAATATTATCGTGAACTTCAACTTCTTCATTCGTAAAATGGTCGGCCCACTAGTACACGAAGGCCGAATACGTTATGCCCGTCGTCGACCCAAGACAGTAGGTTACTCGATGGGCGGACAAGAGACTCCGGAGGGCAGAAAGATTCCGAGTCTCGCCTCTTGCGTCTACGGAACAGCTACCGCGCGTAGTCGCTTGTTTCCGTTTCAGCTTACACCTTAGGTTATGTCAACCTCCGTCCATTTTCCAAGTGACCAATGGTGTTATGCCCTTTTGCTAGGTAGGTAGCAATATATGAGATCTCACTTTGCCCCAACATATAGACCCTTCATAATGCTGCACATCCAGTCAGATCTCCGATCGCCTTCTTCCGACGCGACTAGACCGTTTTGATATACATTTCAGAATATGGAAGTGTGGCACAACGTGTAGCACAGCGAAGCCGGTATATGGGTAGCTAATATAAGCTATGCATGAGATCAGCACGCAACCTATCTTGACTTCGGCGCTTTAATAAGGCGGCTCAATTTCTGGGCAATCTAAGTTGTCACCTCACATAGGTAATCAAAGATTCGCAATTCTAGATTCCGTAGAGCGCGCTTAAAGAACCGCCACAACGTTACAAAAGGTAATGGATGGATGGATAGACCGATACCATTAGTAATTCCATTTCTTGAGCCAAGGTTTTGGACTATAGATGAATTGAAAATCATCTGTCTAGTTGGTGGCTGGCCCATTATGCTTTGCTTTGAATAGGACCGTCGGCTTGATCTGAGATATCCGAATAACAACCTCAAATGTGCTTAATGAAAGCTGGAGGTGGGTCAATTCCAACTGACCTGAATCGCGTCATTCCGGAGGGAGCTCCCGGTATCTAGATACGATTGGTAAGCTAGACTGTCGGACAGCCTTACCTAGGTAGGTACCTAGGAAGAATTAGGATTGCCCAGCTACGGAATCATTGTCCGCGCTTAAGCATGTGGCTTTGCTCGCGGCAAAGCCTTATGCGAGGTGGCATGTATCACGAGAACGAATATCAAGGGTCCTCCCATCGGGGTAGTTTGGCTGGTGGCAAGCCCGGAGCTTCGATTACGGAATGTGCTCGACGACAAGTCTCGTTACATCTCTCGACATGGGAATCTCGTCGGAGTCGCGTTCCGGGCTGGATCACTAGTTCAGAAATGTCCCTTCTCGCGGAAAGGGACTTCTGGTTCCCCCTTTCTAATTCCGTCCAAGCAGCCAAGGCGCTCGCCAATTGGATGCCGAAATGTGACGTCTATTCCGGAGTTGGAGCAGAGTTGGGATGTTTAGCCAGGGTCTGTGATTCGTTGAACGGAAAACCGTAACCTTTGCTGCGGCTAAATGCGAGACCCTGCCAGCTTAGCTACTCTGTTTCGCAGGGCAGACCTATTATAACGTATGTTTCACCTAAGAAGGGAGTTTAGCCATACAGGGGAGCTTGCCTCTTAGTCGCTAATAAGACGGTACCTTACTTCTCTTGGCTTAACTCCCTAGGCATCGGCCGTTGCATATTATATCCCATGGGGAGCAATATATCGTGCCGCAGATCACTCCATATGGAGAAATCTTGGCGTTCCCTGTTTATACATGCTGCCGTGAACGAAGCTACCATAGCCCGTTAAGCTGTCCTGGTATCCTAATGAGCTGTTTTCTAATGCTTGTCATTAACCACCGAGGGAAATCGGACGGCTCGATCCACTGGGCCCCCACGGTTCTCCCGGTCGTTACGAGAATAAGTCAGTAGACGAGAGTTGAGAAGCATGCAGACTGCATGAGTTAGAACTATAGCATAGATTGAGGTTTCCAGGTCTCCTTTGCTCCACACAGCCCCAATAGGCCCGGACGGGTGGTTATACAGATGGCAAAATTAGGATCACCATAGGGAAGAAATAGTAGAGAGCGGCTGGTCCGGCCATGTGGTAATCACGGTGGCCAACAGGACCCCGCAAAATCTTCCCCGCGACGAAGGAACTTACCGGCATTGCCTCTATTCGGAGTGAACGTACCGAGATCTTTCGCGATTGACGGGCCTGGTTCCTGATTGCCACTCCACGCGCCTTGAGCGTAGACGAATATGGTCAATGGGGAATCCTGGTAGTTTACTGCCGCCACAATGAGCAGTATAAGAAGTAGGGCATCTCCTGTTCGAAGTTGCTCTTGATTTTCTTCTCACCGCACTCGCTCATTACCATCCACGGGTTCATATCAAAATGAAGGTTACTGCTAGTGTAGCGGCATTGGCCGCCGGTGCTGTCGCCGCACCTTCGAACGTCGCATCTCGTGCGCCTAACAAGGCCGCCTCCGCCAAGGCCGCGGCTGTCTCGCTCGATGCCAGCACCAACCCCTTCGCGACCTACAAGCTGGCCGCCAACACCTTCTACCGTGACGAGGTCAACAAGGCTATCGAGGCCATCACCGACGAGAGCCTGAAGACGTCGGCCGCCAAGGTTGCTGATGTCGGTAGCTTCTTGTGGCTGTAAGTCTGGGAAGACACTTGTTGAAACGAGGGTAGTGACTGATAAAGAAAACAGTGACAGCATTGCCAACATTGCCAAGTTCGACGCCGCTGTAGAGGCTGTCACTGATGGAGACATCCTCGGTCTGGTCATCTACGACTTGCCGGGCCGTGACTGTGCCGCCAAGGCCTCCAACGGTGAGCTCAAGTACAACGAGCTCGACCGATACAAGACCGAGTACATTGACCGTATGTTGTTGCTTTCGGTGACCATTTTCGACTAAGACGGAATGCTAAACCTCACATAGCCATCGTCGAGAAGATCAAGGGTCAGCCTGACATTCCTTTCGCTCTTCTCATCGAGCCCGACTCCCTGCCCAACCTGGTGACCAACGCGGACCTGAGCACCTGCCAGGAGAGCAAGACTGCCTACGAGGATGGTGTCGCCTACGCTCTCAAGAGCCTCAACCTTGACAACGTCGTCATGTACATCGACGCTGGTCACGGTGGTTGGCTCGGTTGGGACGACAACCTCAAGCCTGGTGCCGAGGAGCTTGCCAAGGTCTACAAGGCCGCTGGCAGCCCCAGCCAGGTTCGTGGTTACGCCACCAACATTGCCGGCTGGAACGCTTGGTAGGTTTTCTCCTTTGCTGCTATCAATAACTCTATTCGAGACTGACCGAATGATAGGGACCAGGACCCGGGTGAGTTCGCTGACGCCTCGGACGCCAAGTACAACTCGTGCCAGAACGAGAAGATCTACGTCACCAAGTTCTCCGACGCCTTGAAGACCGCTGGCTTCCCCGAGCACGCCATCGTCGACACTGGCCGTAACGCCGTCACTGGCCTCCGTGAGGAGTGGGGTGACTGGTGCAACGTTGACGGTGCTGGATTCGGTGTCCGCCCTACCTCCGAGACAGGTCTCGAGCTTGCCGATGCCTTCGTCTGGGGTAAGCCCGGTGGTGAGTCTGACGGTACCTCGGACGAGGGTGCTACCCGATACGACTCGTACTGCGGTAAGCCCGATGCCTACAAGCCCGCCCCCGAGGCCGGTGAGTGGAACCAGGCCTACTTCGAGATGCTCCTCAAGAACGCCAAGCCCGCGTTCTAGACGGCTCGCTCGAAACGACAATTCCGGGATATGTGGTAGTGCAGCTAGAACGTGGATCGAAACTTTTCGTTTGGTGACACGGGTCAAGATGTAAATAAATAAAAACTGGCTGTTCGGACCACGAAGACGCTCCCTTTTTTCTCCCCCCAAAAATCTTGTACTGAAGATTCAACTGTATATAGCTTTTGTGCAATACATACTTTCACATCCACGAGTTTTCCCTTTGATATGAAATCCTTGATGACTTTGATTTGATGATGTTGTGATTGATGTTTCGATGTCGACAAATTTGAAGAAGCAAAACTGTTGCAGCTGCTGTTTGGAGATTAGTGACACTGTAACGTTCCGGTAATACCCGTGTAGGACCTCCACAGGGCTGTCTTCTGGAACACGCAGTGGGTACAGCGACACTAACGCAGGGGAATTACAGCGGCCGATAAGCTTTTTAGCTTCCGTAGCTGCGCATCTATTAGTGCTTCACTAAGGATTAATAGGGCCTACTTCTTGCCTTGAATCATAAGGCGAATTAATAGGATGGCACGTTCGATGACGACTATATATGGAGCTCTTTCTAGAATGATAAAGTTTTTGACGCGAAAATAATCCAGATCGAAAGATTTTAATCAGCGAACGAGTTGGAAACGACGAAGGCTTGATTCAAATTTAATCCAGCTAACGTGAAATCGAACGATGACTAAGCCCAAAGCTCCTACGTGGACAGGCTTAACGCCGCCCACAGTATTAGTTGCACCGGAGAAGCGACGAAGCCCAGGGTGGTGAGCGCAATTCCCAATTCCCAATTCCCAATTCTTCTACTAAACAACATCCAACATCCAACATCCAATATCCAAATTTTAAACATTCAAAAACCTGAGAATCCTGAAACCTTTCTACCGACAACATTTACACCACATCATTTTCAAGTTTCCTCATCATCATTGGATTTTGTCACTATCATCATCCTAGTTCTCTCGAGGGGAATCGTCAACCCCAGATAAGATGGAAATGGTCCAGGGGCAGGAGAGCTCCTCATCTAGTAGCTATGAAGACCCTCTTCAAGATAGCGAAGATGCCCAAAAGCATCGAGGTATCATGAGCGATTTCTTAGCGAGACTAGAGCATTTCACCTGGGCCAACTACACCTTTCCCATGTCTACCGGTGGTCTTGCTTTGCTGCTTGCCGAACAAACCCAAGGCTTCACATTCCCCGGTCTTCAGACAATTGGAAAGGTGGTTTATATCTTCGACCTCGTTATATTCACCCTCGTCACGGCTGCCATTACCTATCGTTTCGTCAAGTTCCCCGGAACTCTCAAGGCCTCCATCACTCACCCCACTGAAGCTCTCTTCCTCGGCACGTCTACTCTCAGCTTGGCCTCGATCATCGCCGGCATTGCCCGCTATGGAATCCCCACCTGCGGACCGTGGCTGATCGTAGTTTATCGGATCCTATTTTGGATATACTTCGTGATCACCTTCGGGATTGCCGTTGGTCAATATTCTCTACTCTTCACCTCCCCGCGTTTGAAGATTCAGGATATGACGCCAGCATGGGATCTCCCTATATTTCCGTTCATGCTTTCCGGTACTGTTGCATCTTCGGGTGCTGCCTTTCAGCCACCGAGCGAAGCTGTCCCTATGATAGTTGGTGGTCTCACTGCTCAGGGCCTTGGGATGTGTGTTTCGATAATGATGTATGGTATGTACTGCCCTGTCCCATGCTAAGACATTACATCTCAACCTTTAAGTTACCCCTAAAGTCCTACTTAACTGATCACTAACTACATCGCAGTAAGTACCACTATTTCGTATCGTTCTTGCGTGTAAATGTTCTTCTCATTTGAAGAACTCCACGAGGTACTCGGGTGCCAGGTAGGGTTACTAATGCAAAAACAGGCCAGCTACGTCCGGAGGATGATCCAATGGGGTTTCCCATCACCCAATTCGCGACCCGGCATGTTCATTGCCGTTGGGCCACCCTCATTCACTAGCCTCGCCATCATTGGGCTTGCCAACGATTTCCCCCAGCATTACAACTACTTTGGTGCCGATGCTATTACCATCCAGATCCTGCGCGTTCTTGCGACTTGCGTAAGCTTGTTCATCTGGTCTCTTAGTCTATGGTTCTTTTGCATCTCCGTGGTAGCCAACCTTGCTATTCGGAAGCAGTTGACATTCCATCTAAACTGGTACGCTTATGTATTTCCAAACGTCGGATTTACGATTACCATCATTGCTCTCGGTAAGAGCTTCCAAAGCCGGGCAGTCATGGCAGTTGGCAGTGCCATGACGGTATTGCTTGTCGCGATGTGGATTTTCGTGTTCATCCATCACGTAAAGGCCATTATCGACCGGGAAATCCTTTATGAGGGCAAGGATGAAGACCATTATGTAAATGAGAAGAGGCACTCATTTGTCAAGCCGATCAAGCACGGAAGCGATACAGAGAAGGAAGCGTGACTACCTAATGATGCCCAAAGGTAACCGTCTACCTGATGATGCCGCTAGGCCATTCATGGTGGACCAACGCTTTCGGATATAATGCGCAAGGCGCATATACACCAATGATTATAGAGCTAATGAGTTACGATTACTGATACCCTAATATACCCGAGAATAGAAGATTCTTATTGGAATACGACATCGGGCTGGCGTTAGACGGAATAGATCAGGTTATAAGTTACCTTTCTACCTAGGTACCTAATAATTCACAGCAGTAATTTCAATTCGAATATTATGCCATGCTTTCAGGCGATCTTACAAGTAGCCTACTTCACGTAGATAAGTTCAGTGATATGGGGAACAAAGCCACCATAGAAACTACCTATACAGGGCTGACATCAGCACTATCGACGTCATGTCGAGTTGTTCTAACAGTCTTACGATAGTGCCCTTCAGCTAAGCTTCTTACACGAATCCAACGAGTGCAAACTGCATCTACCATCCCGTGATGCCCGGAATAACTACGCATTCAATTCCAACACGAGGAAACCAGTCCCTGTGCTTCTCCTTACACCCACTCGAAGCCTAGCGCCATGTCTCAGGCGAATAACCATGCGGACCTCTCCCACACCTATGAAATCTCTCAAGGTGAACGGTGAGCGGTGAGACCAAAGACTTTGGCGGATCAAGTGATGGACACGAGAGCTGGATCACGCCTGCTCAGCCCTATAGCCTCATGCAACGTTCCAGCTCGACCTCTCCGGCTCTTCAACCAGCCTGGCTTAGTAGGACTTTTGACCCCAACATTCGATCCGGGGTAAATGGTTCTTAGCTAAGTTGCTTACTTGGTTGTGTACACGAGCGACTGGTCCGCGATGGCCGAGTTCGTCGAGATCCGGGAGGCGAGCCATCCCTAATCAAGAGTACGCTCGTGTTGAGGGAAGGTCCATGGGGTGACGTGAGGTGAGCGTTCTTCTATATAAGTTGAGAGAAATCTCAAGTAGGTATGTATTAGCTACCTATCCTTCAACATCGCTAGCAAACACTCCTATATCCAAACAACAAGATTCTTCCAAGCGCGAAACCCGATTTTAAAAAAAAACAACAGCACTACTACCCAGATACCTCACAACACCACCCAAAATGCGCTTCACACCCCTAACAACGACCACCCTCCTAGCAGCAGCCGCCGCTGCTACCCAAGCTGCAACAACAGCATGCTTCGAGCAAGCCCCCTCGGCGCTAGGCTTCCCAATAAACTTCGACATCACGCCGACGCGCCCCAACGCCATATCGTTCCTCGTAGGCGCCGAGCACACGGGGCCCTGCACGCTGGTGGCCAAGTTCCCGGCCGGCTACCCGATCACGAGCACCGGGTCGGATCTCGTCAACGTCACGGCGCTGGACGGCCCAGCGCAGGGTGCCCTCGTTGGCGCTCTGCGCTTCCGCGCTGACGGGACTACGACTGTGATTAATAGCTTTGTGTGCGCGGATGTCATGGCGTATGAGCTTGCCATCGCCCAGGGCGAGGGCGAGGTTCGGTTTAGCGAGATTCAGGGCGCGGGGCTGTTCATGGAGGTTGGGGATTGTTTTTAGATGGGTTCTGGGTTGGGTTGGGTTGGGTTGGGCTTGATGTATATGAATGGGATTATGGTTACGGATCTTCGGCTCTTGTATTGGTAAGGGGGAAAGGGGGTAGGGTTCTTCAGGGAGTTTATAATAATAGCAGCACCTACGTCAGAAACGGGTTTCGACCTGGTGGGTTAACGCCATTCATTTCATTCGCTTTGAATGAAAAGATGGTTAGGAATTGTTGATAGCCATGCCTACCTAGTATTTTTAACACAGAATGATGCCTGAACTGAGGCTATTTACGGAATCCTAGTCACCGTAAGTAGCTAAGATGGATAGCCCATTAGCATCCGCATATTTAACCCTATGTCATATGTGAGATGTTTCGCTGAAAGCATCAATACCAATCATAAAGCATAAGCAGAGCGCCCATAAGTTCGAAATATCGAATTATTCACATTAAAGAAGTCGTATCTGAAAAGACTTCGCCTTCTCTTCCCTCAGTCCGGATACGTACCGTGCCTGATGGTATCCCTGACTGCTACCTAACACTAATAACTGCGCATCTAACCGTCGACGACGAGGTTGAGGTCCATCTGTTTATACGACAAAAAGAAACCGCAACTCGCCATGCTCCAGACTTTTCGCCCCTCTGCTCCCTATTTAGCTCACGCGACATGGACCTGCATTTTTTGGAAAAACCCCCTTACCGCAATCTGAGGAGCAACCCATCATCGGGTGCGCATCTCAGGGGTATAAATCTAAGAAAAAGAAAAAGAAAAGAAAATTGAACAATTGGTAGGGAGAGAGCGGGAAGAAGGGCTTTCTTGTTTAACCGAGGGGGTATTCTAAAAAAACCAACAAAAGGAAACGAAGAGCAAACGCCGTCTCTGTGTTTTGTTCTTCAACTATCCCAACCGCTACATGCTTCCATTATGACAACTAAAGACTCGTAACGTCGTAGCATCCAAGTGCGTGAGTGGGTGAGTGAGACGAACCAGACCGGCTGCCTGGCTGTCTTAATTTCATGTTATGGGGGATATGCGGTCTCTCAATCGGCGTCCAGGCTAAAATTTCTAGGTTGCGGGCTCACAGCGCCACTACCGGTTACGCTCACAGTTCCTGAGAAGTAGCTCTGATCGATGCGGAAGATCCAGTCGAGCTTCTCACGCTCATTGCGTGCCGCAAACAGCCACGTGTTGTCTGTTCCATAAACAGCAAATACACCTGCCTGCAGACGCTCACTCAATCCGCCAAGACTAGGACCCGAAGATCTGGAATTACCAGACCAAATGGTAGAGATTGTTCGACCCGACGGCGACCTGCGATGACCTGGCTGGAAGCTTTCATTGGCATTACCATTCACAGGAGTTAGCCCATCCGGCTCTTCGTCATGGCCATTGAACAAAGCTAAAATCTCGGGTTGACTATCAACTCTGGAGTTGCGAAGACTGACAATGGCCACTTCGTCCCCATCAGTAACATTATGAATATGCAGGTAAGGTCGTCGGAGTTCCACGAATCTCTTAACCCACTTGCTGTAGTCATTATTAGGGACGAGTAGATAACCACCCTTTAGCACATTAGGATTCTTCGGGACCCGAAGAATGGTAGATATCAACCTTGGCGGCGTGATTGACTCGGGTGCGATCCCGTCTGATGGGGGGGCCGTGTTTGCTGGGGCAAGGATGCGAATGGCAGGATCTGGGTGTCGCGACCATAGTTTGAGGCACTTGCTTAAAATCAGAGCTTCTTGTTCATCGTACTCTGGTGCTTGATGCTCTGCAGGAAGTTCCTCGGCAGGTATTTCGGTCTGCTCCGGTTGGTCTGATGGCTCAATCTGTTCGCCTTCGGCAGATTCGGGTTGCTTTGGAGTCGACGGACGTGAGGTCTCCGGGGTGTCGTTAAGAAGTGCATTGATTGAGTCTTGGTCATCATCCCGGGGCTTAAGGTCTGGAGAGACATCGTCGTCGGAAGGCTCTTCGTCCTCAGCGGGCTTGTTCTTGGGCTCGGGCAAGCCTATTTTCTTTAGGAAGAGTTGAGCTGCTGCAATTTCAGTAATGCGCCTCTTTTTCCTCTGCGCCGCGACAAAGTCGCCTATTAACGAAACTCCCCTCGGGACCCAGTTGCTTAGATTCTCCTCGCCTTTTACATAATCATGTTGACTGTTCATCCTCCATAGATCGCCGACCCGTTTGATTGGCGCCGGTCGCATTTTCAGTGTGAAAATGGCCGTGGAAGAATGTACAATCCTAACATGTTGGAAGAGCGACGAAAGCATTGACGTTTGGCGGACGAACGTTCTACCCAAGATCTGGCAGTAAACATTCGTAGAGAACTTCATCGGCTCGGCGAGGTTATCGGCAGTTATATCCCAAGACAGAGTCATTTGAACCTTATACTTGTCTGCTGTTGTTCTATCCAGTAAGAGTGAGTTGTGCAAGCTAGAATCCCACTGTCCCGAGATTGTCATGCTTCGTGTACCATTAGCATTCTGGCGGAATTGTGGTTTTGCGCTCAGTCTCAAAGGTATCTCTGGCGCTGGAGATCCCAAATCGGGATTTTTGCCAGCGTGGTCCACGAGCTGAATCCTGCCAATTCGAACAGAACTAATATCTTCCCACGGCAATGCATCCCCTGAGCTATGTGTGAGGTTGATCGCTACCCGCCTTTGGAGACCTTGGTGAAGTTGAAAAGTGCCTGTGTCTAACTCGCTCGTCTGCGTCACCTCCACGGGAACATATTCTCCATTCTCATTAAGCTCGAGAATCTGAACACGAGCCAACATGTCATGCTTCTCCTCGGTGTAAAATTGGGATTCGTTGATACGAGCACCTTGAGCCTTGCGATCAGAGCTCGGGCTAGAATCGCGCATCTCGTCCCAGCTTAGCAACTTGTCAAGATGCATTGCGGAGACCTTGGCAAATATAGCAATCCTAAGATTGACCTCTGGAGGCCCAAACAATGGAACGCTCATACTGTGAACGCTGTCAAATCGTATCGGGCCCTCGTCAAAGTCTTTGATCATCTGGGTCGTGGTAACGCTGTCCGAGACACCAGGGATGAACAATTGCGCATGTACATCGGTCCCCTCTCGCTCAGCGAAGCCAACCATGTCGTGCATAACAACATTGTACTTCAACGTGCTTGACGGCGCGCGCGCGCTGGACGGTTCCAGGGAAACTTTGATAATTCCAATAGCATGAGACGTGTGAGGGGATAGTACGTCCAAGGTAAAATCTTGAACCCGGCTATCGAAAACCGCACGAAGAGGGACATCAACCTCGCCAACGAGAGAATACTCGGGCATGCAATTCTCAACGAAGGGGTTGTCTAGCTTGAAATGCTGAGAGTATTCCGGTTGGTCAAGATATTGGTGCATCTGACGCATTTGTCGCACACGGTCGTGGAGTTTTTCTATACTCCAGAGATGGACGACAGTGTTCTTGTAATCAACAACGCGAATTCCGACACACGGCTTTTGCGCTTCATCGAGAGCCGGGTCCTCGCCTTCACTTGGCACATCATTCAGTACCATATCGTAAGAGGAACAGCGCGCATGGCCGATGTCCACGACAGTGAATTGGAAAACAACGTTTTCGCCTAGCTCTTCGCTCATGATCTGCGCTTCCTTGAGGGTGGCAGCGTGCTGGAGAACAGCTTCGGCCATTTGGACGTAGTGCCGACTCCTCCAGTGTTTTACGACTTTCCTAGCCCTCTCGATTTCCTCTTCAGATAGTTTCGGCTTTGCCTTGGGTCGCTTGAGAGGATCCAGCTTTTCGATTTTGGCCTCGAATTCTTGTTTCTGGACCTCCAACTGTTTCTGCATGTCGGCTTTTAGCTGCGTTAATGTCTCCTCCATCCTAACTTTTTCCTTTTTAATCTCCTCCACCTCGACGTTACCCGCCTCTGCGCTTTTCAGCTGTCCTTGGTACTCCTCTTTTCGCTTTTCTAATTGACTCTGCATGCTTTCTCGAATCTCTTTGAACTTGTCGTCCCCGTCACCACCCCTCGGAGTTGATGGCATCGTAAGTGCAGTGTCGAGAGAGAGATTGTCGATCGTTCCAGTAGACATGTACTTCTCCCTAATAGGATACGAAGTATTCGACTCGAGATCGTCGTCACCTTCACGGTCATTGACACGTTCAGCCCTTGCACGCTGCACATCTTCGAATAACGCGTTGAGTTCCTCATCGGTCAAACTTTGAAGGTTTTTATCTGTTCCAAGTATGGCACCAGCGGCTTCTCTTCGCGCAAACGACCAATCTGAATCTCGTCCATTTCGAAACGGAGCAGGTGAATCAGGTCTATCCCCAAATTCAGAACCAGCTTTGCTTATAGATCGTTCATGGCCAGGTCGAGGGGAAGGGGACGTGCGATCTAGAGCCTGCAACTGGTTTGCGGTTACAGATTGGCGCAGTAGACTTTGCCGATTCTCATCCCTCTCGGCGCGAGCCTCCATGGGATGGTTAAATCGAAAGATGTGAAAGTCGCCCAAGATGACTCGATAACCGGAGTGCAACCTCGTTGTTTCGGCGACGCGCCTTCCGTTTACCATGATAGACGCACCCTCGCTCGGTGTTATCGTCACGGTGCCGTCTGAAGCATTGTCGAAGTGACAATGTTCATGAAGAATTCGAGTACCATTGAGGCGGATGTTAGCTTGATGCTCAGAGTTTGAGTCTACGTTTCCCACCGTGGTCTTGCCAGGTTTGAGGTTGTAAACTAAACATTCCGCAAGTAGAGGATCATCAGACAGATTGACTAAATGGGGCATTTTCTTGGGTGTATGCAATCCGACGAAGCCCTTTTCGATGCTAATACCAAGCTCTTCAAGAGCGGCCTCACGCTCCTTGTGGATTTCTTCCGTCTTCTGAAGTTTCTGCTCCCATGTTTGGTTCAGATCAGTTAACAATTTCTCGCTTTGACTGAGCTGCTCTGCAATTTCTGCTTTCGACACCTTCTTGACAGTACCGTCAGATGATGTTATGCTGACGATTTGTTTCTCTAGAGGTGTTCCTTCAGCATATACTTCTTCCGGCGGAACGGCAGAGCCGCCCGTCCCACCGGCCGCACCACCTCCTAGTTTGCTTCGGAGTACGGCCAACTCTTCCTTTAATTCTCGTATCATGCGAGCGTTTGCATCTTCGTTAACGACAGCGTGGTTCTTGATTCGCTTAGCGGAGTCAGCATATCGTAGAGTACTTAGAGTTTCGTCGTAATTAATGTCGGCCGGACTGATTGCTGCAATCATAGCAGTCATACTGTTTCCACCAAGCGAGTCCTTCAAAAGCCACGTCAAAACACTGTCTCGATAGGGGACTGTTCCACCCGGTCCCTTCTTCTTTTTTCCCGTGGAGAGATCTGCCAATGCTGCTATAACACGGCCGAGCGTCGAGAGTGATCTATTGATCTCAGCACCCTCCTTGAGTCGAGCACCAGTAGCCCCAGTCGACGTTGCTCTCTCGGAACCAGCCAAATCGACTAAACTGATCTTGGCCTGCTTCTCCATTTCCATCTTAGTCTCCGCGTCATATTTCTTTTGGGTGAGCATGAGTGTAAATACGGCATGACTTCGACTGGACGTTTCGTTCATGTTTGTCGCGGCGACTGTTCTTGCCTTGTTACCTTCGTCCATGAGATTCTCAATCTCCTGAAAGCTACCAACCACCAACTTGGCAAGATCCTCCACATAAGGACCAGTCGACGGGTGTTCTCGGACTTTGAGGTTGCCTTTTGTGGAAGGATTCAACAAATCTCTGACTCGCTCGTTGTAAATTTCGAGATATGATACTTCCACTGTACATCGTGTTGTCTTGTCCTGCTGCAAAGCGTCGATCCTCTTGAACATGTCCTGACAAATGCTGGGTATGATACCGGCATCTTTTCCATATCCCATCATGGAGTAGGATTTGCCGGAACCCGTCTGTCCATAAGCAAAGATACAGTTGTTGTATCCTTGGAATGCATTGTCCAAAAGGGGCTTTCCAAGATCATTATGTAGGTTATCTTGGCCAGCGTAGGTTGGGTCGTTTTTGTTAAAGGACCAGTAAGATCTATCGAAAGCAAACGTCTTCACTGAGGAATCTTTAGAACCTTTGGGCCCATGACCAGCTTCGGGTGGTGGTGTGAGAGCGGTTTGGTTGTCTTTCATCTCAACGATACATTTCGCCCCGCGGTCGATTTCTAAATCAAGTCAGCATAATTTCAGTGACAACGCAACAATTTCCATGATATCCGCCACCATAGCGACATGGCGACATGGCGACATGGCGATCGGACATGATCGTACCTCTACCGTTGAAGGGCCGAACCCTCACCACCACCTTAATATTTCCTCCACCGGCGGGAGGCATGGTTGCTAAATGAAGGCGGTACCTTCCCGTCCACTACAGCTATTCACCGAGCTTCAAAGAGAGTCGAGGCATTCGACAGAAGAAGAGGCGCAAAGACAATGAATAAAGGGACGTCGGGGGTAGAACTAGATTTCGTGTCTTAACAGAGTCTCGGGATCGTGCAAAGAAGTCGAAGTGAAAATCGCAAGCGGTTCATGCGGGTAATTTAAGATTTCCAACTAATCCTATAATGATAGTTCTCTTCAATCTTCATTCTCCTCGTCGTTTCGCGGGGACAGCTGCGAAACCAAGTCCGTAGCCCCCGCAGAAGCACCTAGCACCAAATGGCGGAGAGTGGTGAAGGTGCACAGCGGTCGACAAAGAACAACGGCGGGAGTATGGGCTGCGAGTAGAATATACGTGATCAGACGGCCACACGGTAGAGTTCGGTAGGATTCGGTGATGGGCGCAAAAGTCTTCGATCGGCGACGGGAGCATAGGGTGGAAATATCGGGCGTTGTCGCGGCGATGATTATTGAAATTTGGTTGGTGGAGTTTAGTCAACAACTTGTTCGTTTAACTATAAAGAGGAAAATGAGGGACGCGATTCGCGACCCACGCTCACTGCTTCCTTTAACCAATCACTAATCATGAAATGGAAGTAATTGTGGGGCGGCTGCCAAGAAATTCACGTGTTAGCATGATTCTAGGCCATGTGCATTCATCTAACCCATTTGTTCAGCCACTGCAGTCAGCGGCTGCCACCTGGTGTTCGGTACTTAGCTACATTCAGAGAGTTAAATTGATCGAATGATTTTAATTTTTAAATTTGAACACTGATTGATTTTTTTCAAGCTAAGGAGGTATCTCGTGTGCATGCACCTTTCAGGGGAAATTTAATTGATCTCAATAAGATAAGCGCATTCAGATCAGATCGCCAAACTTCGTAGGGCTAGAGATCGATTTAGGATTTTAGGTACAGTATTTCAATTCCTTCTTGTGGTGGCATTTACAGACAGATATCTGAGAGCGCCACGTAGGTAGATACCGTCTACTTCAAGCCCAATAGTTTCTGTATCTGCCCTTTCGTGGTGGATGGGTAAAAGTCCTTACTCTTCTCGAATGTCTTGACAGCCAGATCTCTATCCAGCTCGCTCAACTTCCTATAGAGTGGCTTCACAAACTTCATACGTCCAACTGAACCCAGGAGTTCCACTATTCCAGGGAACTCTTGTTTGTCTTGGGCCAGGAGAGCGATAATGTAGTACGCCGACTTCAACTCGACATTTTTCGAAGAACTAAAATTGTAAGTAGTTCCTAGAAGATGAGATCTTTCTGCAGTCAGGGGTTTCGGGAAGTTCTGCACGGCTTGCAAGAAGACAAGTGTCTGGTTTGCCGTGAATGACTCAATGTCTTTGACATTTGGTTGGTAATCCTATCGAAAGTGAGCTACTAAGCAAAATGCTAGAGGGAGAAGGGAAGAAGAAAAAAGAAGAGATCTTACCTCGCTCTTCCATTTCTCAGCAAGCGCGAGGCAGCTGTCGACATATTCCGTGTTGAATTCAGGCTTTGGTGGTAGACCAGGCTTATAGAACCTCTCCTCCCAGGGGATTTGAGCGATCTTCTCCTTTATCTCCGCGTTGCCATATCCCTCAAAGAAGTCTAGGAAAGTCTTCTTGAACTCGAATGAGTCTAAAGACTTGTTCGCCCACGTCTTGAAATAGTGGGGGATAAACTTGTCGAAGTGTTCTCGTCCGACTAGTCGGTCAAGGTAGTAGAGGAAATGGAATCCCTTCTCGTAGGGAACAGTGCTAAAAGCGTCCTCGGGATCTACCCCCTTATGATTGATGATGAGCTTGGTAAACTCATGGTCAGCACCTAATACTGAAACCGAATCCTCTACAAGTCTGTTAGCATTGAATAGACGCCATAGGTCAAATTACTAACCCAGGCTTTTCCACCCAATGATGGCAGAGAAGTCAAATTGGGGGTCGCCATGAACAGCAGCGCCAATGCGGCGTTCGAGGTAGGTAGTCCAGCCTTCGTTCAGCCAGCTATCATCAATTTAGCAACTCTTAACCAAATCAATGCCACCTGCTGTACTTACAAGTGTTCCCATGATGCACATCCAACGAGGTTGCCACTCCAGCTGTGAGATAGCTCGTGAGCAATCACATCGACATTCTGGCGGTCCCCGCTAATGATAGTAGGTGTAGCAAAAGTGAAGATGGGATTCTCCATTCCTATAGTTGCAAGTTAACGGAGGTCGGAGCCACATTAGGAAGTCCCTTGGATTCTTACCTCCGTAGGCGAAACTTGGCGGTAGCACCAATACGTTATACTCCCCCCATTGGTAGTCGAAGACCAACTTCTCCGCCACCTCGAGGAACTTGTCCATGTCCGCCTCCAGTTCCCACTTCGCACCCTCGAGTGCCTCTGGACCGGTTGCAACCACAGATCGCTTTCCAATTCGGGCCGTTGCGAGATCTCCCGAGGCTAGCGCGAATAGGTACGAAGGGATAGGAACCTTTTGCTCGAAACGGAACAGTTTCTCATCACCTTCTTTGCTATCTGGAGGCACCGGTACACCACTTGCAACAACAGGTAGAGGGGAAGTGATGTTGAAGCTAAAGGTCGATTTTACATCTGGAGTATCTTGGCAGGGGAAGATCGACCGGGCTAGAATCGCTTGACATTGAGAATAGACGTACGGATGCTTCTTGTTGCCAGTTTGAGCTGGTGTCATCCATTGCAAGCCGACACAATGCTCGGTGGTCTCTAAAGCGATGTCCAACTTGACGACTGTACCCTGGGGTATTCCTTTCGGCACGGAAACGTGAAGTGGTGCGCCATACGGCTCAACTCTGTCCTTAACGGTCCATTTTGAGTCGGTTGAGTCAAGCTTCACTGATGAGATAGATAGATAGTTCGTATCGAGAATGATCTCTTGGCTCTCTTGGTTTGTCAAGGATTCCAACTCAAGCAGAACTGAGCCTTCTAGACGCTGCTTCTCAAAGTTGACCTTGAAATTCACAGTGGTATGTTTGGTTGCCCATTCGCCGTAATTGGCTAGAGTATTGGGGTCACGAGGAGCCATAGCTCTTCTCTTTGGAGTAATGCTGAAGTGTCGTAGATGAATGTGTATCGATGATGATAATGGCAACCCAAATCTATTCGAGATGGGTCGGTAACTTCTTAATAGAAGACTGCCCCTCACGAAGCTATTCACTTCTCGCATCGAGCGAAGTATGACCTGTTAATGTTATAGGCTCCTGCCGAATTCAGCTATGGTGTAGCGGCTGTACCCGTTTCCTCGTTTGCTATCACCATTGAAGTGAGCGGGGCTTAGTGGCGTGGTAGATTATCGGTAAGTTGTGACGTGATTCCCGAGGCAAGCCGTCCCAAGCCTAGATTAATGCTGCTATAAAAGAATATTTACCTAAGAGGCATCACGAATCTACTAATCGAGCACTATGTACATACCGCGTAATAACTCCAGCTATCTCGTCGAGTGGGGGAGGCATGTAATGCTTCATCCCTGCTATTACACTCTCCGCGTCAAGGCAGATGCAGCAATCGAAACAACAAAAAAACAGGAGGATGAATTACCATCGCAAGGGAATTCTTCGAGATCGAAGATGATTGGCAATTGACATTATAAGCTAACCTCCATATTACTTAGGTAGGTAGGTAAGTAGGCAAGTTGAAACCATCATTCTTCCAGGGCTTCTACATAGTACAGGTTTGTGAAGCGAGCTGCATTGGATCCATGCGAAGGAACTTGACACCCTGAAACATCCTGCTAGATAACGATTTTTTTTTCTTCTTTACTGGAAGTGGGTTTGGTTCCTGCGCCTTGGAAAGATGGGATGAAAATGCTCCTTAGATCTTGTTTCTAGAGCATCTAGAATCTTTGTAGGAACGCTTCCCATTTCGCGTTGTTGAAAGGCCATTCGTCTACTACGCACCCAAATACAAGAATAGGAACATTCTTGGCTCATTGTAAAGTCAAGTCGTTAAGCTCACCGAAACAAAATATTGTATTCCGTACTCCACGATTATTGATGAAGATTCGAAATTGTTGGTAGTAATTAGTTGCAAAACCAGCATTCGGAATCCGGATGGTGATAGTGTCCCTCTTGCAGGTGCTCAGAAAATTCTTACCGCGTAACAATCTCGACCCCTCCATCGAAGGATGATGGTAGAGATTGGTGGTAACGGCTGACGGCGCTGCCTCGGTGATTGTGACCGCCCATTGCTGACTGACTGGCACTGTGACATGCACGCCGCCACCACGTTGGGTAAAGATATGTTATTTTAAGGTATCAGGGGAGCCCCGTGCTCTGAAGCTTGCAAGGCACAGCATGCACAGTTCTTCGCGATAGCTTCTTGGCAGAGCGCTCGATGCGCCTGCAATGGTCGAAACTGGAAAATAACTGCTCTCAGATCTCGTCGTGATATTGTATTCATGCATCTACGCCCATCTACGCTCTTCATGGAGAGATTCACAGTTGGGATCTGTTAAAAACAGAAATATTTGCCGGAATTCGAAGTAACGCACTATGCTCCTTGAGAACTTGAGCCGTGGTTAATCCAAATTGACGGGTATGATTCATGCTTAACAGCACATGTTAAGTTTCTTGAGGGCGAGCCGCCGTTTCTTCCGTTCACTAGCTAATATTGCTTGCTCCTTACAGTTCTATGCGTCGAGATCATCATGTTGAATTACTCCAGGACTGCGAAATGGTGGTTGAATCGAATCCTATGAAGAACTCTTGACTTTTCGAGCGCATCCTATGCATTATGCATCATGCATACCTTGAGCTCTTTTACCCAACCCAGCATTGACGAAATCTCCGTATTCTACTAGGTCATGTGGGCATTGCACGCAGTAGGTAATTCGCATTATCTGAATCTGCAGCAAAAAGGGCGGGCGCGGGGGATCATAGGGATCTACCCGGCGCAGCATACCAACAACATTAAATCATCAGGGTACGTATAACCAACATGCATGAACGAGCCGTGAGATACATGTACACTACTATTAGTTGCTGTTGTCAAAGCAGGAACTTTCCCTAATTGAGGTATGGATAGTATTAACTTGGAAGCGCTATGTTTGACGTAGGAGTTTTAGCCTGAGGACTGTGGTCTAGCTTATATCAGTATTAGCTTCTCAGATAGTTGGGAGCAAAGACGAGCTCAGGAGGGCTGGAGGGGTTCACAGCACCGGTAAAGTTACCGGAAAATGATGTAGGGTGGCACCTTGGTGGTCCTCCTTTGGTGTTCTCCTATCAGATGAAAGGCCCAGCTCCAGCTAGTGCTACATACACTAGCAAACAAGTAACAAGCTATATAGACAGCTCCATTTGCAAAATTTTCAATAACCAGCTAGCATCTTTAGCAAGTTTGCTTGGGCACTTTGGCGGAGTGGTTAACGCGATGCCCTGCTATGTATCGTGAGTCTCATCGCCGCCGTCAAAAGGCGGTCAAGGGACTTCGAAGTAGTGAAGGCATTCCCTTCGGGGGCGTGTGTTCGAATCACACAGGTGTCGTACATCTCGTTCTAGATTAACCATCTAGAAAGTATTAACTTTTTTGCTTCCTTTTATTACTATTTTATATATTTATCTGTTTTATCTGTTTTGCTCCGTCTCCAACGTGAGTTTGTGGGCAATAAGAGAGGGGCAGACACTTGTCATACTCATGCTGCACGGACCAAGCATGAAATATCCATGGCCTTTTTTTCTTTTTTTTTTCTTTTTCGGAAAACTCTTTTCCCCTATGTCCACAACCTTGTTCTCTTTTTCTCACTAACAGCCTTGTCAAATCGCCATGTGCTGGCTAGCAAAATTGATGGATCCTGAAGTTGCAGGACGTGGGGAATAAGACCACTTTAGACTTGCTCCCAAGTGTTCAGGGTTACGGACTTCATCCCCGATGAGGCTAGGAGCCTTCCTCTAGGTGAATAAACTTGGTACGCTTTGCCCATGACATCTCTAACCGGTAGCAGCATCCTTGAATGACTGTCAAATTTGGTATGTATTTTATCATAGATCATCGACATCATGCTGTATGTGAGGTTTAACGCTGGTTTGCCTAACTTTGGGCTTGCCCATCACAATGGCCAACATAGTGCTGGGCTTAAGCTACCTAGTTAGAGCGTTAACGATCGGTTCCTCGATAGGGATCGAAAATCAAAACTGCATGCTGCAAATCGTGGAAAACCTGTGGCGATTATGATTAACATCTGCATACTTGATCTATCTCCCCCGACTTATCTCAGGATTTGACCCTTGAGGAGGACGCTTGAACCTCGTGCTCTAGCTTACATGCAGGAGCCTACACGATATTTGATATCCGATATGCTGCACGTCGTTACAAAAGGGGTCATGAAAGCCGTGTACATAGTAAAAAGATCTCCAACACCCAAGCGTAAACTAATCCTAGGTACATACTGTAGATAGGTATTTGGTGTCTGAGCGCGTACCAAGGGTAGATGAACCAAGATCATCTCGTGCACTACCTATCGCTGCTAAGTTGTCACCTGCGGCTAGCTTAATGCATGTTCAGGTTCATTGAAATTGCTATCCTGCGGAAACATAGCCTTTGCTAGCAAAGAGCGTGTCATCCGCATCTGCAAGAAGGATGGTCAAAGTGTTGCTACCATCCTGCTATCTTAGCTACCTAGTAACATCATGTCAAGATAAAAGTCGCTGAGTTGTGATGCAAAATACTACTTCCCTGCCTCCCCAAGCTCAGAAATATGCCCGTGTTTGTTAAAATATTCGGGAATTCCGCAAGCCCAAGTGTTGGCGCCATCCTAATTAATTCCTAGCGTATGTGGACGCTGTAAGCGAGGTGTTCGCCTCGTAATACTGGCTGTAAATTTTAATGTTGCAAGCTGTGGTGGCACAGCCTAGAAGGCCTCCTGGAAGTTCCTTCATGTTCCACAGAGGCACGGTCTTGTGCCGATAGGTCCCAGGAGGTCCTGTGCCTGAGATCCCCGCCGGACCCTGACCGTTACAAGGAACGGATAGGGGACTAGCTGGGACGACCCTGTTGATATCGCAATATTTTATCGGTTAGATCCTGTAGGGATGATCGGTCAGATCCCCGCTACCGGTCCAGTTCCATGGCGGCCGGGAAGGGTGATCATAAAATCAAGCTTAAGCCATCATGACAAACATAGAACACAAGCTTCAGAATCCAGCTGGTCGGATTTTCGTATGTCCTGCTCCAAGACTTAGTAGACGACTACTGATAATTATTTGAGCATCATGTCGTTGTCTTGGTTGATATACTTCGTACAGGTTAAATTTTGATGCATTGAAGCGCGGCATTCCTTGACCACATGCTGCGCTGTTCGTTACCCGACAAACGCGGAAATTTTACGGGAACACTAAGATGTTGTACATTTAATATAAGACACGGGACAAGCTCAGCCAGCTCCGCCTTGCTTCAGGCAGAGCCACCAAAAACCCATTGCCAATTATGAAGCAAATTAGGTGTTCGGTCTCAGTGCTTTCTCGCCGCAGAGCCTCGAATCTCAAATTTGACTGTTCGCCACGTTCTCTTGGCCGGTAGTTGGGCGTTTCGGATTTGCCCACAACACGAAATTCCTAGTCAATTTGCCTAGTTTCCGAATCCAGGCGAGTTCGGATGTCGATGAAGGTCGGCGCAGAAGATGTCTCAGAGGTTTATCGTTCCGCAAATCCTGACTCTTATGAAATACAGCATCTATCTATCTTACCCATTCTTACATCGACATCATTGAGGCTACTCATCTACTGCAGCTATGATTTTGAAGCTAGAACAACCAGTTTTAACACGATTGAAAACGCCGAGAGAAAATATGCTGATCATTAATGGCAAACATTATGCACTTCCACGTTTTCTTGTAGATCACTACATTAGGAACTAGTCAGGCCTTTAGCTGCTTCAAGTGATGCCTGGAAACCTCTCTTCCCCACGCCACATGGTGACAGCGGCATTGTGTCTGAAGCAAAGGGGATAGATTGTATGAGATGCAACCCCCCACCCGCACCAAGCAATTTATCCTTGTCCGTCTGATTTGGTACATTTGGTGGATTTCCAAAATGGCAGGGCAAAGAATAGAAATATTTCATGGACAGTATTAGTAAGTATAGTCCTAGAATTGAGGTGTTACGGCGTGCAGGCAATATATTAAAAAGGGCGTCGTGGAGATACGAGAAGCCGTTGACCGGTCGTAACCACAAACCCAATATTACCAAGTGACAGCAAGCCATGTTAAGCCACGGTTTTCTTCTTGGAATTTAATTGCAAGGGTATGGCGTGGATTACAAACGACCATGACCGTAACGCCGCGGCCGTTACGCACTGACACTCAAATATGCATATATGCAGTGCACCCTTTAGTGACTATTCTCGCCTATCATTCGGATATTACGGCACTTGGATACTGGTAATTATTCATTTTCTGTTTTCTCAGTGTCTCCCACTGTGGCACTGCAAGGTACTGTGGTTCATAGAATGTGAAAGGAATTGATGGATAAAGCTTTTCGAGTTTGAGCAAACTATTCAATGTGTAAAAATGACACTTATTGGTTTCAATCACCAAATCCCTCAATGCCCCTATCCATCCATCCATCGGGATTTATTGCGTTACTTGGGTATCATACAGTTGATCGATGCGGGGAATATAGAGTACCTAATCCTCCAGGGTTCTAATTCGATGTCACCTACAGTACAACCACCACGCGCCGATATACTAGAGTAGGGCCTAGATCGTCCGTTACTCTACTTGCGCTGTGACAATATGTAACCCTTGATCTAGCAAAGACTGCAACCACCAGTTGGTGCCAAGATCTATTACCCGGAGACTTTGACCAACCTTGAAATCTGTAACAGTTGAACTTTGAGCCCATATCGCCATCCATCCCGTAAGCAAGCATAGGAACGATTTGAAAGTCTGAAAATGATCATCATGGGCGTTTAACTTTATTGTCACGCAGTAGCTTTCGATCCCCCCTTGGCATAGGTAATACGGGTTGTGGCCAAACATGTTTCATTGCTATAGATATCCGACGATCATCGTCCTGGCATACACAGTACCTAACGAAACTTTCCATGGATGCCTGCCGATGACGAAGTAGCTAATGTCTATGACAACCATGGAATTCTATACTTATCCCACAATTCCTGCCGGCATAGAGGTTGGAAAGGCGGCAACCAAGATAAAAAGCCATTATCTAATCTTGGTATTCGCCATGGCCCATGATACTAATGCATTTGCATGGTTTGATCACGTACACAATTCATCTACGTTCGTCCGAATGAAGCATTCGAGGTGGTGATCAGGTCTGAGGGCCAAGTTGAACTTGTTAATTCGAGGAAAACCGAACGCTTAAGCAAGAATCTGCCCATCTTAACAGGTCATCACCCCGCGCAGTTATGATAGCAACACTTCTTCTCCTACATGTATGTATGCTTGGATCTCCAATACATACTTACGTACATGAGCTATGATGGTTTAAGTAGTCTGCGATATTTATCAAAAGAAAGGTCAAAGCGACAATTAAAGCTGCATACGCGCCATCGCAAATATCCAGTGATATTCGAGCTGGTCGGAAGACTTAAGCGCATCGTCCCCGACATGTGCATTGGGCGATGTCACCATCTCCGCAGATCAATATCCAGGCGTATGCGTGTTGTGCTTTCTAACCCCGATTATACGATAATGACCAAAAGGAGAATAATGGTTAGATGTATTGATCTAACGGTGTTCTTTCGTGTCTGCGGAACTTGCGTTTCAACTGATACCAAACTTCCAAGAGCTTGAAACCATGTTCATCCTACAATACGCGAATCGGATTCAATTACTACACTTGTGCACCCCGAGGATATCCCTACGAATCGCGATTGCTTCAAATTCATCGGTAAAAGAACTCCTAATAGACGGCGTGAGTATTTTTTTTGTGTCACCAGGCCCGGCCAGTCGGGTCTAGAAGAATGGCAAAGCTGAAAATGGGTGTGTATCTCTTAATCTTTTTAGGGCGCGTGCCGGTGAAATAGGTACCAAATACCAAATACAGTACCACTATTCCTAGCTCAACAACTATCTCGTATACAATTTCGGAAATCCATGACGATATCTTAGCAGACAGACGTTGAGCTCCTCCTCGATGTCATATTCCGCAAGGTGCGTCACGGAACATGTTCCCTTCGTTTCAATTAAGCAATGTTGAGAAAGAAGCTTCATCTATTGACCGGCATAGCTATAATAATCCCGCGTTCCCCTGTTCTCGACCATGGTGTTGTAAGATAGCCATGGGCTACCCCTGCATGAGCCGGGGTCAAAGCTCTGCTATGAACGCACCAAGCTATGGTAACACCCTGCCATGGTTTCAGCTCCCTGTCGCCGTAGCATTCTGCACCTCCACCCAAACTGTTTCTCGATATCGTCTAAACCCTTTTTCGTATCTTGCCCCGATCCTGACAACTTGATGCGGATACCTTCATCTACCAGCCATGAAACGCCGCCCGGTTCTGTCTGTAAGATAGCTTAGCTACCTGCCTCCTCTACCTCCGTGCAGCTCTATGTATAGCGTCTTCGAGCCGTACCCGTTCCCCCCCAACACCACCACCACGACCACCACGATGCATGCAGCAGCGGTATCATGTCCCGCTCCTAAGTGGAGGAGCCATCCCAACTCCCCTGACGCTCTTGGTAACAGTCCCCTTGCTCGCTTCGCCTGTATATACATAATACTATGTAGTAGGATACAGACCAGACAGACTGCCTTGTACCGGCTCTATACTTCATGTATTAAGAACATGTCTGTCCTGTTTCCTTGCCTCTCTGGTTTTCACCCCATGCCTGTACGTCTATTACATATGCCTATCGCTATGAAAAAGTAGGGCTGTTTCTCAAGTGCATGCATATTTTGGGCTTCCGAGTTTTCTTTGCTTTCGACCGTCGCTCTTCTCACTGTACACTTATATGCGCTACGCCCCCCCATCTTACCAACACATCATCCATATGAGAGAACTTTATTTCCCGTCCTTGTCCATAATAACCCTTTAGCGTGGTTTGTGATTCACCTGGGGACCCCCGTCACAGGTCCAATGGCACACATAGCTGCTTGCATGGTTGACAGTGATGGTGAAAGTGGTAGCCTCAGAAGTTATATAGTAAATGCCTTCTCCGCCCAGGCTTCCACAGACTCGGTATGACTCTTGGTCTCTTTGGTTCCTGTCGACAATTCTCGGACGTCCCCCTACTAACTCACGTCAACCTGCAGCTGTCATCTACAAGCTCGTCGGAGGAAAAGAAACCATTCGCCTGGAGAATGCAGAACCCCGAGGCGCGGAAGTACCAGCTCTTCCCGAGAGAAAAGCAATCACCTGTCACCCCTGGAAAGCAATTGGATCCGGAGCAAGCCTTCGCCATGGCTATGGGAGACAAGTCGTCTGTGACGAATGGTCTTCGAATGCGTATAAAGGAGCATAATTTGACGAGACGGAGGAAGATCAGCGTCCCCGAGTTGGGCCCGATGACGACGGTGCAGGAGGTTTCCATGGATTCTCGTAAGTAAATAGGATGGTCTTTACATTACATAGATGCACGCCGAACACTAACAACCTCTTTAGCAACAATACCAGGCCGGCCTGCATTGCATGAACGATCCATCAGCTCTCCTGTCAATTCTTGGCGTCATCGCCATGCCGTAGACACCATAAGCTCACTAAGGGAACAAATAGAAGAAAATTCCGATGAGATGTCTGATAGCGGCGAAAATATGCAGAAGTCTGTATTCATCCCAAGGCAACCACTCTCTCCTAAAGACCTTGCGCCTTTAATGATACCCACGCAAAGCGGTACCATCCCTCGACTGGCTCGACAATTATCATTCAGCCGCCTCAGACACAAGGAGTCTCAACCCGACATGGCAACGAAATCAGCCCGGACTGATGATTCACCAAAGACACGAACACCATTTATGCCTGCCTCGACTTCAGCTTCTGTCACGACGCCCATGTCAGCAACTACTAACCTAACTGCCTCGACGCTCCCGACTCCGCTATCGGCACCCATAGAATCTCGGGGTTCCCCAAGACCATGGGAGAGATTAGGTGCGACTACGCCCGTGACCGGCCCCCAACAAAGCAGTGATACGATGGCAACTCCGAAGGTAGAACCCGAGACACAGTCACGATCTGGTAGAACCCCAGGCCACAAGCGCGGCCAATCTGATTCTGGCAGCATTATGGATCGTGGACGCCCACGGAAGCGAAGCGATGGCACACCAATTGGTGGTAGCGGTCTTAAACGGAGCGGCTCGAAAAGGAGCACTAGTGCTGCCGAACGCGAGGCGTTTGAGAACCTACCAAAAGGATGGAAGTCGAGCGAAGCAGTGAAGAACTTGGATTCCTCGGAGATTGCGTACTTGCAAAAGCAAGCTCTTGGTCAAGCTCTGAGATTTGAGGTGCTCAAGAAGGATGACGTTGAGAGCCTTTCCAAAGTAAGCCCCCATGCGTCTCGGATCCCTAGGCTTTAGTAATCTAACCATTCGTAGGAGCTTCGTCATCTCGATGAACGAACCGAGTATCTTCGCCGCACGTACACATCTCTCCGTGCTGGGCGTAGAAACCTCCACAGTCGTATCTGCCAATATTTGCGATCGCCTCGCGTTGCTAAATTTAGCTACGAGTCCATGCTAAAACAGGAAGAGACCTTAGCTGAGCTTGACGCCTCGATTGACGACTGGGTCACCAAGCTCGAACATGCAGAAAACCGACGAACCCGCGTTAGACAAAAACTCCTCGAGCATGTCGCTGCTGCCTCTACGCTTTCACTCGTAAAGGATGTGGCTGGCGCAAGCGACATCCTGCAACAAGCTATGGGAATTCGTCTTCCTGTTGTCTCGGACATCTCGACGCCGCCTAGGAGCCCGATTAAGAATGGCACTTCTTCTCAGAACCCATCCCCGTCGCCGTCCCCCCAACGCGTCGTCGCCAGAGTACCATCAATGATCCCGGAACTACCAGCTGAAGAAATTGAAGACAGCTCATTTAGCAGCAGTCGGAAGAGCCCCTCCGAGGAGTCAACTATCCAACGCATGGAAAGCATTCGTATCTACGCCGACAGCGACGTCTACGCCCTCCTCGCCGATGTTGAAAACGAGTTCACCAAATTGAACGGGTGCATTCCTGATCCTCAAGCTACGCCGCAACGCGCATCGGAAGAGCAACGTCGGGTTTTGCACCGGGCTCGCAGCCACGATATTATTAGCAACGGTTACACGAACGGTCTCAATAAAACGCCTCCCATCTCACCCCCTGCCCCCTCGCCACCGATGAAGAATTCTCCTCAACAGGGAGAATTCTTGTTGACAGCTGCTGTCTTCCAGCCACAGCGGTCGGCTACATTTAATTAGGCCCATCTGCCTAACGTGTACTTCCATGGTTGATATCGTCAACCCAATAATCGTTCAGCACCTGTCTCTTGTCTCAGCGCCTCAACAGCATTCATTTTATTTTTACGACTTAATTTACGATCGATGATTAACGGCCGGCCAGCAAAACGATCCTCACAGCATTCGCATTTTGCATTATTATACCATTCGCGTCATTCTTTTAGACCATCATTTGCATACATACCTACACAAGCCACATCTGGATTACTGGCGTTCTTTCTCTTTTCTTTTCACATACCAATACATGCTAGAAGCTCTTCTCCACACAGTTCCCTTCTTTTTATATTATACCACTTTACCGACCGACTTATTTCCTTTTTTTTAATTTCTATGTTTTCAAGGTGTTGGGGATATCAGTGGGTTCCTTGGAATTACTGCACGCCTTTGACAGAAACGGCCACCTCTATACCCAGTGCGCTAGGTACCGTTGAGCTTGTCATGGCAGCCGAAAAGAGAGAAGGGTTATTGTTCGAAAGTGTATATTTCCCCCGTAGTGTCCGGGTGTAAAAGGAGGAGTCATTGGCTTGAGGTTTCATGGGTTGAGCATGTGGGATTTGGCGGAAGGAGGTTGCATGGGAGATAGAAGAGAGTGAAAACTAGTCGCAATGACTGAGCCGGCAACATGGCATAGGCTATCTAGAGGTTCCATCATGTAACAATACCAGCCTATTTCCACGATGCCGCTGTAGAATACAAGCCATACAAGCCACAATATCAACATACATATATCACAAACGACATTACCCGCAATAGTGAAGTGATATCACACTACCTACCTGCACTTGGAGTAAGACAAGCATGCAAGCCACTCTATGTCTCACCCCTTTCCGTCAGTGACAGGTAACCTGAACATGAAGAACATGGGACGATCCTATTCCCGCAGAGGCTAGCTCTCCCAAACGCAACTTCGACACAACCCAATTCGGAGTCCCGCGTTTCCATTCTCAATGAGTACTCAGTTGTTCGTTCAGCTGAAAGAATCAAAGACGCCAGCCATCCTTCCCGCCCAACAACGACTACCGTTCAAAACGAGGGCTCGGGATCCTTCGAAACTACCTAGGTAGGTAGGTAGGTAGGTACTTGCTGACGTTTCGTAGTTCCCGAGTCTAGGTAGAATGTCAAGCTCACAGGATTCGTCTTGCATGTAGGTAAGTAGACACGAGGATCTTTCTTACCCACTTATTACACCTTTTTTTTCAATTACATGCAGATGGATGCTTTTTCGGTACATCGCGCATCCTCCTCCTCCTCATCCGCCGCTGAGCATCTCCATCTGTCATCCTGGGGAGACCTACATACCTCCCTATTTCGTTGTGCTCTCCAGAATTCCTTTCGGGTATGCGGGATGTGTTTATCAATGTTTCTGTGCTGCCTAAGGTATCTATCTGACGATGAGAAGTATGATGACGATAATATTCTGGGCTAGGGATTCACACACTCACACACACAAAACCAAGGGATTTCGAGTGTAGTAAGTTGCTGTTTCGAGGGGGCCATATCTTCACATGACCAACTAACAATCCCTCATCCAACGTCTAATTCATCCCAATTCCAGAATCCTCAAGGACTCATAATTACCACACGAAAGCAGCTATCCGCGGCCTAAAGCTCATCGGATCTGTTTAGCCTGCCTCTTTCACTTTCACTTCAAAGTGGCTGTATGTGAATCGTACCAACTGCCCCCAAGGTGCACAGTTCAGCCAGCCAGCCAGTCCGATGTCAAATTGTCTCGCTCAAAATGCAAGACGGATGTAGCCAATAGATCTGTGCCGTATATGTCTTCAAACCGCCCCAACGTCGACCATCATACCCTCAGAAACACACACACACGAGGGGCCGTGGTGACCGAACGAATATGCTAAAACAGGCCTCGCCTCATCCGTATCATACCGACACAAGTAATCAATCCGAAGTAAGAAAAAAAAATAAAAGTGAACGAACGAACGAATACCAGGCCGTAATGATTCCGGTCACGATAACTCACATCACCCTGAGACAGTCTAGCTCTACGCTATTAACCTCATAGTCAGCTATCAGAGCGCAAGCTACCTAGACCTAGACTTCGTTGCCACCGGAGATAGGCTATAGTAACTAACCCAGAGCCCAAACCGTTTCGTCCTACTGTACATCGGATTTTGTGATGTGATGCAATGTACAAAAAGACCCCATTGTCATCAGAAAAGATGGGGAGAGGGGCGACGGCATATGCTCGGGAAGGATGCTGCATGAGAAGTTAAATTTAGCTCACTTGCACCTCAAAGCCCGATCGATGCCTGTACAGTATATCGAGGTACCTATGCATGTACGATGAAAGAAAAACATCTAGCAGGAAAATGACCAAAACCCCCCTGGTGGCGATCCCCCCCTCTCGCTCTCTGGAAAAAAGGTTGAATAGTTGCAGTTATTACTCAACACCGACATGCTGCTGTTGCTGCATGCTGTTTCATGCCGGCAAGGAACGGGGAACGTATTAGAATGTTTCGTTTCGTGTTGTGGCGGTCTTGCTAGGATACACGCCGCGCCGCATCCGCATTCTCCTACCTCCTGCTATACCGAAGCACTGCATCTTGCCGAAGCCACAATTCCTGCGAAAATTGCACGTGTCGCACAGGCTTCGGGATTTTAGGAGTTGTTAAGGTGGGGGTTTGGATTGTAGGCAGGTAGATGGGCAAGTGTGCATTAAGATGCATTAATGATCTGATTATCGCCATCGATGCAGACACTCTGCATAGGTAGGGGGGTAGGTATAGATCAAGCTTTTGTCCTACCGCAGACGTAATATGTATATTAGATCTGCTATAGTCTAGATCCACATGCGTATAGCATATGCATGTATCGACAGAGTTGGGTTGCATCATAGGATTCGATTTGTTTTGCAAAGGTAATTTGTACCAAAGTCCGGCTTCGTTTTACTTACTGTAAAATCCTCACACTGGCTTATAACAATCCGCAAGACAAATCATGGATGCGTGGCTTCAATTGTCACTCACATTACGATATCAGAAACACCTTCAACCAAACTGTTGGTGGTCACGTATATCGCATGCAAACCGATGAACACATGGATGAGGGACAGGATTTTGGTTGAGGGGTAGGTAACAAATAAGCTTGTTTCATCAGATCCGCGCTGCAGAAAGCACTTGCATGGCCACCACCATCTTTAACCTGGTCAAATTCATCTTTTGCACGTTTTAATGAGATATGTATAATGAGGTAGGTAGGTAGGTAGGTATGCAGGGTTTGTGGGGGCTATTCAATAACTGAGGTGGTCGGCTCTTGAACGGTTCTCTGCATGGTGAAGCTATGCGCCAGGATGCAAGGCACCGGATTCCAGGATCGTCGTCCAGAGACCTCCCATCTGTGCTGCAACGGTCTCGGCCGTCCGGCCTTGGTTATCTGTGAGCGCGCGGATGTCTTCCGATGCTAGCGTACTCGGCCTCTGGATACCCATGGATTGTGCTTCTTGGACCGCAGGCTCCGGGAACGATCCGGTGTGCAGGGTGGATGCTATCCATAAGAGTAGCCAGACTACTTCCTCTTGTCCTTTCTCCACCGCCAAGTGCAGGCCGGACTTGGATTCTGCCAATGGGTCCTGGTATCGGATGAGTTGCGAAGCGTTCATGACAGGCTGGACTGCAGCGGTTTGGTCGGCATCACGTAGAAGCTCTACGATGCCACCCACGTCTCCCTCGCTGCACATGACATGGTAGGCACGAGCAGGCCGGGCTTCGGGATTGGCTTCGAGATACGCCTCCTCCGTGATCTCTGGGAGGATATCGTAGTTCTCCTGGACACCACCTTCGTTTGTGTATTTGGTCAATATGGCCGCGCCTGGTGCCGACTGCAAGAATGCATTTGTGCTTGAAGGTCCTGCATGGTTTGTAGCAATTCCTGAATCACATGAAGGGCACTTGAGAGAAATGGCCAGCTCGGCAGCCTGCTCCAGGAGACATTGCCAGTGGTAGTGGCAACCACAAGAAAGTTCCAAGTCGTCGGGAACGAATTGCGGGTCATCATTGTCATCATCACCATCCACTTCTAAGGTGAGAGGCTGCTCACAGACTTTACAGGCGGCCATGTTCGAAGGCTTCGGCGGGTATCCGCGTAGGTTGGTTTAGGTCTAGGAGAAGGGATGAATCTTGTCCAAACCCAGGAGTCTGTATCCATCACGCGTGAGAGATGGTCCAGAAGAAAAAGCTGGGCCAAAGGACAAGAATCGTCGGTCTCCGCCATCCGAGTGAATCCATGCACTCACTATCTTGGCAACGAGTTGCTGGATGCAAAGAAGATGGCAAGTGCTGAAAAAGCAGAAGATGGATGTCATTAGAACTTACCGATATTGAGAGTAATATTGACCTCGAAAACCAATGAATAAAATTTGCATTCAATTTCGACTAATAATGTCTTGGTATTATATCAATACACACGGCTGGTATGTTTTTGGTGGCTGATATATTACTGTAGCACAAGTCAGAATGTCAATGTGAAGGTTGAATTTTTGAGATCGAAAATTATTGCCGGATCAAAAAGGAAGTGGGGCACATCTGAGCGGACAGCCTGGATTAATATGGATCCGATCCGGCAAGCAAAAAGAAGGTACTTTGGTACAAGTCAATTCAGGAGGTATCCATACCAATTGGGGGCCGTGATTTCATCAACACATGCCCAAAAGCTAAACGGCAAAGGTCATTGGTAATCGACTATTCAATAGTTCCAACTTAGCCTCAGCTGTACAAGGGAGAGAGTTCTCCGTATAAAAAGCACCGACAACCTAACATGACAAGGGTTACCTATTTCTACCTATTCTTCGATGGAGTCCTTTTTTCCCCTCCGCTGTTTGGGGTTGCTAAGGCTCTGGTAAAACTTTGGGTTTCTCTCTCCCTCTCTCTCTCGCAGCCGACAAGTTTAGTTCGGGAAAAGGCCCACGTGAGAAAGTGAGGGAATATGGTGTCATGTTTCGTTGCAAGCTGAAAGCCCCCCCGCTTAGCTTTTTTGGTTGATAAGCACGAAAAAAAACCCCATCATATTTCCTCAAGGCTAAGGCTGTGGTTTAAGCTTGTTGACGAACTCCAGTTCGGTGGGCCGAAAGATGGAGATGGAAAGCGGCCGCCAGCGAAACTAGCTCCCTCCTGTGATATTGTGCGTGTGCTACTCGCTTAGTCGCTTGGTAAATCCCCGATTACCATGTGGCATTAGATTGGCCCATCATCCAGTAAGCTTGATCTAAACCCCTAGTAGGAAGCCGTAGTCGTCGTCTTGTCGATGGTCGTCAAGGCTAAGAGCTTCTAGCCGTTGGTTAGCGGCCGTTACGCTTATGGGTACCTACTTATGGTCTGATTTTAGTTGATAGTTGCGAAATAGAGTATATCATCTCATGTCCCTAGAGGAACAGGCAGGCTGTGGTCAACATAGCTCAGAGACAGGTGAGACCGGCAGTTTTCACATCGATGGGAAACGTAAGCTTGCTATAGCGCCGAGTATACTACTCTTGATACCTAGACACTAGTAGTTCTCGGCTTCTAATTAGATCGAAGAAATTTATAGTCTTGTTTTATACCAAACCTCTCCTAAATCGGAGACGGCGCTGCACATACACACACTATGTCCTGTATCTGATGGTTAATGTACATGGCAGATACTGCACCCGGCAGCTCCTTTCTAAACTGAACAATGCTCCATCCCTCCCAAGACGCCGTATCGTTGTTTTTCTTTCTTTTCCTTTTTCTTCTCGATAATAGCCCGTCATCTACGGGGTTGTATTAGTTTAGTCACTGTAACGACCGTGTGTTCCAGCCACATGCTTGTATAGGAGGTAGGTTTTGCTGGATTTGACCCTCCGCTTTGTGTTGGCCTCTTTGGTGTCGTGGACCCTTCCTCGGCGCTGCTTTACTAGATTCTTGATTGTCATTCCGTAAGGATCGTAGCTGGGTAATTATAGTCCGCTAATCTGTTTAGAGTATCGTTCGCCCCGTGGTTGCGTAGTCTTCTTCGTTGGAGCCCTTAATAGGTTTGTGGGCGTGCCCGCACCCAGCGCTGCACCGATCGTAGGCTTGGGTCTTCTGCCGTCCAGCGGCCCATGGTTATGTCGGAGGTTTGAAGTTGCTGGTAGATTAACTCATCCGTAACTTGGGAGAGCTCCTATAGGGAGGTGTCAGCTAATATGCATATGATATTTGTCGTAGAGCAGGATAAGGGGTAAAGAAGTAGCTATCGTTGACAGGAAAAGGTTTGCCATACACTTCGAAGGCGTTCGTCACACGCTCTAAGCTGTCGTCGATGGACAGGACCCGGACGTTGACCTTGTAGGACACTCTCCCGGTATTCGATCCATCTTTGTGCCGCGGCCTGGCGGAGGTAGATCTTTTGGGCTTCGTGTCTACGGGCGTAGGAGTCTAGCAGGATCCTAGTGGTTGTCCCTGTCAGTATTTTCGCGTCTCTGATGTAGAGTTGAAGATATCGATCGTAGAAAAGGCTCAACATACTGCCTTAGCTCTGCTTTGTATTGTTCTACTTCGGTGCCGTTGGATTGAGGTACAGTAACGTCCGCCGCGACGTTGAGGATGTGCTGTCCATCCATGGCACATTGACGCAAAGCCGCCCATCCTTCAGTGTAATAGTCATCGGTGTTTGGAGGGTCTGATAGCACTGCGGCGATGTAATATTGCATCTCTCGAAAATCGGCAAGGACTTCGGCGACCCGCACCGTTCGGTAGTCATTGACTAAGTTAGTTGTTAGGATGAGGTCTTGAAGGAAGCTTCTCTTGTCGTTCTATTTCTGCAGCCACGACGCGACTAGTGATTTGCACTTACATCCGTCCGCCATTTTTCTCCTTTCCACAAAGTCAATTCGACACCCGGCCTAAGAGCACGATCCTGGATTTACGACGAAGAGATTCGAGGATGTTATTCTTTTGCAATGACACAAGTATGGAGAAAGAAAGCTTGGATCGGGGACGAAAATGGTAAGTGGTAAGGCTGCAGGAGTCTAAGAACTCTTTGGCTCGTCGTTGTCGAAAGAGAAGCTTCATATTGGGTATCTCGAGCGGCGACTTCCCTTGGCTTTTGTAGAATAATCGTCTCATTACGACAAGCAAGAAAGGAGTCAAGATTTTCACGATACAGAAGAGTTTCGAAGGAGGAAAGCTTTGCAATCGTGCTCCCTCCCTCTCGAAGTGCATATCATGGTACGCATCATCATAGTCAGCTCCATACTATCTGCTCACCTACGAGTTACCGAATCGGAACCACTGTCAACCAGCTAAGCGGAACGCTTGACAGCTCAAACCTGGCATATCCTGACTGAGCTGGAGGTCTATCTAAGATCTTCCCCGTAGTTCTGGGTAATACCCCTGGTGCGCCTCGGTACGTCTAGGATGTTACGTGCAGCGGTCCTCCAGGTAACTAGCGCCACACGCAGAACGGATGCAGGGACATTCAACGTCCTCGTCATGTAGGGCATAGCACAAGCCCAGCAAGTGGGAACCTACCTGCACCTAGGTAGGGCTAGGGCAACAATGGGGGTGCTAATGTCAGGGGAGATGATCGCAGGGTTAAGCAAAGAGCCTCCATCTTCATAGAGCACAGGGGTTGGCTGGGATGGAAATGCTAGGGAAGAATTCAGCAACGCCACGGAAGCACCAAGATTCAAAAACAGTATAGTCCTCAGGCGTAGTGGGAATAAAGCAGTGCGACTATTCGGACTTAGGCTTGAAGTAATCGGCCAATGGCAGCTCTCCATTGGACCACAGCCACTTTCGGCGACAGCTGAAATTGGCTATTTTTCTCGATTTAACTAAGAGGGTTGGCCGAAAAAGAACCCAGCTGCGCGGACGTGAGATCTACAGTCCCACAATGTACTTTCATCGAACACGACAGTTGAAACATAGAAAAAAAAAAAGAATGAAAAGTAAATAGAAAAAAAGAAAAGAAAGCCAACCTTACAAGTTGCTTGGGTATCTGATGTTCATCCCACGTCGTGCCCCTGTTGGCTACTCCCCGAACTGCCACAGCATGAGGGTACCGCTCTCATGGATCGGACATTATGGAGGTAAGCTATCCTAGTGGCTGATCGGTGTGAGGTTCAAATTCATGTTTCCAGCCTCCCGGTTGAGATAGATTGAATGCAGACCCGAGATGTCCATGTTTCTGGTACAGTTGACTTGCTTATGGTGTTACTGCGTGCTGATACGTCACATTCGCGCTTGGAGATGTGGTTCTTGATGACAATTATTCACCGCTTGGGGTTTTATAAGTCCCAGATCGTCCATATCGCCACCACCTGAATATATGGGATTCCCATGATACGCATGTGTACGCATCTTCAGCTATAGCCACTTTTGGTCTATGTTTAGACGTGAAATGAGTTTCCCATAGCCAGCGTGCAGTCAAGAATATTGATCAAAAGGACCCATTAATGAAGGATCTAAACTAGTGACATATAGAGCCGAGGGTATAAACGAACCCAGGCCCCCACAGCGACGGAACTTGCTATTGTCAGCATGGACGAATCAGCTATGCTGATCAGAACCAGCCTTACGCCACGATCGTCTCGCCCGCTAATCTTTCTCGGCGATGGCCTGTAATCGTTCATCGATCTCGTCCTCCGTCAGGGTTCTGAAGGAGGGATCTGAACCCTCCTTACCATCCCGTCGGGGGCCTCCAACGATTCCGATCTCAATCTCGCCCTTCTTGAAATCCATGCTGAGGACCGTGCTCAGGGTCGTAATGGCTAACTCCACAACATCTTCCCACGTGCCTTCTGCATGATCCTTGTTCTTGAGCTTCTTCTCCAGGTGGTTGAGCGCTTCCTGCTGCTTGGGACCCGCGGCAGTTCCTTTGTACCCCACGTAGTATCCGGCCGGGTCACACTTGTACAGTTGCGGACCGAATTCAGAGTCCAATGATATCAGGGTCGTTGCCACACCGTAAGGTCGCATGTACGCCTGTGGGAAAAAGGTCAGCTTTGCGAACCGACCGGTTTCAATGGAGCCTTACCTTCTGGGTGTAAACCTGACTAATGTTGGCCAGCCTCTTGGCCAATACGTCGCAAGGCATCTCGTAGCCGTACTGGTATCGGAACTCGGCAGCTTCTCCCTGGGCGCGCTGTGCAAATGCCCGAGCGTCCGCGATGGAGCCGGTCATTACGCAACCAACCGAGGGCGAAATCTGGAAGATGTGGGAGACGGATGAAGGATCGATCAACTTGTCCTATTGATTACAATAAGCTTCAGCGCCGAAATCAACTTCACCGCAGATGGGCAAAAGCTGAAGACACTTACAGGAACCTTCTTCTGGGAGAGGACTACGGCGCAATCCTTGCCTCGGACCCCAATGGCCATTATGTTGGCAGCGGTGATAGCCTTGAATGCATATTCTAGGTAAACAACTCGTCAGCTAAAAAAAAACCCCCCATGTTGCATCCGTGCGCTTTCGTCTCGACATCCGACATCTTACGCAATGCATGAATGCTCGTGACTGCTGAAGATGACACCCAGGGAATAGTGAGGCTATCGTACCGACTTGGTAAAGTCTTCCTTGCTCGGAGAAGATGGTGATATGTCGGTCAAAACCCGCGCTGCCTAGAGCCAAATACCTCAGGTTAGTTCGGATTCCAAGCTCAGCTACAAAAAAGCAAGAGTATTAAGAGCTTCAAACGCACCTCCCGACATGGTGAAGGATTACGAAGGATGAAAGCTGAAAGACTCGGTCGATACAAATCTGGATGTGTATCCGAATCAAAGAATGGGTACCAAGTTGGGCCGGTGTTTTCGTTTTAGTTCGGTAGTTGAGGGCGACGAGGAGAATATTCAAGAGATGAGGTTGGAAGGTGGAAGGTGGAAGGTGGGAAAGTTGATAGCGGCGCTGTTGTTAAGCTCAATGGAAGCTCTGACGCGCCAACGGTTGGAGCCTTGGGAGACGGCTTAGCAGCAGGGCCAGGCAAGCTATGACCTATCTGCCTACCTAAGCTTTCCCTTCCAATTAGCTGTTAGCTTAGCGGCCCTAGCCTGAGTTGAGCTTGGGCCATTTTACGGATATTACTAGAACCGAAATCCGAACCTGCCAATAACGCTAATAACCCCTCCACTTCCTTGCATCTTAATGAATCTCGATAAGACAATTTATTTTAATCTGTACGATTAAAGTTCTCTAACGGTAATATTTGCCAATCCATACCAGTTATCGTCAAGTTCTCCACTGAAAAGTGCGAAGCTTGAATGCTTCATGAAATTTTCATTGGCAACAAATCCCACCCAAGACATCATCTCACAGATATAATCCGACTTATAAGAGGCGAATTCTTGATATCAATCTAAGATTGACACAGATTGATACTAAGGAACCAAAACAGGAGAGGTACATGTGATATCATACAGTAACATCTCGATCTGTTTCTTGGTGGTGGCAGCCGTCACACACCGAAGCAACATTTCGTTTTGTATTGCCCTCTTCCCGCCCTTGATAATTGCCGAATTCGTTTCCTCCCTTTCCCAATGTCGTCTTTTCACTCCACAGGGAACGCGCAAACGCAGCGAGTTCCAGCATGGAAACGATTGGGTCTTAAGCTTAAGGCTGCATCTGAGGACCAGAGCCAGGACGCTACACTACAAACAAGTGCCGCTGCTCCGCCGGTGCCCAACCATCGGCAGGAGAACCCTACCGATCCTATCAGTGCCAACGGGAAGAGGAAGTCTTCTGGCGTTCCTGCATTAGATCATTCGGCGAAAAAGGCAAGGCGAGACGTATCTCAAAGCCAATTTGCTTCCAATCAGACCCCCAAAAAGGCCAAGTCTGTCTCGTTCGCGGCTGAGTCCACCCAAGAAACCGGGTCTCCTGTAACGGCAAGCGGCGCACAAATCACCAACAAGCAAAAACAAGCACCCGCGAAGAAGTCCATCTCGACCCCAGCTGCGCAACCAGCCAAGAGGCAAGCACCTGTCAACCTAGAACCGGCCCTTGCGTACCTGCGACAGTGGCACACAGATAAGGACGCCTGGAAATTCAACAAAAACCACCAGACCAAATTACTAGAACAGGTCTTCGCCGATGAATTCACCATACCAGCTGCTGATATTCACATCTTCTACGAGTATATCCGGGGCCTGAAAGGAGCCGTGAGAACAAGACTAAGACAGCTTGCATCTGGCATCAAGTCGCAAGATATGGAACAGGGATCGGGAGGTTTCCCTACTTCGAAAAAGGAAATGGCCGAGAAGAAGCAGAAGGAGTATCAGGATATCATTGCAGCCTATCTGAACCAGACAAGGACGCCCGGGAAGCGACGTTTCGATGAGGTGGATTATGTGCTCCGAACTTCCGACATGGAAATGCAACGCCGAGTCGTCAAGCGGATGCGTTGTGAGAATGTAATGGATGAGTTGTCCGACAGCGAGGAGACGGCGTCGACAACTACATCTTCTACTGAGAGAGGCAGTACCATTCCTGGTGACTCCGAAGACGCTAGGAGCGAAAGTGCTGTGGCCGAAACCGATGGTGTCCAGCGCCTCATGTTGAATGACGGTCCCCAGCAAAGAGTCAAGCGAAAGAGAAAAACGCGAACAGCCGTTGTTGAGGAGGAAGACACAAGTTCTTCTGACTCCGATTCAGACTCAGAGTCTGGAAGCGGATCAGACTCGAGCTCAAGCGACAGTGATAACGACAGCAGCTCCTCTTCCGACTCAGAAGATGAGGCGGCACAACCACAACCACTCACCAACGGAGTTGAAACCTCTAGTAGCTCGTCCTCGTCATCTGATTCCTCTTCCGAGGCGTCGGACTCGGATTCAGAAGACGACTGATTGGAATATCTAAAACGTGTATTCTCTAATAATGTATGCGCTACACTTATACCATGCAAAGGACACCTGGATTCTCTTAGAATAAAACCATCATATGGCGATAGAGCTAACTGAAAAGTTAATATGGGCTAATACGTCAGATGCCCCCTTTCCTAACCATCAAATTATGTCATTCACCCCTAACGATCGTAACAACCTACCTTCAAGTCATATGCAATATAGACTATAACCATGCGTCTTATGCAGCCAGGAAAACAGACTCCTATAAAACGCCACACGCCTGATATACTGCATGTCGACAATGGGAGAAAGCCATGAAACCCTCTAGGCCAGACCTTCATCAAAGAAAAGAAAGTTGGCCTTGTAGTCAACTACCAAGATATAGCTTAGACTTCAAATATTCCATGAATAAAATTCTATGCTTCATCTTTCCGTCGTCCAACCAACATCTGCCAGTAGGCTTCTCTGAGCCGCTTATTCCTTAGGCGTCCATAGGGTCTTCGAGGTATTCGTAGTCGTCTTCCGGTGGCAGCAACCAGGCTGAAGCAGCGAGACTTGCTGCGAGTAGGACGGAGACGGTAGCACTGACTGTGCACAGGATCCAGGACCAATCCAGAGACCAGCCAGGAATGGCGAATTGAGAGTCGTTGTCGAAAAGGTATGCCTATTGTACGATGTTAGAAGAAGTGACTTCGTATCATTTAGAAAAATATTATTGATGAAACATACCACAATACCCATGCTTGCGTACTCGACCGCTGCATCGGCTAGCAGAAAGCAGCCGATCAGCTTCCAGCCTGTCTCCCGCTTGTATTTGCCGCCAGCCATGACGACGAGGAAAGTGATCAGGGTCGCAAGCTCGACGATGGTAGCAAAGCTGATGAGGAAGCCACTGCTCCTCCACATGGAGCAGAAGAATTGGTCGTCGCGACAGTCATCGTCAGTCGGGAAGGTCCTGCAGGACGGATCGTCGACCGAGGAGCAACTCTTATGGAGGCCGATGTATTTGGTAAAAGTCGAGCCCGTGTCGGCAGTAACTGTATAGGAGACCCAGTGGGGTGTGAGGATGGACACTATCGTCAGAACCGTTGCTATGGCGGGGAGAAGCTAGTGTCAGTATATTGCAGCTCCGCATTTGAAATAAGAGGCTAGGTGGGCTTATCCTCCACAATTTTAGACGGGAACAAGTTCGACGGCGGCCTGCATTCGATTGAATAATTTCCATCAAACAAAATCAAACACCGTGCAAGATTATTGCGAACACACATCTCCAAATGTAAGGGGATAATAGGGGGTTGAGGGTTGGGCGTTGAGATGCATCACCATCATCATCAGAATAGCTGTTGCCTGTGGAACGATAAGGAGACAAACAATGACGTACTGCAGACGAAGACGCCTAGAGCGACGCTGTAGACAATCGGGCGCGTCATGGCGAACTTGAATTTCGAGAGGAGAGGAAAAAGAAAAGAAAAGGGGGGGAGAGCGAAGCGAGAAGTAAGTATTTTCCTATCCTTCAACTGCCTAGTTGCCCAGTTTTGAAGGATGATCGTTCATAATATCAAGACGAAGGAGTCTTGAAACTGCGACTTCAGAAGAGTGCGTTGGGTTTTGGGAGGAAGAATGCTGTACTATTAGGTGGTGGATGATTGTCGGAAAATGGTAGATGCTGTCTTTGATTGGCTGAATCAGCTTAGTGTACGTTCAAATGCAGATCATGTGGCTGGTGTCCACTTAAGCTAGCGTTTACGAACTCCACACAGAGCTGGTCGACTGAGCTGTAAATGGGCTCCATTTCTTATCGATTTCCTATCTTCAATTAAACACTTTTTGGCTTCAATCTTCTTCTACTCCAATACTTCCATGGTTCATTTACACATTGCAAAGAACCCCGAATTGAAATAAATACATAATTCATTAATTCCAAGTTCTAAGACACCTATCTTATGACTACCAATGAAACCAACCCTCATGACATGTGCTACTTCAGTGAGGGACGATTGAGGATTGTGGCTGTCAGCCATGTCGAGAAGAAGTAATCAGCTTCTGCAGAGCATTCACAAGCGCACAGCACACACAGCACGGCACACCGCGATTTCCTCAGGATCTACAGTCGCTAAAGTGACTCTATCTCGCTCATGGGTAACATTCGGTGGTGGGTTGCTGCATCCCACCAACATCTAACCACACGCTACACATCCATCCATGCTACAGCATTTTCATAGGCGCTTCAACGAGAAGGCTTCATCCGTGTTTGCCGCGGACTGTACTTGGAATTGCGAATCTAAATACCAATTTCGTCAAGCTGCAGACAAAATGTGCAGATAATTCCACAGAAAGTTGCTGCGTTGGAATTTAGGTACATAAAGTACCTCCCCTTTCTGCCTATCTGCTCTTAAATCCGGGAGGAGCCAGAGGTGCCTAATACCAATTTCTAAATTTTGCTTTTTTGATGCGGTGTGGTCAAAATATAGCTTGTCGAATATTTATTCAAGCTATCCTTCCCAGTTCAAATCGATGACGACCTCGAAAGACACCAATGCAAGCCGTCAAATGCAAGGCATGGCTGGGGAAATCGGGGGGTTACCGTCCCCTTTCATTCGGCTGCGTGGTTAATTATTTTACTCGTTTGAATGGGACTTTGATCGCCACTACAGTTCTTAGTTCGTGAGGAGGCTGTTGAGCCTTTATAGAGGGGTACGACTCAGGAGCTTCAACCACCAATCTCCGCCATTCGCGCTAAGGAGGTATAGATCGACTAACATCTGCCCCTAATACCACCTACCTAACGCAGATTTATAGTTGCGCTTTATCTACACGCACCGCATAATAGCTCTTACGTGAGGGTATTGAGCCAAGACTTATACGATGGAATCTTCATGCGGGTCATCCCACATGAAGACCATATCACTGGATTCCGCTTGGATAACCATGCTACTATGCTGCTCTAAACGCCGCAATCGGTAAAAAAGACGAACGCATGTATTTGAAACACGCATATACTCCAAACTTCACGAGCTAGATTGTTATCTGCCTATCTAATGTAAGGGAGAGGAGCACGCAAGATCCGATCCGATACACGTCAACCATTAGCCAGCCTTAGATGCATCTCCTTACTCCCTACCAATCCGCTTTCGGTCATGATTCATCAGATAATCACTGCTGATAATCGGCCCTCCTCGCAAGCGTCGCGCTTTTGCTTAGTTTCGGCTTTAGCGGCAGAGTCGGATTAATCATATCTATATTTGGTTCCTGTAAATATTTATCGTCCGCCACCTCTTTCCGAGCTTATAGAGATGCTTAATTTTATGCTTCGATCGCAGTCACCTAAGCCTCCCGACCCGCTGCGGAAATAATCTGGCCCTGGAGGTCACGGTGTCTGTTCGAAAGGTCCGCTCGCCAATGTACCTTTGAGCATTGACTTGTTACTTGCAACGACACTCGAGGTTTAATCGTGCTAGGCCTGTGACTAAACCTATACTTAGGCACGGTCTGGACAGATTCTGGGGAATTCTAAACTTCCTTCTTACAAATCTACATTTCACCTGTCGTAATGGGCGGCTGAATCTGAATCGCGTTATTTTGTGCTATGAGCACTCTGAAGTTTTCGATTTGGACGACTCGTCGTGTACATATCTATGCCAATAGTTGACATTCAATAATTTTCGACGATATAAGCTTAGAAGCCGGCTAGCGCAGGATAGCAGCATACACAATGGTCGAACATCATCCCGTACATAATAGCGAGGTCTATCTGCTGGGAATAGCAGCGCGTCCTACCATTCCTCCGCCTTCTCCGCCATCCCCTTCGACACCAAGAGAATCCGAAGCCAGTATCGCCATCGAGGACCTTTGTTTGGATGATGCTGATGACTTCGAAGAGCCGTTGGACGCAAGCTCAACCGCCAAGAAAAGGGTCTCGGGTGCGGTTCATGTACTAAGCACCGAGGCAACCGCTCTCCGAAGCCTCGCGGGTCTTTACAAGGCCGATGCGACAGCAGGCCAGGGTTTCAACGACGCGGTAGGAGCTATAATAAGGCATAAAGGCAACAAGGGGAAATTGGTCATCATCGGTGTAGGAAAGTCTGGCCATATTGGAAAGAAGCTCGTCGCATCCTTCAATAGCCTTGGGATTCAAGCTACTTTCCTTCATCCCACCGAAGCTCTACACGGCGACCTCGGGAAGATTGGAAAACATGATGCGGTTCTTTTCATAACGTTCTCTGGAAAGACGCCCGAGCTTCTAACCTTACTTCCACATCTAGATGCACACTTGCCAGTGATTGTGCTTACCTCGCACTTACGACCAGACGAGTGTGAATTGATACGGCGGCGGCCAGAGGCGATTCTGCTTCCGGCACCCATTCACGAGTCCGAGACCGTATCATTCGGTGTGTCCGCGCCGACAACATCCACCACTGTGGCTATAGCATTGGGAGATGCGCTCGCAGTAGTAGCATCTCAGGAACTGCATTCTACCGTCACATCAGTGTTCGCAAAGAACCATCCTGGCGGAGCCATCGGCCAAGCATTCCAAAAACCCCGTCAACTTTGTGACCTCGCAGTTCCGTTGGACGAGATACCCCTCTGGTCGAAATCAGTCGACGAAGTATGCGGCGCGGATATACTCAAGCTGGGATACACCTCAAATTCCGGATGGGCTCGCCTCGGCGATGCAATCGCTTCCCCAGGTCGCATCAGGCGACTTGATACTGCCCATATGATGTGGCGGGTATCCGACATTCCCAATCTCGTGGTGGAAAGGGGCGAGTGGATCAGCATACGAGCCGATACACGGATATCACAAGCTGTCGAATGGCTCAGACAACCCCTCAGGTCACCTGATTACGACGAGGCGGCCTTCAGCGAAGATTCCATCTTGGCAATTGTGGAAAATGGGAAAACCGTAGGCGTTTTGGAAGCCGGCCAACTTTTGAGCTGGCGGGAGTAAAGAGGGGTCGGACTTACACGCTGGGTACATTATGATGATGAATATGAATATCTACCTACTTACTCCTCACATACATATCTATAAGGAAAGGAACTTATCGGCCTAATAGACGAGACAATCGTCTTAGACGATCTTGGACTGGGAGGAGTTTGTGAAGCATGCATGCTTAGGTAGCGTTGGACTTAAAATATGGCATTGAAAGGATTGCCAATGGATGTTTGTTCTGGGCTCTCGGGTATTTGTACGAAGCCAACTCTCCTCATATCATTTCCTACGCAAACTTGCAATCTCCGTGATCATGTGTGTTGAAGGGTGCCCTCGTTCAGACAGACACCTACACTCTAGGTATTCCGATCATAGATATACAGATATTGATGGGATTAACCAAGTCATAAGAAGTCAGTATCTAAAATTCCTACCACATCAAAAACATGACTATGATTCTTCCAAGAAGCTAACTGATGGCAGTACCGAATCCATCACAGCTGCCGAACTAGTAAGCGAAGTGCACTCATTCTACGACGAGTAGCATTCTCATAAAACTGTCGGCAACAAGCTATTGCTGTGTAGCAGTATCTAAGTTGGTTCCAACTCAAGGAGCGTTCGAAAACGGTTCTAAGAAATCCTATTTCCGCGACATGGCACCTGACCGTTCCAAGCAAAATCCAACCCAATACCCGACCCTGCATTCTAACCCCCTTTTTCATTCACGACAGCAAAGGAAAAATCGAAGACAACCAATCAGTAAATCAAACATCAACATGAAAGGAAAGACACCATTAATCACCTAGTCTACTCCGAATCACCAAATCCAACCTCAAGCCGCCGTCCCCGTCGCCACAGGCGTAACATGCGAAGCACCATCCTCTCCCAAAGTGCTCTCCTGCACGTCCTCCTCACCACCACCACCACCACCGGCACCACCGCCGCCGCTCCTCGGCACCGTGGCAGGCGTAGTCACAACCACGTTTCCCGACGTCGTGGTCGTCAGCCCGATCGACGACAGCGGGCCCACCTCGCTGACCTGGGTGACGGTGTACGCGCGGCCGTCGCTGTAGAGGGTGGTCGTCGTCACGCCGCTCTGGATCGCGACGATACCAGAACGCGCATCGACGACGACGACGCCGCCCTTGTTTTTTCTGCTGCTGCTGGTGTGGGTTGGGCGGTGGTGCTTGTCGTCTACGTCTGGGTTGAGGGCGGTGGTGGTGGTGTGCGTTGGGTGGTGGTGATGCTTGTCGTTGAGGTTTGGGTTCAGGGCGGCGGTGGTGGTGCTGGTGCTGGGTTGGAATATGGAGCTCCAGATCTGGCTTAGCGAGGATATGTCCGGGAGCGTGGGCGTGGGGGGGATGGTGGGGAGCGTTGGGAGCGTTGGGAGCGTTGGGAGCGTGGCGTCGCTCGTGGGGTTGATTATCACGACCGAGGTCTCGTCTGAGCTGTTGAGCAGCGGCTTTATTATGCCTCCGCTGGGCAGGACGGCTTTGCCGTTGCTTTGGATTGTGGCCCTGCCTGGGTTGATCTTGTAGGGTTTACCTGGAAAGGCGGTCGCGAGGGCGAGAAGGGGGAGGAGGGAGGAAAGCGGTTGGTTGGTTGCTCGCATTGTGGATGGTTTCCCTGTGCGGAGCACGTTGATAAGGTAGGTAGGTGGTCTTGGAAGTCTCGAGGTCTAGGATAGAGGGATACCGGAGTCGTGCTGACTACCTTGGAAGGGCTCGTTATGCTTGTTTATATAAACAGCAGCGCCTGGGAGGAATAGGGGGGACTTCTATATCCATGCTTGGGAAAGTTGCACTTGATTGCTACCTGATATCCGGTTTTGGGAACGGCCGGCTTGGATCACAACTTCAACGATCGTGATCAATCATTGCATGCTGACATCAGTGGTACTACTTACATCTAGATTGCTTTCTGAAGGACGGGCTAGAAGTACGAGAACGCAGGAGCACACAAATTGACATAACGATTCGCGGTACATTGTATCTGGTTCATGTCGGAGTCGTTGCGACTCTGCCCTGCATACCCTCTCAGTGGGACAAATATCCTTAGAAGCCATTGACAGGTAGAGATGTAGTAGTATCAATTGAATGGTTATTGAAGCGCAAACTCACCGTAATATCATCGTTTCACTTAGTGATCCGGGAAGGCTAAGTGCGTTGTCGTAGTGACTTGTGCCACGTTTTGTCATACCGAACGTACTACAGCAAGGCTTATCATATACTATTAGGGCTGGAGCTATGATGGCTATGATCTAATAGGAAAAGGGGGATCCAAAATAGGAAAATTTGCAGGTGTTCCTGGTTGCACCGTTCCTTTGGTGTTTCGTTACTTGTTGGTTCGATCGAATACGCTGCCTGTGGCTTCGGCGAATGGATTGGAGGGCTTGGTACGAGCCATTACGAAGCACAGTATATGCCGATGATGTGGTCTGACTGCCATTCGCCGTCCTACGTATGGAAGCTTCCCCGACTAATGCTGGTTTCACGAAGACTTCTGTTTTCTATATCACAGGCGTCTTACCAGCTTAGCAGGATGTACGGATGTTTGCATTACTCGGACAAACGTGTCGACTCGACCCACGCTATCCAGAACTAGCCCTTCAACTTATCCATTTAATACACCTGTAGACTGTCTTATAACTCACAAGTTGTTCTGTGTTATAGCGATCTGACCGGGCTGGGAAGTCATCACTACCCGCGGGGTCTTGGCTGAGGCTTTCCTGGCTCTTTGTTATAGACTTTGAATTCTCGCTTCCTACAGCCGGTGACGTTTATGGTTTGTCTTTAACTTGACTTGACATATTCGAGAAGACAATCCCAGGTTTGGACATGGTGATGGCGATGGTAGTGGTAATTATACATGGCTTGGATGGCTGGCTGGCTGGAGATGTCAGGAGGTACATTAAATGTACCAATACCAACGCAGTGTGAAATTTTAATTCGGCATTTCAGTCACCACGCGGCTCGGATATCTGCATATCTAGCTGTTTAGTGTTCGTACTTTTTCGACGTACCTATCCAGGTAGGTAGGTAAGTACCTATGTATACATGTTATGCACATGCATTCACCTAGTTTCGGAATCGAGTAGGTACAAGATGTGTACCTGCAAGGGGGAACTCATGTGTAACGCTATGGAGCGAAATTGGGCAAGTCAAAAGCCTTTGATAGCTTCACACCTAGCTGTTGTAACAATGCTGTGTTACATTGGTTAGCTTCCCGACCAACAGCCCATCTCCCTTTTCCATTAAATCCATATAGATAAATACCAACAAATGGTAAATTCCCCCTGTAGAGACAGCTCGCTGGCATTTTATCTATTCATTGCATCTCTTCGTAGGTATGGCAACGGACTTTGACATCTCACCTGAAAAAGAGGGGAGTTTTCTTCAATTTCTCTATCGTCAATTCTTCTATACGCCCTCTGGCATTGTGGCCGGTGATGTCGACTTGCAGGGGAAAACCGCAATTGTTACTGGTTCGAATGGTGGTGTTGGTCTGGAATGCTGCCGACAACTTCGAGAATTGGGGTTGAGCAAGCTAATTTTGGCTGTTCGTGACGAGGCCAAAGGTCATCATGCAATGAAAACACTCTTTCGTCGCAAAGAAGGAAATGCTATCGAAGTCTGGGAGCTTGAATTATCTTCTTATGCATCCATTCGCTCCTTTGTCGAAAAAACCAAGTCTCTCGAGCGTATTGACTATATCATCATGAATGCCGGCATAACGAAACAAAACTTCCAGATCAACCCCTCCACTGGTCATGAGGAGAACATACAGGTCAACTATCTCTCCGCGGCCTTACTCACTATATTACTTCTTCCTATACTCAAGTCCAAGAGGTTACCCAGACAACATCCGAGCCGGATAGTCCTGGTGAACTCCGATGCGGCATCCTGGGCTAAATTTCCGGAACAAGACTCAGATCCTTTGCTACCTGCTTTCGACAAGGAGGGGAAGCTTGATATGATTTCTCGTTATTATACATCTAAATTACTCGTCCAGTTCTTCCTGGGCGAGTTGGCAAAGCGAGTGCTGTCTTCAGTAGCTGTCATTACAGCGACTACTCCCGGTTTGGTCTACGGGACAGAGTCATTGAGAGATTCTCGTGGTACCTTAAAGGGCTACGTGAACGATATTTCCAAACGCATCATTGGATATTCACCTGAGATTGGTGCTCGACAGCTCCTAGATGCAACTGTTAATCATGGAGATGAGATACACGGACTGTACCTTTGTTCTCAGAAACTAAAACCGTGAGTTTTTCCTATCACGTGGCTGTCAGATTCTAATATATTGTTGGGCTTAGAATGTCTCCAATCATCTACACGGAGAAAGGGAAACGTATTGCGATGAAATTATGGCAGGAAACTATGAACGAATTCGCCTTCGCGGGGGTTGAGCAGATCATCACCGAGATAAATCATTGACATAGTGTTCTTCAATGGCATTTATTAGTAATCAAATCATCCGTAATATCAAGCATCTAATATTTCCTACCATAAGTAGGTACCGTATGTGTCTCAAAGAAAAAGGCCTTCTCCTATTCTGTGCTACGCCGGTCTGCAAAGCGTCTTTGAAACATGGAAGCCTCCATTTTCTCGCAGGCCAGCTGCCAATCAGTTGACCACTTGCGATAATACGGTTGGTATCCTAGCAGGCCACCCATCCACCTGCCAAACACAATAAACGCAATCCGCGAGATATGCTTACCAAAGGGGATCCATCGCGGAAGGGCAAGATAGGATCCGCCGGCATCGAACGTCTGTACCTATCATGTCAAATAATGTTGATGAAATGCAGACTAGAAAGGGATGGGATGAACTTACACTCATCAGTTGAATTAGGCTAAGCGGCTTCTTGTTCATTACAATGTCATTCTGGTAGTTGTACCAGTTTTCACCGAATAGGATGTCCTCATGGAATGGCTGGTCCGTCTTTTGGCCCCTTAGGAGAACAACTGTGTCGGGCTGGGAACTATTATCTTGTTCCAGACCGGAGGCCTTTTCTAATGGCGGGAATAGACGATGGTATGTCCACGGGCGAACGTGGAACTCCGTGTCAGCAGCTGATAACACATGTTCTCGGCCCTCTACCTCCACGACAAGCCTTCCCGAGAGGACCTTGATGTGTTCTTCCTGGTAGGCATGGAAGTGTAGAGGTGGCTTCTGAGAAAAGAGGTCTTTTGCGAGTGGGTGCTGTGTTCGGAAGGTGGCCTCGAAAGCATCTGGTGAATCGAAGCGCCACCCGTTAGCTCAAGCTACGACAAAGCGCTTTCCCGTCTCATTGGGAGAGATCAAACACAATTAGCTTACTGGACAAAATCAGCTACAAGATACTAGAAGACAAGGCTCAACCAAGGACTTGAAACATACCAGGCATAATCAGGGTCGTTGAAAATCCTGGTACTGACGGCTCCGTCGAAGCTATATGTATCTTAATTAATCTAGTCGTCCAAAATTCATAACCAGGGTTCACAGGTTGGTGCGCTTAGCAGTATGGAAGAGATGAAAAATAAAAGCGTAACTCACAACTCATGGATTTTATCGGTATCTGAGTGCTGCATCTTGAAACATCGAATTATACAGAGGTTGAGATATGATGGTCGAGATCGAGGGTGCTTGGGGAGAGTTAGAGAGTATTTATTGGTGCTTATCTACCTAGGGGTGAGGTAAGGGATGTAGCAAAGCGAGAGTTCCAGAAGACAGAGAAGCACGTACTTAGGTAGCTACCTGCCTTTTAAACTAACACCCCATCATCTCCCAATAAAGCTCATATATATACCTAGTTACATATCTCTGGATGTTGGTTGGAATTAGCTTTCTGTGCCTCCAATCAACAAACCGCTGGAGGTATCATTGGATCCAGTTTACCAAAAAGCTGCAGGTTAGAACCATGGGTAATTGGGGTCTGGTTAAACATATGGAATCCAAATACCTAGCAGGGTCGCAACCGTTGGCAGAATTGAATACTCTGCTGTATATGCACAATATCTCTCAAACGAGCACCAACCATCTTGTGTCGTATGTGTTGGTTAGATTGACCTCTCCTCACAGAGAGGCTTTCTTAGGCCCCTGCAGTAATCCCACATTTCATCATAACGGCTTCTGGGTATCTAATATCATTATATTGGTTGTATCAACCGAGGGTCTGACCCCAACTTCAGCTGTATGTAGCCATGCCAGGCCTAGTGAGGGCATCAATTCTTTTATTCGACCCAAGGATTCCCAAGAGGAGCCATAAACCCCCAGATATTCTCATATGGCATTAGTCTTACTCTGAATAACATAATGTATACAAGAAAATAAAATACAGAGTCATTGTTCAAAGCTGGTAGTTTTTGCTGTGATAACGTAATTGTCATAAACATGAAAGAAGCTCGTTACCGAAGAACTCTGTTGTTTACACACGCCTGCTATGTAAGTATCTAGCTTCGACATGCTTGTATCAAAACAGAACGGCAGTTATTGAGCAAAGATCGTTTTCGAGTATTATATATACAGGACGATACAGCGTAAGTATTAGCCTTGATCTTTCATTGCATCATCATAAAATCGATAACCCATATCTTCATTATTTACATATTTATTTCGATGGCGGGAAATGACACGGCCTGGCACAAGGCCATCGTAGAAAGCAATGCCCAAGCCTTCCAAGCCCTTTACGAAGTGGGCCGTACACCAGCGCTTCCAGAATATGGTGCCCAAATGATGGAATTAGCATGCTCCCATGCTAGGAATGTCAGTATAGTGCTGTACCTAATAGACATGGGCGTGTGGCCGACCCCACAAGACGTGGACAAGCTTATAAGGCGGAGGCTGATTATGCCCACAGTGGCTGACCGTAGGTATAAAAAGATTTTGGATGCATCCGTACGTCTCCAGGCATCATACCTAGAGGCTGAAGAGAGGGCTTTGGCGAACCAGAAACCGACATTGGTCTACCCTCAAAGAAGGAGAAAACCGATGTGGAAATGGTGGATAACTTCATTTTTCTATTGAAGCACGATGAAACCACAAAAGAAATGTGCCTACCATCTACGGTAAGTATCTGGCAAAATTTAGTGATAGTCATAATAAATATCCGTTTTCTTTGAACTACCTTTGTCTTTCAGTGATTTGAAACGGCCTCCTACGCTACTAAGAACTCATTTCTGAAACCGACATGTGGACTAGACCGAAACCAGTGTCTTTCATATCGAACATTCCATTATCTGCATCGATTTGCAGTATGGAACGTTTGAAATCTTGTGCCAGCTCTCGTATCCAGGGGGCGATGTAGACTAATGCCGATGGGAAAGTCAGGTCCAAATGACTGCGCCAGTCGAACAAATTGTTAGTTCATATTGTTACTTCAAGTACCGCCTTAAGTTATACTATGTCGCCCGCATAAGGATAATAAAGCAGTTGATTTATCATTACGCGGTAGTCTCAGGGATATTCTTCCTCTTAACCAACCTTACCCACCTTCTCCGCCTCCACTCACCTCTCCTACTATCTCCATCCTCGCCCTCTTCCCAACTAGGCTTTGGAGATGAGGTCTTAACCTTGTCTTTATCTTTCCCCTTGACTGGGGTAGGAGGTTCAACAACTCCAACCCTTTCCACTGCTTGTTCATCGTATATGTCGTAGACCCATCTCTCGCCCTCCGTCTCTACCTCGACGCCCGTAATGATACGCTCCTCTACCCATTCGCGACTCCAGAGGTCTAACGCCCATTTCTTCTCGCTCCATTCCCACCCTTTGGGAGGTAGTACATCATCGAAGAACCGGGTACCAACTGGTCTGTCGCCCGCGATGCGGCTCGCCGACAAAGGGTCGTAAGGTGACGCGCTGAATAGCCAGGGTTCCCATTCTCCCGCGTTTGACAGACGCTGTAGCTCAAATATTTCCACCTCCCTGGTTTCGGGGGCGCTGTCGAGGATGACATCGCTCTCCACCCAGTTCTCCACCCATCCTCTGGCTTTCTCCTCTTGTGGGTGGATGTGCTTCTCATGTGCCGTCTGGATCTGTCGTTGGATAGCAGGATGGCCGATACACGTAATGGCCCAACCCAGAGTTAAGAAAATAAATCGCCATGGAAGCACATTAGATGCAATGCTCATAAAGAGGCACGCGACGAACAGCGCGACGAAGAGGGCACTGCTCAACGCCTCGTCGCTGAAGTTCGTACGCGGTATGACGAGCCTTATGATACCGTCGTGTAGCTGACTGAAGTCCTCCATACAATTTTGCAGGTCCCTCATGTTGCGGAAGAAATCCCGACTTAGCTCTTTGACGGGCTTGACCGTGATGGCGGGGGCGAGCGGAGGTCCGTGAGGCGAATACCCTATGGCTTGCTCGCTGGACAGACTGAACTCGGCCGCAGGGTGGCGGGCCACAAAGCTCGGCACCAACACGGCGACGAGCAGGATCGCTAGGGGTAAAACCGGAAGAAGATAGGGATCTAGGCAGACGAAGGTGTAGATGGCAAGGAAGGACAGTGTGTGGGTGGGTTGTTTCCAAGATAGCAGACGAATGACACGGGCTTGAAATACGAAGACGACACCTATCCGGGCGTTGAAGCGACGGAAGTTGTTGGACATGGTGGTCAAGTTGAAGTTGGGGCGCGACACGCCTGGACTGTCGCCCTTTTGAAAGGGATCATCTTGAGGTATCTGGACATCGTCGGTAGGTACGACCTGGGCCAGCAACTTCTCGACTATCTGATCCTGGATCTTTGCCTTTTCCTTGAATGCAGCGAAGCGACCCCGGAGGCCTTTCCGCACTGATGGAGTCTCGGCATCGGAGTGCTCTGCCGAAGTTGAAGGGGTACGCGGTCTAGCCGGTGTAGAACCATCCAAGACAATAGTAGGGATAGGGTCGTCGCGATTGACGAACACGTCGGGCTCCAAATCTTCCATCTTGATCGCCTAGGTATGAAGTGGTATAAAGATGTTTATTAATTGTTTGGTATGGATGATTGTCTCTTTACGATGACGTAAGGTGATAGAATGGAATTTCAAGACAACCTCAACCTTAGTCTTCTTTCCTTAGCCTCGTAGGCTTTAGTGAGACCGTGACATGATGAAACTATTGATGGAAAGTATGCCACTATAGCCCTTGAAGTGATTACGCAGCTACGATGATGGAATTTGAAGAATGAGGCAAGGCAAGAAGATGAAATGGATGAGATCACATGCCAAAGCTGCCTAATAGGGAGATAGGTAACCGGCATTGCGGTTCAGTCAACTGTACCTAAGCCTGTAGGTCTGACGTTAGCGGGAGGGATTAGGGTATCGATAGCAGGCAGAGTGGGGCTAAAGCATTAGCATGGCGGGGAGCTGCAGGGCTGGATTACAGGGGTTCAATAGCTTCAGACAAAATTATTCTAACTTTATCAATTCATTCTTACCATCACCATTTCACCAACCACTAACGAATTCAATTCCTCCGTAAGAAGACCGACAACATGCCAATCACGATACTGCAGCCGGCCGTTGTGCAGGCACACAACCTTAGAGAAACGAGCTATGATCCGAATTCAGATTCAGACTCAGATTCTGGCGGCGGGGTGGATTTGGAAGGGGATATTTCCATGACCCGTCCATCGAAAAGAGCTCGACGGAGAGGCGACGACGCCATCGTAACCCCCGGTGAAACAATCACAGAAGATCCGCAATGGATGCGGTAAGCCAATGACTTACTTACTTGTTCTTACCATCCCCCAAATAATGCGACAAGCAAAAGCTAATCCAGAATCATTCCTCCTCCACAGCGGCCACGGCACATACACGACGACCGAGCCCCCCGCGATAAAATCCTCCGTCGCCGGCACCCTCTCCAAGACGAACAAGCTGCTCTCGGTGCGACCCCTGCGCGCGCGCTACACGCCGGAGATCGGGGACCTGGTGGTAGGCCGGATCGTGGAGGTGCAGGCGAAGCGGTGGCGCGTGGACGTGGGCGCGTCGCTCCTGGCGCAGCTGCCCCTCAGCGCGGTGAACCTGCCGGGCGGGATCCAGCGGCGCCGCACCGAGACGGACGAGCTGCAGATCCGCACCTTCTTCAGCGAGGGCGACCTGCTGGTCGCCGAGGTCCAGCAGCTGTACGGCGACGGCGGCGCCGTCCTGCACACGCGCAGCCTGCGCTTCGGCAAGCTGAGGAACGGCGTGTTCATGGCCGTGAGCGGCACCGGCGGCGGCGGAGGTGTAGTCCGCGCCAAGCGCCAGACCTTCGTGCTGGACGTTGGCCGTGCGGTGGGTGGCGGCGGCGCCGCTGCCGACGATGCCGAGAAGATCGACGTCGTGCTCGGTGTCAACGGGTACATATGGATCAGCAAACATGTGGAGGGCGAGGGCGCGGCGACCGAGGGCACAGGGCCTGGTATCACGCGTATCGAGGAGAGTGTGGGCTTGAACGTCTACTCGAGTCAGAACGATCCCATACCGCCCGCCACCATGCGCGAGATCGCCCGCGTGAGGGGAGTTATCAATGCTCTTATAGAGCACGGCCTACGAGTCGACGAGGAATTGGTTGTTGCGGGATATCATGAGGCTGTCGAGATAGCAAGGTCGGACGGCGACGGCGAGGATACACTTTACCTTGGTGGCGAGAGGGGCCGTAGACTAGCTGATACGCTTACGGGACGATAGGAACGGTCTGGAGCTAGTAATTCGGTTTAAAAGACGGTTGGAGGATATATCCCAGTCATCTGGTGGATGAACTCCGATATGATGGTGACATGTCCCTTGGGTGAAGCCCGCACCAACCAACGAGAGGTAATGTTGGTTGCGCACCAACAATTAATTAATCTTGTACCACGAATGCAACATCCCCATATCTTCCTCTTATTAAGGCACAGATTTTCGTTCTTATTACTAGACGGCTTTCTGCTCCTTTTTCTGTTTTATATGAGTTCTCGAAAAGCGATTCATCTATATGATAAATGATATGTGTATAGTATACAGCGCGGTATAAGTCTCGCGATAAACCATTGCGAGCCAGGGTATTTAACATCCATCACATGCATAGGCTAAACAGGCTGAATCAATTGCAATCTCTTGTCGTGTGCCAGATTATAGCTTAGCCTTGGGGTCGTCGTCTTATATACCTATCAGTTAGCGAAGGTCAAATCCCAAGACAAAGAAGGCAGAATCCGGGCAATCCTTCTTTACTCTCTTCATCTCCCAGCCACGCACCATCCTATGAACACACGCCAGAATTTCGAGCACGTCGCGTTACGACCGGAAGCGGAGGAAGGCGGCATACGCCGAAGTAAGAAGAACGACCCATCGCAGTAACGCACCTTTCGCGGAGGGGCCTCCGAGTCCAAAGATGAGCCAGGCCCAGTAGCTGAGAGTGGGGAGGGGCTTGCCATCGCGGTCGAAGTCGGGCTTGGGGCTCGTCATCCAGACGTGGCGCTTGAACTCGGTCGCATCGAAAGGCGGGTATCGTACACGAAGCAGCTTGTCGGCCCATCCTGGCACCTCGACGACGGTGCGTCGGTGCGTGAAGCAATCGAAACCGGCACGACCGTGGTAGGAACCGGTGCCAGACTCGCCGACACCTCCGAAGGGCAACGTGGCGATGGAGCCGTGCATCCACGAGTCGTTGATGCTGGCGCCGCCGGATGTCACCTGGCCGAGGACTACGAGTATTGTTAGCATAGCTTTGTCTTGGGCGTCTAGGAATCGATATACTCACTCTTCTCGTTCTCGGCTTTCGATCCTAAGGTCATGAGCGACAGTGGGGTGGGGTCGACTTGGTTCATGATCTTGATCGCATCATCCAGAGTGTCGTAGGGAATAATCGACCAGATGGGACCGAAGGACTCTTCCCTCATCATGGGGTCGTCGATTGAGTCAACCAGGACCACGGTCGGTGAGATATAGAGATCGGATCGGTCCGTCTCTCCGCCCATGACAATCTTGCCTTTGGTGGTGTCGAGCATGTTCTTGATACGATCGAACTGTCGCTCGTTGATTATGCGAACGTACTCCTGGCTCGCCTGGGCACCGTTGGGGTAGAACTCGCGGTAAGTAGCGTTGAGATGCTTGATGAAGTCCTCGACTAAGTCCCTTTGGACGGTCACGTAGTTCTGCGACAAGCAAATCTGACCGGCATTCAGCGTCTTTCCCCACATAAGACGTCTGGCAGCCAGCCGCAAGTCAGTGGATTTGGAAACAAACGCCGGGTTACGACCTCCAAGTTCGAGGGTGACGGGAGTGAGCGTCTCAGCAGCCTTCTTCGAGATGATTCTGGCAACGGAGCCACCTCCGGTGTAGAAAATCTTGTCCCATTTCTGATCAAGCAGGGCAGTGGTCTCAGGTACAGTTCCATTAACAACAAAAAAAGATGATGTGTCGAGGTAGTTTTCGACAATCTCCTTCATGACCATGGCGATCGCAGGGGCACTCTCCGATGGCTTGATGACGGCCGTGCAACCGGCTGAGATGGCACCAATAAGTGGCGCGAAGTTAAGCATAAGGGGGACGTTGTAGGGACCGATAATCAGGACTGTGCCCAGAGGCTCCTTTCGGATGCGCGGCTTCATCAAGGAGAAAGCCCAGGCATATTCGATATCCTTGTCATCCTTCACCCATTCCTTCAGCCTCCTGAGAGCTAGGTGAATATCTTGGAACAGGTGATGAACCTCGGTCAAGTAAGCATCGTGGGGTGCCTTGTTGAGATCCTTCTTCAGAGCAGCCTGGATCTTCTCGGTGTTATCCGTAAGTCCCCAGTACAGCTTTCGCAGCTGCACCAGGCGCCACTCGACATCCTTGGTCTTCTGGGACCTGTAAGAATCGCGAGCTGTGGCAGCAATTTTAGGGATGTCGTCAATTGGAGTGGCCTCGAAGGCAGGAATCTTGATATCAGATGTCATTGTAGCGAGTGTAGGTGAAATGTCTGTTGTTGTAGTAAATCGAGATCGCGTGTCACATGGAAGTTGGTATTATAATAGTAATCCGCGAACGAAATGAAAGAGAAGAGAGCAAGAGCAAGTGCAAGTGCGAGAGAAATAAAAAAAAAAACCAAATTGATCAAATGATTTAAGGACTATGAGTGGCGTCTCTCAATTATTGAATATTGGATGAGTACACTTCACTCAACTGCTGTTCTTGTCTTGCTTTGTGTTACGCGAAATGAATCTTGAAGCTTGTAATGTCGCAGGGGTTACTTGACACATCTAGATCGAAGTCTAAACTCGGTTTGGTTTAAAGCTGCACGTCACGGGTGCAGCAACGGGATGCGCGGGGTCCAGCTAGTACTGTTTGTTCATACTGTATTTACTGTATTTTATACTGTCTATGTACCCAGCTTGCCCTATCGCGCCTGCCGAGCCCCACATCGTTTTTCGATACACCAAAAAGTTCGTGCCAAAATTCCATGAACTTTTCTTTTCTTTCCTTTCCACCATCAACGATCCCACCAACAGACAACATTCGACCGTCAACCATCTCAATCTTCAGGCGCAGGATTTAACTTCTTTGCGTCCTCAATTCACATCAGTAGCAATGGCTCCCCAAACCGTATGTATACCCTGACAACGCTTTGCTGTTGGCCCAGTCTCTCTGGTACTCAGCGAGATCATGGCGTGAAGCAGTAGGCTAAGGTCAATTTTTTCCATCATATAGAAGAAGTCCGGCAAGGCTGCCAAGACTACCAAGAAGGTAAGAATCCCTGAATCTCCTATGGATTAAGTAAGTCTGGGAATAGCTCACACGTATCTCAGTTCGTCATCAACGCTTCGCAGCCCGCTAGCGACAAGATCTTCGACACCGCCGCCTTCGAGAAGTTCCTCCAGGACAAGATCAAGGTTGATGGCCGCACCGGTAACCTCGGCGAGACCATTGTTATCCAGCAGGCCGGCGAGGGCAAGATCGAGATCATTGCCCACAACGAGCTCTCTGGTCGCTACCTCAAGTACCTGTGAGTAGCCCCACAACAGCTTAATTTGAAACCAACCAAATCCAATGATGATACTAATACTCGGTGTTCAGGACCAAGAAGTTCCTCAAGAAGATGCAGCTCCGTGACTGGCTCCGTGTTGTCTCAACCTCCCGAGGTGTCTACGAGCTCAAGTTCTTCAACGTCGTCAACGACGAGGCCGATGAGGATGAGGACTAAACGAGCATACGATGATGACGAATGGAAAAACACTGGGCGGTAATGCATGGACTCGGCGTAGGACAGGCAATTGTGCTAGGCTATCAAAATCAAAGATAGACTCTGATTCCCAGGAATAAAATTCGCCAACGCAAAAGTTTTTTTTTCGCTTCCTTCTTATAAAGTGATGAGTGGTATCCCTCTATGTTCTACCTTTCTATATTCTACATTTTGGTTCCGTAAGCCCGTGAATGCCATTGATGGATATCAATCCATCATTTTCTATGGTAAACCCCTCATGACACCCTCGAATGCCACCAGTGCCATCGCATTCGCAGGAAACGCTCGCAAGAAACAGGGTACGAATCCTCGCCAGTACCCCTTAACACCGCCTTCCCTATATACTGCCTGCGCCGCCTGCAGCCAAGTTCTAAATCTCGGCGTCCCATCATTGAGCTTCCCGCCCATAGGATCTGTCATGATGCGCTGTTTGACAACGTCGCTCGGATAACTCGTGAGCCAAAAGACCTGCGCGCTAAGGCCCCCAGCCCAGAAATTAATCGACGGTGCGCTCAAGTTCGTCCGATCTCTCAGCACGCGCGAGAAGATGTCGTAGGTTCCCCACCAGAAGAAGAAAAAGGAACGGAATAATAGAGTTGCGAATAGCCCTTTGTAGACGCCCGAAAATCCATGGGCGCCGTAGATCTTGCGCAGACAGTCTACGGGTCCAGTGTATAACCTCTCAGACTTCTTAGCCGAGTACTGGATTTGCAGGCGCGCTTTGATATGCTCGACGGGTGCTGCGATGAAGCTTACGGTGAAGCCGGCCATAACACCCGCGATACCGTGACCGTAGGAGGGTAGATGTGCTGCAGCGTGAGAAGTCGCTGCAATGGGACCCTCGGTCTCGGGTTTTGAGCCTAGTGGTAAAGAAGGAGAGTGAGGTGTCAGATGTCGGTAGAAGACATTCTCGGCCAGCAGTCGCCGGTACACGGTCAAGGAACCCAACATGATCGAGTCCATGAACATCCAACCGACGAGCGGCGGCGTGGCTCCCTTGTAGAGTCCCCTGAAACCCTCATGGCGGATCGTCTGCAAGACACATTGCAGCGGCCCGCTGAACCGCGTTGAGTCGGTTGTCTGCAGGCGCACTTTCACCGTGTCGAAGGGGTGGCCGACTAGGATATCCAGTTAGCACACTGCTCTGCTCTCGGGGTAAACGTAATATGGGATAGGTAGGTAGATATGGCTCACCGGATAGCTTGGCGATGCCAGAGAAGACGCCAGCCACGAAACCCTTGTAGTTCTTACTGGTCTCGACCGGCTTCTGCTTTTGGACGGCGGCCATGATATACCTAGGTACAGGGCTACTACATCTGAGCTCAGTCGTCAAAAGTCGAAAATCAAGACAGAAAAAGTTCAAGCCAAAAAATTAGCGGTGACGTAAAAGGTCTCACTCAGTACCTATTACTTTCAAATCAAATTATTTATTTTTGTCAGCAGGGAAGAACGAAGGTCCAGTAATAGGGAAGCTAAGTAGTACGGGCTTACAACCCGCATTAATGCCGAGATCGGCTCCCGGATTTAGAGTGCCTGTCGGTCCGCATCGTCCGTGATGTCTGGGATTTATGATCCGATTGCTGAAGAGTACTTTATGTCTATTGCCAAAGTTAAATTACCTTATAATCTAGAATTATAACTTATTCTAACTCTTAAATCATTAGCACTAAGAGTCTTTAAGGACCCCACTACCATATCCTTATACATTTACCTTGCAACCACCTCGGAGGGAGGGAGGAGGGTTCATGGGTACTTATTACCGTACACTCATCCTCAATACTTAAACAACAAATTAACAGAGTCTAGACTTATTTCATATACCGAACGAAGGACCCCAAAAAGAAAAACGGGTAATCGAAAAAGAAAAAGATAACATTGCTACAGAACTAGTACCGGAGCTATTTTAGGGTTGATTGTATACCTCGGACCCCATAGACCGTTAGGCGAGCCCTACACCGGACTGCCAGCTGGATTCCTTTATACTTATGACCACCCTGGGGCTCGAACCCAGAATCTCCTGATAACTGATCAATCGTGTTGATACTTGTTTGATCGTAGTCAGACGCCTTTCCAATTGGGCCAAGCGGCCTTCAAGTTTGAGTTGCTGAAGATGTTCTATGTTAACGCTACCTATATCCGCCATGAGGTATTTACACAGATCTCGATATATCAGGAGCCCAACCTCCGGGCTCTGAAAAGTATGGTGAGAGACGATGTTGGTACGGCTGTTGGTTTTCACGGTCTCCATCGAACAGTCCATCACTGCTTACAGCCACAATATTATACCTTGGAAGCTCATAATCTCCGGCGTCGATGTTATTACTTTCTTCAAATCTCGGTGTAGTGACTCTTGATGCACTACCCCTATCCATCGAGCTCCAGCCGCTAAAGCCATACAGATGTTTTCGAATCGAAGAGGTCATATGCCATCTGCGTGGTCTAAGCTTCTTCAAAAGTCCAAGCAGGGGCCAACATACAGGAAGGCATGCGCAGATGATAGTGGTACAGCAGTGTACTGTAGTCCACACTTCAGTCCTCCCAAACGACGGGTTTCGATTGCCTGGGGAGTAGCTTAACGCCACCTTGATAAGTCCCGAAGCTATCACGCTTTGCTCGGGATCAGCCAAGTCTGTTACGGAGACATGGCCATGAAGTACTTACAAGACACCCAACAAAAACACGCTGACAACGCCGATCTTTTTTCCCCTATTCAACTGCAACCCAAGTACTGCCCTAATGGGCATGATGATGATTAAAATATCGATGAAAGCTTCCACAACACCAGTAGCGAGCCAAAAGATATTGTAGTCAAAACAATATCGAGGGTCTTGGTGGCTATTTATCCAAGTCCACTTGAGGGGTATGCAATCCAACAAGTCCGCCACGGTGCATCCTATCCAGTATCCTATCACTAGCATAGAAACAGCAAGGACTTGGCGGCGGAACGTGGTGCTGACCGAGAATAAGCGTCTGTACATGAGTAAAATGGATAGTTTGGTTGTAGCTGCAATAGTGAAATATAGTAAGGTAGCAATATAGTTCAGTTTCGTGAACAAAACATCTTCAGGTGTAAATATGTGATCTGGATCTACATTTGATGCGTTCTCGGCACCGTTTGGATCCACGCCGTTGGCTGTAAAGGCATCAGTGGTCAATCGTCCGAGAGGTACAGAGAGACGAACACCACAAAACCAGAACGTCAGTTACAATAATGCATAACAGCCCTAACAATATCAACCAGTCATCCCATCCGAAACCTGTCTTTGTGTAATGGCGCGAATAAAACCGTAGCGCAACCGACAACACAGCTAGGACAGCTACTAACGCACCGAGGGCCGTGGTGACATCGTCGTCGCTCATGTCTGGTAACACAATCTGCCAGGGAACGGCTGGCAACAGAGTGCCTGACGATAATGTGATGAACCAGAGATCATGATTTAAATCAGTCCGGTCCTCCGCAGTTAGTTTCCACTGGGCACATATATGTGCTTTTACGCTCGTACGAGGCTATCGGTAGGTCCGAACATTCGGTGGAAAGGGTGTAGGGTCACATTATTCTATTTGCTACTTAGCAGTTGGAGAGTTGTGCTGCTTTTATTCGTATTGTCTTTTCATTCGCGAATTGATGCTGACAGGACTCAGCTTCGTCGGCGATGGATTGCAGGTTTACTGCATGGCTTGTACGACAGAATGATAGGTATCGTACGGGTAGGTACCTAACATAATAGCCGTAACCCAGGTAGGATAAGTACAATATCAGGGGGTCGTCGCGCCACCTTTTTCCCAATTTCCAACTTACCAACGCGAAAGCGAAAGCCGCAAGTAAGGGAAGCACGGTCCATTAAGCCTAGTTCCTTCGTTCCTTTTCCTTTGAAGACTGTTTGGGTTTTTCCATCATTTCCTTTTATCATCTTGCGAAGCGCGATTGTAAACAATAGAAAAGTGAGGTGGTCTCCTTCAATCGGCGCAAATATGGGCAACATTTTCTCAAACGAGTTTCCGGTGCAGGGTAGAGTATGCAGCAAAAAACCCCCCGCCAAGAATAAGTCTACAGCTTACAGAGCGCTAACATCTTTTAAAAGACCGTAGCCATCACAGGTGGTTCACGAGGCACGGGTCTTGCTGCTGCGCGTATACTCGCAGGGAAGGGTGCAAACGTCGTGATTATCGCCCGTGGCAAAGACAGGTTGATTGAAGGAGTCGAGCACATACGAGTACGCCAACGCCATGAAATTTGACCGGTCAAATCTTGGGGGAGCTGGTACTAATACAGGTATATATAGCAAGGAGCACTTAACCCTGAGACCCAGCGCTTTCATTATATAAGCGCCGATCTCACATCACCCTCCGAGTCCACGCGTATTATCGATGAGATCGTAGAATGGAACGGAGGCAATCCACCAGATGTCGTGTGGTGTTGCGCAGGCAGCTCGCATCCCACCCTCTTCATCGACACGCCCGTGTCGGCGTTCCGCGCGCAGATGGATAGCAACTACTTCTCAAGCATGTACATAGCACACGCAGCCATGACATGCTGGCTGAAGGCCTCTCAAAAGGGCGCCGCCGTCGCCGAAGCCCCCAAGAGTGCACCACCAGCACCACCGGCGCGCCATCTCATCTTCACCGCGTCCTTCTGCGCATTCCAAAGCTTCGCGGGATACTCTCCCTACAGCCCGTCCAAAGCGGCTCTGCGCTCTCTCGCCGAGACTCTGTCGCAGGAGATGAACCTGTACGCAGCAGCTAATCCCAGCGAGCCGCGCGTCCGCGTGCACACCGTGTTCCCCGCTACGATCCTGACCGAGGGCTACGAGGAGGAGAACCGCATCAAAACGGATCTGACGCGGCTCCTTGAAGAGGCCGACCCGGGCCAGACGCCGGAGGCTATTGCTGCGAAGAGCATCAAGGGCTTGGAGAGCGGGAAGGAGATGATTACCACTGACATATTAACGGCACTGGTCAAGCGGAGTATGCTGGGAGGTAGTGTGCGAGGGGGGTTCTTGAGAGCTATGGGTGACTGGGTTGTTGCCTGTCTGATGGGCATCATAATGGTTTTCGTCAGAGACGATATGGATCGAAAGGTGAGGACGTGGGGCCGCAAGTTTGGCACGTCGGGGATGAAAGGGGAGGACAAGCGGACGTAGGTGTTTTGTCAGTCTACCTCTTTTTCTTTATATGTTCACAAAAGATATACCCTCATACATTTACCTACCTCTTACATACCTACCTAGCCATCCGCACTACCATATTAGCATTCTCATGATTACTCTTTTTAATAAAATCTTCCCACGGGACAAATCTCCGAAAACCCGAAATACTTTGCAATCATTCGCCACACTTTGGTGTTTTGAAGCATCTAATACCTGCAAGCATTTTCATCTCCTCAGCCACCTAAGCATGGTACCTATGTCCTGTTCTACAACAATTCGAAGCGGCTAGAACAGGCAGCAGCTAGTCACAGTTCAGTGTTCTATCTTTTTGGGAATACACGGCGACTTGACTTTCGGTATGCTGGCCTCCATGTTGATTTAGTCTAATGATACAGGTTGTGTGGATAGTATTGCCTCTTTCCAGTAAGACCTCGTTGTCTCAATCAACAGCCATGTGCCCGATACGTCTTCCCGCTCCGCTAAGCCGTTTCTACATGTGCGGTCAAGCTAGGAATCAATTTGGCTTGTGGGAATCTGATGCCTTGTTGTCCGCTGAGTACCTGTCACCGAACATGGCGGCCCTCAAATCGACACCGATCGTCGACATCGACATAGCTTGGTAAAGAGCGTACATCCTCTGTTCCTGTGCAGTGGGACGCGATCTAGCACTCTCTGTGTTTCCGCCATCCGTTGAAGAGTTAGGAACAGTTGATGCTACCGAAGAAGTTGATGGCGAAGTTGTTGATTTCTCTTTGACTTCGCATTCGTGTGCCGGGTCTTTGGACGTTTCAGGGGTTTGGTTCTCCGACATTGTAACAAGACTATGTTAGGTACTGAGGTAGTATGTAGTTGACACTCGGCGTCGACAGCGTTGGTAAGGGACAACGAAAGGAGCTTATTCACAAAATGATGAAACGATCACTTCTTTATAGCTCCTTTCATCTTTGTTTGAAGGCTTGCTTGCGACTTTAGCACCTGCAGCTGCAAGATTGACAATTGCAGTGAAGGGTATTTGCTTCTACCACCAATATCACCAAAGGTACAAATACCAAAGAAAGTCGCTATAGGGTTTCATCAAACATGTTGACGCCCGGACAACATAGGTGTTGTAAGTAAACCGACACCACTAGGGTGTTACAACAGATAACCCGACACTTGGGACTTGCCCTTGCCTTGCCCCTGAAGACCCTGAATCCTATGAAGTTGAGCAAAACCATGAGGTAGCCTAGGGTCTGAATGGACAGTGATACAGTATAAACATGACGGATCTTACTCACTGTTAAAAATCTCGATTACCTAGCAGAAAGAAGTAGCTGTAATGATGAATCGTGCATCAGAGAAGATAGGGTACTACCGTCACTGTGGTCGGCGCAACTTTTGGCTGTACTTATCTGTGCCAATGAAAAGGCAATAGTAGCTCAGTCTGATGTAGAATGAATCACATAGATCCCTAGAGTGAAGTCTTGAGGCAAAATAGCACCTGTCAATTCTTTACTTGACTCTGTTTCTCGAGCACTCCTCTCGGCCACATTACATCTTCCTGTCGACCTAAACAGATTTGGAAAGAAAAACTACACCGAAATCGATACTCCGCGTCGAACTGCCTACCTATCACTATTTCCCAGGTCTCAAGTCGCAAAGACTGGCTTCCCAATGGCCAGCGAATCGAATCCGCTTCATGACCTTAAGAAGGCTATCGCAAAGGCCATTAACGAGCATTCAGGACCATACATTGGTCTTGAAATAACCGCCGGATCCGAACAGGCTGGCGATATTCCTTACGACTTCTTCTGGGCCGTTGTTGACCCAAGGCAGGTCATTCCTCGAGGAACAAAAGAATGGGAGAAAGCCCAGTGGCGGACAGACGCTCCCATCATCACCATAGACTTCTCCAAGGTCGTTCCTTCTCAGGCGATCGATGAACAGAAGGAACTTGACCCTCAGATCGTCAGTGCGGTGGAAAGAGTAATCGATGAGTATACCGAGTTATTCGACAACGGCAATGACACCTATCCACCACAGATGGGTGTCGATCCCCGCCTGCATATCGTCATCTTCAAGCCTTTCAACATCTCCGTCGGGCCCAGGCGAGCCCTTGTCCGCTTGCCACCGACGTGCACGGAGAAATTCAAGGCTGATCTTGACATAACTGACGACCAGGTAGACATGGTGAAGAAGACCCTGGTGTTGAACGAGGAGAATCATTTAAGCAGGGTACAATGGGAAAATGAATGGACTCAATGGGTTGCAAGAACTGCCCGTCGCCCTGGCCTCTTCTCGAAGCTCAAGAGCAACCTGAAGAAGCTCGCCCGCAAGAATAAATGATCGGGTAGCCTCATAAATGGTGGAGGGAAGGAAATCAAAATGTTCAGTCAGGCGGCCTAGTTCAGTATTGCATGAAGGATTGGGGTTTTCTTAGGGGCAGGATACTAGTGGTATGGTTTTGTCAACACGCAATGCATTTCATAGACCTCATAAATATTCTAGTCGCTTTTATTAACGAGTTAATTTCTTTTTGGATACAAGCTGCGAGATTACTTATATGATTATTGTCTAGAAAGAGCAGATCCTGTGTGCGGAATCTCGTCGGCTCAGTGGCCACTGTTTGAATTATCATCGCAGCTAAAGGCAGAGCCTATTAAACCTGAAGCATAGGCACCCCTAATCGCAAGAACTGTTGAGTAACTAACCCAGAGAGATGATTAGTATCTTTACCATAAGCAGGTGATTATGGTGCTTCAGGGTTGCCACTTACGTTCCGCCAACGGCCATAAAGACGCCCAAGATAATGAGAAACCAATGGAAGTAATACAACACCCGTTGCCAAGGACTGCCGCTTCGATAATGCCAGAAATCATACAGCCATAAGACCCCTGGAATAGAGATGGCCATCGGGGCGAAGCATACCGACCCAACCAGTGAGAGTAGGTAGTTGAATATTGCTATGGACTCGGCGAGTATGAAGGCGACAGCCCCGAGACCAATAGAACAACCAAGCCATGTTACCCAGTGGGTGAGCGTATTGGCTTGTAAGTGTCGGGTGTTTCGCAGGATTCGGACAAACAGATATTTGGCCGCCACATGCTGGTACAGACAACCGCTGACGGCTAGACCTATCAAGCCAATTCCGTACGAAACCTTCTTGATAGTGCCACCGGCGCTTCCCAGAGACGGATTGGCTACCCATTGGCCAGTCCAGCGATACACGACCAACGAGAATGACAAATACATGCATAGAACTAGCCCCATGCATATGTATAAAGCCTTTTTATAGTCCTTTGGATTCTTCATCTCGGAGATGACCGGCAGAAAGCCAGCAGTGCCTGCGCTTGAGACGAATATAGTAACCGTGGCAGTCATTCCTTCGACGAAGGTTGGGTATGCGATAACATGGTATCCAAGATCAAAGTCGCCCGTCTGTGGCGCCGCAGCCGGTCTATCAACTGTCGTAACACCGATGACAACGATAAGAACCGCCGTAAAGATAGAGAGAAACCCAACCCAGGTCAACCAGCCAATGTTGCGTAAGGTTCGGATCGAAGCCGCAACTGTAATTATAACGGTCGACAGGAATGCCCACCAAACGGTACAGGCGGCGTGATCAGAAAGTGCGTTGAAGGCAGTGGACAATCCAATGACTCCAGTCCCGGCACATAGAACGAATGCGACAAGATACAAGGCACCGACGACTTCCCTGAGCCAAGGGCCACCTACCTTGTAGCCCATATCCGCTAGAGCTGTTTCATGATCAATATCATGCTTCAGCTTATGTTTGCAAACTGGAACGGCTTACTGTGACACTCGGGATGCCGAGTCTTAAAATCACCTTGGATGACGGCCGTGTCTGTGTACTCCTTTAGTGGGGGTGGTTTATTAGAGAGTTGTGATACTCACATGTATTCATTACCGACCATCCCACTACGGATAACCCTCCACCGAGGGCCCCCAAACTGTACATAGCTGATGGGACTATTGTCTGTTAACTCTTCGGGCCTCTATTTTGCTCATAGCGATGGACACACACAGTCAGTAATAAAACAACATCACATACTGCGACATGTTAGACCTTGTACAGATACCTAATATGGTGATGAAGAGGCGGGGTTATGCATACCTCGATAATACACCTGTGGCGAATATGGTTTTGAGAAAGAGGACAGTAGCGAAAGGCCAACTGACGTTACGAAAGTCGACTCCATCTTCGGTCTTCCTGAAGACCTCATGGCTCTCAAGTTCACCTTCATTAACAGACGCGTTATCCGAGCCATTGCTGGCCGGGGCCGACTTGTGGTCGACTTTCTCATCCGGAATACCTGATATAGCTACTTCGGTCATCATGCAGCTCGTAGTTTACAATCGAAGCAAACGAATACCGAGAAGAACGTTATGGGAAGTAGCTTTCGCCGAAATCGTTGACGGAATATGATAGTTTACTAATTGGTAGATGCTGTAACGATAGATGCCTGAGTATCTAAGGTATGTAAGGGTTATATAGAGGCATTGGAGATTTGCACTTGACTTAATATGTTGTAGCTCCGATTCGTTATCTCGAGTCCCGATGCTACCAACGTCAGAGTCAAGGGTTTGGGGCTGTCTAAGATCTTCAATAGATACGGCATTACCAGTGAATGCGGGGTGGTACAGGAAAGCAGGCAGGCTTTGGTATCAGTAACTGATTACCTAGGCGGGTGGTATGTGGCATCTCATGGTAAGCCGAAACTCGAAGCTGGTTGGATTTCGAAGTTGAAGAGAGCCTCGTTTACGTACTGATGAATTTAGTCATCCGCATCTGACTAACTGGTCTTTGCGTACCTATTGCCTTATTGCATGGGGAAATCATGTTAACTCTGAATCTTGTAGATCATGTAGAGCTAGATAGAATGTGAACGGCAAAAGTGGGATGCGTTGTGCCTCGTTTTTCACCATCCCACTTACGGTGAAGTGGCTGGGATATCGTCGTCCATTGTCTTATCGTCTGCCGTCACGTACATACATGCATATTGGCTTCGAGGTGCCTTTCATATTTCAAAACACTTGGTAAAGATTATCTGCAGCTAGCAATCGATGTTCCTTTTTAGTTGCCTGGCTGAAGTTGGATTGCAGGAAACTGAAAATACTGAGGAAGGTTAGAAAAGAGTTAAACGGAAAACCAAATATCGAATCGATTAGTCAAGACGCTTAGGTAACTGTTGCACAGTACATTGATTATTAATTGGTACTGTTTGGAGGCCTGTCTTATTTTCACTTAAGTTCAATACTGGATTTGCACAACCTTGGCGTGTGGTGTGCCATCTCACACTTTATATGACAATTGCACTTTTCCTCATTACATGGATATCGGTCATGATTCAGGGGAAGTCTCCCTTGTTATGACACTAAATGGGACCTATTTCCATACCGCTTCAAGTCATTAACCTAAATCCAGCCCTATCGTGACGCTTTGGCGCTCACTGCTGACATTCTTCCACCCCCACCACGCCCGCCTATCAGCAATCGGTCTTAGGCATCTTGGTGATCCCAAATAAGAAGAGTGTAAATAACCTACTGAGAATTTTTAGCTGAGGAAGATCTTCAAATTCTAGGCCTTAGGCCTGATGAAATTAACCCGCCGCAGTCCCAGCACGGCAGATCTGCCATCAGCACTAGGACAGGGGAAATCTGCAAGTCGTCAAGCCATGGGACGGAGCCCACGAACGAACATGTCAGCCTGCGCCTTACGGCCGACCAGCACCAGAGTCAATGCGAAACAACATTCGGATACGCTTTCAATATGCTGGCAAGGCAATTCTAGGCGACTATTCCGTACCTGGCAGGCGTGGAACGTTGGTCTAATAGTTGGCCGGGTTGTCTCATGAATTCAAGAAAGGGACAGAATGCTGAACACCGTAAATCTGCACTTTTGTTCGTGGGATCCGCAGCTCCCGCGTGGCATCCTAGTTACTTATAAGAACCGCGCCTTGGACTATTCAACTTCGGGCAACGAGCCAAATTACAGCCAGCCCTCGAATCCTTCGTGCCTCTCAGCTAGCTTAGCGGCATATTCTATAGGTCCACTACATGATGTCAAACCGAAGGCGTCCGACAGGGGACATTCGACGGAAATAGAATTAACCAATTGCAGTTTGGTGAAGCGGCTATTAAGCCAGCCCATCGCGACAGGATCCGCCCCCAAATGGTCCTCATAAAGTGGTTGGCGGCCCACCCGCGGCGATGGCTCTTAGGGCTGGATGGTTTTCTTCTTCTCGCATACTAACCTCCTGCTTATGGGATTACTCCCGCTCGTCTATGTCCGATAATGAATCGGCTACCGGAAACGAATACAGGCGTCGTCACTTCCTAGATTCCAATCACGACAGCACATCCCCACCAAGCTGGGTGCGACAATTTGCTTTGGAAATTCGTCCCGAATACTATCGCGGCTTGGGATCCGGGCTATGGTGTTTTTGTGCAGAAGGATGTCACATGTCTACCCAAACCCGCGACGACTTGGTGGCGACAGAACGCAATTGGCCCGATCGAAGACACGATCTTTAGCATAGGGCCCATCACCTGTCCGCAGGATTATTATACCGCCTCAGTGTCTGCGAAAGATGCCTCTAGCACCTTCGTAGCATGCTGTCCGATGTAGGTTCTGACAATGCACGCTTGAAGAACGAAATGTTAACACCTTGTCTATAGAGATTATGATTTCGTGACCTTTTTGGGCCCGGGTAACACCGGTGAATGTACATCAGAGGTCAAACAGGGTGATATAGTCACATACGCCACGAGTTCTACCGACTGGAAGGTTACCAGCTCTACTGTTACGGAAGACACAACCGTGGCGGCGATTCCTGTAAATGGATGGCAGTTTGCGACTCCGACTGGAGATTCAGCGTACAGTACCGGTAGCTGCGCTGCCTCAGTATCAGAGGCACTAGCTAACGCCGTAGCGAGTGGTAATGCAAGTTGTGACGCTGTTGCTGGTGGCGGGATCTCACCAGGTGCTGCGGCTGGGATTGGTGTCGGCGTATCTTTGGGTGTTATGGGACTGGCTGCCTTAGGCGCCGGTCTATTCATGATGTATCGGACAAGGAAAGCAGCTCAACGTAGACCAGTGGCAGCACAAATCGCTAAATTCTCAAACACTAGTGGCAAAGATATGAACACCAGCACACAGGTCTTCCCCACATACTCGCCAGTCCCACGAGAAACACCCAGCCCGTACGAAAGACCACAATACCAACATGAGCCGGATGCATGGGGCGTCTCAGCTCCTGTCTTAACACAATATCAGCAACAAGGGCAACAACCATCGCAACTTGATACACATACCGGTGCTAGAATAATCCCTCGCGGGGAGCTGGATGGGACATCATACCAACATTTAGATGCGAGGACGAGAAGAAGAATGGAGCTCGAGGGTACACCGTTCCAAGATATGGACGGTAGGACAATGGGAGCGGGACTCTCAAATCCATCGCACCAGGATGCGGAAGAAGAAACACGAAGAAGGATGGAATTAGAAGGGGAATTCGACCGGAACGTAAAAGTGTCCCTGTCAACGCCCTGGCTAGCATCGGCCAGACCTGTACCACAAGAATTATCATCACATTACCAACCTCCATACTAATCTAATAAGAGAGGGGCTGAGATCTAAGTTAATATCATTATATTTTGCATTATTATTACCAACTACGGTTTTGGTCTTTACCTTTACCAGGAGCACGATAGTCGAGAACGTCAATTATCTCGAAGATTCCGAACTGGGTCAATGAAAATCACGAAAAAGGAGGTAATATTGCTTGAATGCTTAATTTTTTAATATTTTTTATTTCTTTTTTTTTATACTCTACCTCGTTTATCTGAATAGGAATCTACGATCTACGATACTTGGCAGATAACCAAGCCACTTACCTCTGTAACTACCTACTCACCATGTTAGCAGGTCAATGCTAACGGTTAGCCGCGAGCCTACAACACGTCGCATGAAGGGGCTCAGAGATTCCCAATACAACGTGTTCCACGTCAAGCTACCCGGCCTGAAGATGTTGCTCCTTTCATTGGCCCTCACCATGTTCTCGGGGGTCACGGTCATGTCAAACTCCCTCACGGTGATGGCCGCTATTATGTCAAAACGAGATCGATCGATGACGGTGTCCAGGTAGATCCGGTGCACCTCGGGCGACGAGCTGACGAGCCCCAGCGTCTGCAGCAGGTAGAACATGCCCTGATGGGCGTGAACCAGAGCGTACAGGACAAGCGCATGTCGGCTGTCCCGCGCCCCGGGGTTGGTGATGGGATAGCGCTCCTGGTCCCTGTCGATGATGCGCTGCATGGTTCTGGCCGGCTCGTACGAGCGGATGTACCAGTGCAGGAGCTTCCAAGCATCGTCCGGGTCTTCGTCCAGGTGCTCCTGCATCTGCTCGGCCACGATGAAGAACACGATTTGGGGGCTTGTCTTTGGGCGGCGCATCCAGAGCGTCCGACATGTGGACAGGAAGTGGACGCGGTCCACCGGATTCACGATGAAGCCCTCTACGCGCTCGACCAGCTCCTGAGGGAGGTCACTGAAGCGAAAGGGAGAGTTGTGGTTGACGGAGTTGCTGTTACCCATCTTGGCTGAAACGAGTTCTTTATGCAGGTAAAAGGTTGTTGTAATGTTGATAATGAGTTTGTTTTCGTGTGTGTGTGTGTGTGTTGCGTTTGCGTTGCTTGAGTTTTGTTAAGACGAAAGTGTAGGTTGGTGATGTTGCGAATGCAGAAAGCATGCGGAATACGGAAGAAATCCCAAGTAGGAAATCATCATGTTTATATAGGTTGTCTAAACAGCATATGATTATTCGCGTCTTCGTCGTTTCAATACAATTATGTTGAATCGATTCAGATCTTGGTTTCACACGGGGTGGATGAATGTAAGTTGGATGACAGACCTAAGGAGACGACTCCAGGATCGTGATAGCATGGGGATAGAAGGTGTGGGATATTTGATATATCTTTAGTTCGAACTTCGGCCTTTGGGCCCTTGGGGAATTCAACACCAGAACGTGATTTCACTCTCATTTCTCTCCAGAGCCCCTATATTCCGCTTACATTGGTTACCTACTTAAACGGTGATCATATAAAAGAGGTTGCTTTGAGAGAGCCATATTCTCAGATACGAAAATGTAATGGCGGCGGTAATCATAGGTGATACTTAAACTATTGTTTTAGCTCTTCTATAGTGGCTTCGTCGTGGGAGTATCTTCATTTAGTACTCCTGTTTTCTAGTGTCCTTATAAACAATAAAAGACTTTCGTGTTCGAAACAAAGCACAATGGCCCGCTCTAGACTAAGAAGACGAGATGTGCCGAGGGTAACTTGGTAGGGATAGGGGTAGATACCCCCTATTATGAGGTACTCACCTAGGTACCTCGGCTTAGACTAGCATTCGCTCTCCAGCGCATACAATTAAATCATCAGAGTCCCTTTAGTGCAATCTAGTCTCATAGTGATCTGAATGAATTGTCCATGTTACTCAAATGCTTTGTGACAGATATTGGTGAAAGACTTCCGTATAGTATCTCTCATAACTTAAAAAAGGGAATGAGGGTATCCTGTACGCGCTGTATCGCTATAATGTCTAGTATCTGCTTCAAAAAGATGCAGGCCCAGATCGAAAAGACTCTTCCAATAACACCCATGAACGCTTCCAGAATGCATCTGTCCATTGGTGCATTTAGGTCCACCATCATTATATCACCACCAGCTTGTCCAAAATCTTATGAATTCCCACGTTCTTCCCGCTCCCATCATCCAGTTCATCGGCTAACTTGCGCGCCCTCTCGACCAGGGTGACAATAACTTTTTCCGTGTATTCGAAGCTTCCTGTGCTCTCCATGTACTTCACAGCATACCGTTTGACCTCGTCGTCCGTTGTCTTCTGCTTGAGGATGTTAAGTAGCTGCAAGTTCGATGGGTTCGAGCGGATGCTGTGAATGATGAGGAATGAGAACTTCCCCTCGGTCAAATCTTCACAGAGCCCCTTGTTCTGGCCGTATTCCGGGCTCGACAGGTTTCTGTAGTCATCTTGGATCTGGAAGAGAATCCCTAATAGATTGACGAGGGGTACACAGTCGATAGGGGCGCTGGACTCGGCCTGCATCAACTTAATGGCCAGACGGAAGAGGCCCCCTGTCTTGTTGCCGACCATTTCTAGATACTCCTCTTCGGTCGGACACGTCAGGGTGTCTCGCCAGAAGAGGTCCATGCCCTGGCCGCGATGCAGGTTTAGTAGCTCTTCCATATAGACGTTGATTGCCTTGGAATTCTTGAGCCCCTGAAGTTCCTGCAAGGCGCAGAAGTAGACGTAATTGGCCGAGTTTATGGTTTGAGCGGTGCCAAAAATACTATGGGCGACGGGCAAACCCCTCCGCAGGCTAGAGTTGTCCTCGACGTCATCAATCAGCAACGATGCGGTATGCAGCATACCAACCACCTTTGTGATGACATCTAGGCTCTCCTGTGGCACTTCGAGAAGTGCATTGAATGCATTGACCATGAGAGTGCGAAAGTCCTTTCCTGGGTGAGCGTATAGGTAATCAAAAGGACCCATGAGGACCTTTTCCTTTTGGTCGGCCCACGTCTTTCTCGACGTGTAGTTCAAGTCCTCCGTCTCATAGCGTGTAGGATCTTGGGGACCTGTAGCATGCATGCCTGTCAGAGGAATGGCGGGAGTAGATCCGTCCCGTCGATGTCGGCTGTTATTTTGACCTAGCCAATCTGATTCTGGAACAGGACGGAGGACAGATTTTGCGGGAGGTAATGGGGTGGTGTAACCGGTAGACGAGGTCCTAGGAGGGATGGCGTTAGGTGACTGTAGAGATGCAGAGCTACTGTTGGCGTTCGGAATCATGATTGCTGCAATATTTCTTCCCAAGGAAGAATGGGTTTTGAGGGTAGCTGGAAAGCAAGAAACGAGTTGGATTTATGGTTGCCTAGTTCGATGCTGATGCAAACTATAAAACCGAATCTGCCCCAGCTGCTCAGGTGGTATTTGGGTGGTATTTGGGGGCTGAGGGAAGGCTGCGTAATGGTAAGAGGTGAAGCAAGGTAGCTCAGCTATTAAGGCGGTGGGACAGCTGTTATATTCGCTGACGTCTAATTGCTTTTTTTATAGGAATGCAAGTAAGATAGATATGTGTATATGTACGTGATGCATCCAAGATAGAGCACTGGAAATGTATACCACTGCTACTTACATGTAGCTAATGGCGGCGATCGTCGTCAGCAAACGAGGGGACCCGGCGGAGTGGGATGAAGCTGGAGAATTTGCAGCTAGCTGGGAAGCTAAAGGAGCTCAATTTTGAATTTCCCCAGGAACAGTGAGAATGCTGAAGACTGACTAACCCCTTTTTGTCAATAGAGTGTAAGATTTTAACAGGGAAGGATTTATACGAGGCAAGATGCTCGTTCGATGTCGCAGTTGCAGTTTCAATTTCAATCTTCACATGTTCATTTTTTATGGGATGCGACGATGCAAGGGTGAGAAAGAATAGTGAATAGCGGACGTCATGACCGACTGGACTAGAGGAAAATATAGTACCTAGGTACAGATAAAGTACTACAGATTTGCACATAAATGCCATGTGCAACTCATATGTTTACCCCGCGTTGGCTGTCAATACATAGCTCTCTGTCAAGTATCTGTGGTGTACCTAATGATCTAGAGTAGAGATTATATGTAGTACATATAAATTTTGAAACAAATTAGAAAATTAATTCCTCTTTCATCAATACAATGTGCACTATGTATGCAAGCAAGTAATATATAGGATTATTATATGAACTATAATCGCATTTGATTCGTCCCATTATATTAAATTCCCATTGTTGTTATAACCTGGCTATTAACAGGGCACGTTGCCAGGTTGCAGTTGCAGTTGCAGCGGCAGAGCGGTAGATACCTGCAGCTCATCTGGCACCTACCCGCTAGCAGGAGCCCAAAGCTTAAAGGATCTCGCTAGGGTACCGAAACTGCCGTCGTTGCTGTGTTAACGCTGATTCCCCACACAAACACCGTCGACCCCAGCAATTCACCATCCTCCACATCCAAAATCGCAGAACCAAAAATGGGCTTGGGGTCGTACATGTTGTTGCTTGTTCCCTTCCACTCTACTTGATTTCTTCTGAGATTAGGAGATCATTCTAATGTGATACCCCTCCAGTTCTTTCCTTCGTTTTTGTGTATTAACAGTCCGCCGCCGTCGCAAATAAAGCAACTTTGGCCTTTTTACTTTGGTTTTTTATTTACTATTGACCCTTGAGTCTCCATCGCTACCTCATTATCGCATCATATCTTATCGCATATCGTCGCAGTAGCTTTGCCGTACAGAACAAATCACAACCGCCACCTAGATCCCTCAACTACATACTGAATCACAAAAGATGGAGAATCTCTTGTCTCTCGCCTTCGACAACCTCTCCTCGTGGGACGGTCCCAAGATCCGAAAGGGTTTACGTCAGGTCGAAGGGTTGTTGGCCAACATCTGCCTGTCGCGATCGCAGAACGCCAAAGATCGCCGCGCCTCGTCTGTTCTTAGGGATTTGGGACAGATGGACGACGAGGAACCTCTTCCACCAAAAAGCATCGACGAAGTTACAGACGATCCAGCCTTCTACGAATTCTTCAAGCTACAGGAGGGCTTTGAGTGGAATATTGCCATGCGCCTGGTCGGCACTCTTGATCGCCTATTAGCTAAGGGTGCAGATGGCTCTAATGATCTGTTGATCCTCAGCGCGCTCGATCTCCTTCAGGGTCTCATGCTATTACATCCACCGAGCAAATCGCTATTCACGAGAGAAATTCATATGAATGTACGTTATTAACATACCTCCATATCATTGCGTCTATATTGTACTAACTTAGCATATTTATAGCTACTCCTTGACCTCCTCGAACCCGACTTCTGCCCCGCGATCCAGTCCGCCACAGTCGTAACCCTAGTCACCGCGCTCATTGATACCCCGCGCAACACACGAACCTTCGAGTCTCTTGATGGTCTCTTGACTATTACCTCCCTGTTCCGAAACCGATGCACGAGTCGCGAGGTCAAGCTGAAGCTCATTGAGTTCCTATACTTCTACCTCATGCCCGAGACTCCTTCCATCCCCAGCGCCCGCGCTGACCAAGACCCTGCTTTACATCTACTTCAACGCAGCCCTAGTAAACTTGCCAAGGCCTTCTCCTTTTCCACCTCAGGAAAGAATGGTGAGAATGGACGACCACAATCTGCCGGCGATGGTGAGACGAGAACCCAGGAGGAGAAGCAAGCTCTGCTCGGTCGCCACTTAAGCAGCGTCCAAGAGCTTGTTGAAGACTTACGGCAGAACCAACCATTCGGAGGTGTCGTGGTCTAGAGTTTTGCTGTCAATTTTTTTTCTCCAAATTGTCTAAATCATTGCGTCACAAGACGTTTCTTTCCCCCATTGGCGTTGAGGTTTGGTCTGCTAGGTAAAGCTGGAGGGTACATTTTCGGTCCCCTTATCTTTTTTGCACTCTATTTGGACGGGGGACACTGGGTGATTCTTCACCCGAACTAATGTGTGGCACATCGCATAATGTTTACGATGGCGTTTGAGGGAAAGGGGAAAGGAAATATTCAGGCGTTATGTCTATAAGTAAGGGGGTATCCAATCGTATCCATTCGCGTTAAATTCATTTGCACTCATTACAATAAGGATTAGGGTAATATGCCAAAATTTCATCCTTTTCCCGTTAAACTCTTACTTATGCTCATCCTTCCCTTGCTGACTTGGATCTGGCGAGGGAGAAACTCCTAGAGCTCTATGTGCTTCCGCTTCCTCCTGATCCATTAAGTGTGGTGACATGGGAGGGCTGTTATCTAATTCAAAAGGTCCTTGCACCACCTGGACCGGCTTTTCATTTGCAACATAGTCCTTTTCCCCGAGTTCGGCTCGTTCGAGCTGTGTGTCGAGTTCGACTGGCCGTACAATGTCACCAGGACGGTTTGGGTATCGATCAGTAACTGTCGTGGCAGCGCGGTTTGAGCTTTCCGGACTCGCTCTGAACTCAGTGCCATGGGCCGTTATACTATCCGTGTACGGACCATCAACGGCATCGGGTCCGTAGTACCCATAAACCAGCCCATTCTCATGCAATCGCGGCCTCACTCCACTCGATGGGCTCGTTATGTCCGAGGTGGCGGCATAAGGTATGAAAGGACTCATATTGTCCTCTCTAGCCCGTTCTTGTTCGTCCCGCATCGAACCGGTCATCGTCTCGCCCTCTCGTCGCGACTTTTCAGCCCGGCGACGGTGGATCCAGAACCATGTGATAGCGCCGATGACGATCGCTGCTCCGACGGCGACACCAACGCCAATGCCGACTCTGGCGCCCTCGGAAAGCCCGCCGGTATCGACGACAGTCAGATTCGCCACGCAGCCTAGTGAAGTACTCTGCGCGGCGTCCACCGTCGAAGTGCAAATACTACCGAGATTACAGCATCCACCGCCGGTAGGACAAGAAAACTGCGACGTAGTACACCCCGAGGGGATAGGCGTCACGAGCGTAGACATGGACGTCGAGGCTGGGAACAAGCATTGACCATCCACGCCGCAGCTCGCTCCGTACTCACAGCATTGTCCACCAAAGGTTGTCTGGCAAAGGAAGTATGAAGTGCTGCAAGCCCGTCCACAACAAGCAGCTGCGGTACTGATCAGCTGAACAACCTCCGTCGTACCCGACGTAGCAGTCGTCGTCGTCGAAGTCACCGTGTTGTTGCAAAAGAGCAAGCTCTCGGGACACGGAGATCCGCAGGTCGTACCAATGCCACAGCACTGCAAATTCCACGTGGCATTCAAGAAGCAGTACTCGTCGTTGTCGCAGCAGAAGTCTGCCCCTTGCGGTCCTACTTCTAGACAGCTGTGCTTGCCCGCGGGACACTGAAACGGTTGCTGGCGCTTTGCCTTGCCGGCCGGCGCTGCGGGGACCGGCGGCATGCCCTTCGCAAAATAGCGCGGACCGAGCCCCGGGTCGAAGGCCTGGTTCGGCTCGGAGAACAACGCTGCGGCGTCGAGGATAGCGAGGTTTTCGTACGCGGCCGCCATGGCACCATTGATGAACTGTGCGGCGAGTAGAAACGCCACCGCGCCCGCGGTGGTGAGTTTGAACACCATTGTGCGTGGGCTTCGTTGATGGCCGTCAGACGGACGTCCGATCTTGCACTACGATGTTTGGGTTGCGCATCTGAAAATCAAATTGCACTTCGTCCGTCGGGATGGATGTATGAAAAGCAATACCAGATATAAACGCGCGAAAGTTTCCCTTGATCCCTTTCGCAGGAGTGATTATACAGAAAGGCAGGCGCAGAAGGGAAAAAAAAAAGGATCAGCAGCGATCAGGGACTTCTCGCGATCGGACCTAAGCCATTGGATTAATCAGAATGGGCGGCGCAATATTGAAGCTGGCCTACCCTATCGGCGACCTGCCCACTCAGACTGCAGATTTTCTGCTCTTTCGAAGGCGGGAGGCTGGAAGCCCATTGGGCTAGATTGGTAGTGAGATTTGGAGGCGTGGTACAAGACCCCCTCGTATACACACCTACATGTAAGACAGCCTGCAGGATACGGTTACATTTATCGGATAGGCCTAGCTGGTGGCGGCGAGAATATGCCCTCAGCCGGTGATGGGGCCGATCGGTTTGGGGGGCTGTTCATGTAATCTACGCTTGTTCTGGTTGCTTTCTCCTGGATTTCTTCTAGTACTGTATCAAAAACCCGGTTTGGATAGTAGCTCGGCGTATGCCAACATCAACACCATCATTATAACTATCGTCTAGTAACTAAACTACCTCTGATACCACACGATGCCATCACAGCTGGCGATCCTAAGCAGCTTCTTCGTAACATATCATAAAATCTGTTAGAAAACGCATGATTATTTGTAATTTCTATATAATATGGCGACGTCTTCTTTGGTGTATCGTATTTCTTTTCTCTCGGCATCTCATACGAGTTTCTTCACTCTCACCCATCCTCATTCATCTTCACAACAAAGCAACCCAACACCGACAAAGGTAATCATCCTACCGCAAGAACAATCTCATTGTTAAAAGCAAAACTTCACAGCACAGCTCATCACAAAGAAATCATCTCCGTCAAAGATGGCTTCCCAGTCCGCCTCCTGCAGACTCTACGAGCTTCCCGTGGAGATCTTCGATCAAGTGATCTCTTACGTGGAGGATCCGGCGGATTACCTCCACCTCGCAGCCTCGTCGAGACGCCTCTGGCAGACTCTCGACGCGGAGCACCGATGCATCATCCTGGATGCAAGAGCGTTCGACCGGCGTCGGGAGATGCCATCGGCCGACTCTGATGCCTGGTGGGCAAGGCTGGTAACCAGCCCCCCTCTCGGACGTCGCGCATCCCACGGCTACAACTCCATGTTGCACTGGATGGTCCGTGCCCACCGCCCCGTCGCCGAGTTCCAGCAAGCGCTTGCCGTGTACGGAGAGGAAGCCCCCGGCATCATGAACTTCCTGTGCAAGCGCACGTATGCGGGGCCGCTGGACATGTACGCCATCCAGCAGGGCAACCTCGACTGCTTTCTAGTCCTGCAGGACACCGGTCTTGCACCGTCCGTGGAGACGCACTTGATCTGGGGTTCCATCTACTTGGAATGCGCGTTCGAGGAGGGTGCGAACTCTGACATTGCGCGATGGCTGGTCGTCGACCAGTCGCTTCCCATCTACGAGCACGACATACGCCTATTGTTTGCCAGGCCGGGTCATTTGAATGACTTTGATGGGTGGTTTGACCTCATCTGGCATGCCTACGTTCTCGGCGATTGAGGGGACGCTGACACTTACTAGGTGAGTTAAAAAAATCCTGGAATCATCCACGATCCCTGAACTTCTGGGGACGCCAGCGTTGGCATAATGACAGCAGACAGATACACATAGATTAGGTAGGTACCTTACCTAGGTGCCCGTAGCTCAACCGATATTTGACATTAAATTGGCGTTAAATTGTAGGTAATCAATAAAATATTAAAACCCATTATTATTCTCAGCTCACTTTGAATCCTCGTGAACCCCTTCCTTCTCTAGTAATCCCCCCTTGATGTTAAACTTGCCCGCGGTTCGCTAAGTATAACCGAAGTTTGGTGATGCCAAAAACTAGCTGACCAACAGAGAAACCAGATATTTCCTAGGACATCCTACCCAACACCTAGCTTATCCCTAGTCCGATATATTAAGGCGATTATGATAAAAATAGGTAACAAAGTAAATTGACCGTCATGTACCGTCATCGATACTAGTGTAATGTAAGCAATATTAATGATAGTGATCGTACTCTTGCGTAAGACCTTCATGACCTCGCATATCCTAGGCGTGAGATACATCCCGGCCTCCCATTTCCCTCTCATGGTCTGTCATCTCCATAGAAACAATCGCACGCTGGCTTTCGCTGTCCTCCTCATTATCGTGCTCCCCGCCCCCCTGGAGATTTTTCTTCGTTGTATTATTAAAGTTTGTTTTCTCGAGTTGGTTGGTGCTGGGATTCATGGTACTGATGAGTTTGAGCTTGCCTGGCATGATACGGAGGAGAGGCTGTAGCGCGGGAAAACAGCCGCACCACAATCCAACGTGGCCTTCGATATCAGTCCATATGCCTACAGACGGCATTTGAAACGTTCTGTAGGTATGAATGAGTTAGCGTGAGGCGTCAGGGCATCAAGGTGAAGAAGGATGCTATTGTAAGTCGGGAATAAGACGCACATATCTGCACTGATGTTACGGGTCTCCATCAGAGCCACGCGTATAATCCCGGTAGCAACCGCAAAGAGTCCTACGCTGAGTACAATGATGATATGAAGCGTCTTTCTCGACCACATCATCTTGGTGAAAATGACCCAGATGGGTAGAAAGAGAAGGATCATGTCGATCGCAACGCCCACAATGCCATGCCCAACCAACATCTGATCATTGGCGGCGATTCCAGCACAGTGAATCCCCGCTTGGTCGATAGGCTTGAGGATATCCCTACACATATCTTAGTATCTAGTCCAATTATTGCGATGAAGGCATTGACTCACCCTGCTGGCCCGCACTCGGTGAGCTTGTATACAAAAGCGGCGATGGTCTGAGCGAGGATTACGATAGCGACCATCCACGATAATACTATTATGGACCCTATATAATAGGTTAGAAGCAAAAGAGAGCAAGTTCTGGCCAATTTCTTACGGTCGTGAACGAGTCGAGCTATAAAAGCTAGGATTGCGAATCGTGCCATAGCCATACCCCAGAAGTAAAGGAGCATCTGGATCGTGATTGACTAAATACGTGTAAGTGTACGTACTGAAGTCGATAAGGGGTAAGAATACGCACTATGCGGAATTTGCTTAACAGGTCTTCCGGAACATATTTTATATGTGCGCCGCTGCCGAACGATATGTCTATGGTGTTAAGTCAGTGGCACGATCCTATGATACGGCATTGCGTGCAGGAAACCGACCGTGGATATCGAGAATAGACAGTCCTAGCAGTAGAAGCTACGTAGGTATATTAGTAAGGAAGCCTCTGCGTTAGAGCGATGCTCAAAATGGGATGAAGCTTACATAGGCGATACCCGCCAGCGCATCGTCAAGACCCAAAGATTTTGTCATCCGTGTCCTGACGATGAGGCGAAGGCCGTAGATAATGGTCGAGATCCCGATTAGAACCGCATTGAGAATAATCTCTCTGCCGCCATGGTATTCAGGCGTATCGCGGAAGTCCATCTCGAAGGCTTCAGCTGTGTAAGTCTAACCGTCACATTAGGGTGACTGGACAGCATGGATATTCACATCGGTGCGTAGGGAATAAAGGTGGTGCTGCGCAGCTGGATATAGACCCCCAGCTATCTTACCAACATGATGAAGAGCGCACTTATATCAGAGTCTTCGGGAAGAACCTGAGAGGCCCTTACTTCTAGCTCTGTCTATGATAGACATTCAGCACACTACCTAGTGTTTCTGTGGACAATAGTCGGAGTGCGGATGTCTTCCCGCTGAATAGCTGGTGCTTTTTGCCAAAATGAATCCGCCGTCTCGGGCCCATGATCTGCAGAGAGATCGACTGATCGAACCATCTATGAGATCGAGAATTCGCATGTCGTCTTAGACTAGCGTGTAGTCCTCGTGGGTAAATATATATCTAAGCTTCTGGGAGGACGTGGTTGCTTTTTCAAGGGGCTCAGGCCTGTAGCGAATCTGTCTCGGTTCCGAGGACCTGAATACCTAGCTTCCGAAACCTCGGCAGCGTCTTCATCTTCTCAAGTCTTATCTAATCGACTACATATTACATTAATGAGATCCCACTTGGAGGACTTGTAAATTGGCTTGAGCTCAGGGGTCAAATTCTCGTTTACTTACAAATGGCATACTCGTAGAGGAGACTTTTGCATGTCGTGTCTGCAAATGTGCATCATTCGAGCTAGTCGTGTGCAGAGCCATTCTGTTGGATTTGCTATGGATACGACGAAGCACCATTCCGAGGCACTTGGTGGCTAACCAGTAAGAATTGAGGGTTCGAGTGTTCGTTTGCCTTGACGTTCATTTTGCATCCACTAGGAAAAGCCGAAATTAGTGACGCCGTTAGGACGGGACGCTGAAACCCAATAAAGAACTACTCGGGCATCCCTTGCATTGGTTTCTGAGAATCCCACAAGGTTATGCTTCTTCCACGTCGTTTTGAGTCATTACAGAAAAATATCGCTACGAATCAACGTACGATAAAGCTGAATGTGTAAATGATAACTTGCTTGGGCATATAAGGTGGCTTGTTGTTAATTCCCATTGTCCCGGTTACTCAATAATACTACCCAACTCACCTGACAATCTTGATATTATCATATATACGTCACCGTATCTCTCTTCACAATCGTGAGTACTGTCTCAGGACGGTTATAGTTTAAGTCAATCTCAAGAATGAAGAGACATCTGTAATAAGAAAGCATCGTATGCCTTAAGTGGTGGCCGAAAACGCTCAGATTTCTGTAGTGATATCGTTTTGTAGACGGATTTAAGCCTATTGGTTAGAAGGACAAGAGATATAAGGACTGGAGCTTCGACATGTAACAGGCGTGTCTAGAACCTAGGTAGGTAGCTATTTTCGCGAGAAGAGTCATAGGGATGTTATGATGGACTTAGCATGAGCGTAAGCAGAGCAGGTGAGACGAACGACGTTAGTAGAGTGATAAAGGTAGAGAGATATGGCTAATATACCAGAGTCACCCATGAATTGGTTGGCTGTGTGGTGTATTTAAGACATCAACAACGTGTGCAAGAGGGGACAAGAACTTAATAACTTAGAAGAAAATTAGCGCGAAGAGTACAATGTTATGATCGGAGTGTATCCGGGACGGTGTATATTCCGGATGGTGTTTGCCTGGTAAATATTTTGCCGATGCTCCGAGATCTTCGGTACATGAGGAATGGTTAATAACTTCCCGACGTATTCAAGGCGCAATGGGCGATCCAGTTGAAAAAGCTGCCTCTTCATCCCACCATTTGAGGAACTCTTGCATTCTCTGGGTCCTTGCCTTGGCAAGTTCCCGTCCGACGTCTGTCTTCATCATGCTCTCAAGTTTCAACAGCTTATCATGGAAGTGTTGAATAGAATCATCCATGGAACGTTTCGTACGTGCGCCAGTAAAAGTAAAGACTCTGCCAATCCCGATACTACCAATAGCATCGAGCCGGTCGGCATCTTGAACAATAGCCAACTCAGGATGAGTCTTGATGAGATCTTGTACTCGAGCGAGGTCCTTGATTTCGCTCGAATAACTGACACCTAGGCAGATAGTCTGCACCCGCCTGGCGAGTTGCTCTGCGAGACCAAGAGACAAGAGGAACTCATAGACCAAGGTCGATGCATCCTCCCCTGGCTTCAGATATTTCTTGTCTCCCACATCATGCAGAAGAGCGCTCAAGACCACGACTTGCGGGTCTCGCGCGGGCGCCTCGGGGGAGTGCGCATGGATGTACTTGGCAAGTCCTAGGACACGCTGGATGTGGTTGAAGTCGTGAGAGCCATCGTAGTTAGCCATGTAGGATTTGACATACTCGGTGACCGAGTTGACGAGGTTCTCGTCTACGGAATTATCCGTTGAAGACATGATCTTCCACGGGATGGTCGGCTATTGCGCTTCGACTTTCGTCAGCCCATGTCGATACGCGCTTGTTGATACCCTACGTACATGATCTTTCTCCGCAAGACACCTTGGTGTATAGCCGAGGTGAATATCTTGACGAAATCTAGAATGGTTACTAGGATTAATAGGCGCCCAATTCACGCTAGAAATGCAACTAGACCCGCACAAAATGTATTAACCAAGGCTGTCTGGTGAGTAAAGTTCCCGATTTACGGGGATGAGAGTAGTAGTATTATAGAGTAATCGTCCTTAGCGAGGTGGGTAGGGGGAAGGGGAAAGGCGTATAGGAGGGTTCCAATCTATAAGCGATCTTGGTGGAAAGAACCAGGTGATCTAGACATTAAGTTTTTCTTCAACACCAGCCTGAAAGGAATTAGTGTATTCTTCCCAGTTCCTGGCAGGCAGGCAGGCACGCAACGTAGCGTTGATCGCGAACTGCATTTTGTTTCGTTTGCATCCACGCGCCGTGCCAAGAGAGGTCATGTGATTGGAGTTGATTCCTTGACCATTCAGGAAACAGAAAGGCAAGAAGGTCCCATGTCGATTGGTGCATAATGCAGCCACTTGCATATACTAGGGCTTTTTAGTCTTATTCGGGATTTTTCCGGTCCAGCTTTTTCTTTTCTATCTCTCCATTCTTTGATTTTTCATCCTTGCAGCAACTATTGATCATCCTGCCTTGTCTGCTCACCTTCATGCAGTAGGGCTGGCCACAAACTTGGTCGCCCTAGATAACCCTCCACCGAACAAAAGAGGAGTTCCTGATAATGGCACCGAGGTGGACCGTTGCTCCCGCACTTCCACCGCCGGACGGTAGACTTCGTGCAACTTCTTGTGCCTACCCGCCGGAACTAGTGATATGACCTGCATAAGACTCAACAAGGACTTCGTCATCCGTCGTCCGGATAAGCAGAAGAGACCAAGCTCAACAAGAAATACGTTCATGTTCTAGACTCGCTGGATCCTTCGGCGAAGAGGGTAGTGGTATTCGACTTTCGCTGCGTATTGGTTCACTACCTGCATCACAAAAACAATTACGATGAGATGAAGTCATTTCATCTCGCCGGTAGATGACAACATGATATTCAAAGCTACAGCATATCTCACATCCAATGGCGACTCTTGCAGGAAACTTGCATTGAAATCAGGTTCAGCTTATGACTTTTTAGTTCCAGTCTGGCCTCGCACCTTCACATCTCTCCTATGACTGGCGCGTCATGTTTAATTGAAGCTATCCTTCTTGGGCTGAATGAGTGGATTGCATCATTCACCAATGAGGCCCTCGAGACGGCCGCAGATGCAGATGCACAAGTCCACATGGAGTTGACCATGTCGGTTCATCAAGCTTCTTCCACGAGGAGCTCATGTTGGCTTCCGTATACCTGCGGAAAGCATCTCGATGGGAAGAGGGGGGGTTGCGCCTCTCTGATTCGCCTGCTGCACGACTCGACGTGTGATAGATAATGTGATGGCCGATAGCTGACATTGGCTGCCGGCATCTATCCATCAACCAATCATCATCAAGACATAGACGCTCAATCGCCTTTTCCCGACTAGCTCGACCATGTTTTCCGCCCAGTTTCTATTTATTCTCTAGTTTTTGTACTCTCGTACCCTTGTTTTTACATTGCTTAGCCGCCGCCCACCTGCAGTACGGCACACCCACTCCAAGATTTACTGCACCGAATACTGTAAGGGCTTAGGTTGGATGATGAGTGCGAGATGAGAGCTCAAGTGACATCGCATCGGACTGGCTTATGTGTTACCAGCCAAACAGAGATCACCGTCCCATCCAAGACAATCCCCATCCCAGATGGACGGCCCCGCACATCCAGCTGCCGTGGCGGGCAGTCTTTGCTATGGCACCGCAGCTTGGAATTCCATTCTGTTGGTCTGGATATTGGGCCACACCCCGGCCTCTCTATACGGCCGCCATTGATATAATACGGCCACAGCCTGCCTCTGTGTTTCCCCTTCCTTCTCTTCTTTCCTCAGCAAGCCCTCAACCTCCAAAGCTAGTTTCTTGTTTCTTCCTCATCCCTTGTTTTTTTCTCTTTTTTTCTCTTTTGCATCAATTAGTAGAGCTGTGCTCTTACGACCTAATATTCACTCTAATCCAAAAAATCATACTCTACTATACACAGTTGCCGGTCAACTAACCCCCTAATTCACAACCACAATACCCCCTAATAGAACTAGAAACTAGCTTTCCTTGCTCACGAAGCCCCTTCAATTTTTTTAAAAAAAAAGAAACGACAATTTTTGCAATAACAACAATATTCATAATGGCGACCATTCAGCTGTCTTTCTCTCTTCGCGTTTCTTCCGGCGTCAAGTCCGTCCATTTGCTTGGTTCTTGGGACAACTACGTCGGTCAAATTCCCCTTTCTAAGGACAAGTCTTCGAGCAAATCCGGCTCGTGGAAGGGCACTTTCCGATTCCAGGGCAACCTTGAGGCCGGTCAGCGATACTGGTACTACTACATCATTGACGGATACCATGTTGCGCACAACCCCAGTGAGGCGTCTACTGTTGAGCCCACCACCGGCCGAGAATTGAACATCCTCGATGTTCCCAAGGACAAGTCCAGCAAGTCCTCATCTTCCTCCAAGTCTCACAGCTCCAGCAAGAGCTCGTCGAAGTCCAGCTCGTCTTCGTCATCCAAGGACAAGCACCGATCTTCCAAGTCGCGCCCCACTCTTGACATCCCCAAGGGCCGCCCTCTGTCCGTCTCGCAGATCGTTGCTCCCAAGCCCATGTCTCCCCACGCTACCCGCCACATCCTGGATGCTGACTACTGCGACGACGAGTCCATCGACGAACTGACCGCACGCTTCGGCAGCACTGGCTTTGAGGAGGAGGACGTCATCACCGACTTCTCCAGCTCTCCCGTCTCCTCTTCCGGCTCCAGCCTATCCTACCGCTCGGACAGCTCCTCGCCAAACTCCTCGCTCTCCGGCTACAGCACGCCCGCCTCGGACTGCAGCAACTGCACGTGCGAGCGCTACGGTATCACGCGCAAGGGCGACCGCGTCAAGATCGACTGCGGCGGTGCGCGCTGTGGCTACAGTGATGAGGAGAGCTCCTGCTCCAGCGGCGATGAGGAATACGTGCCCCGCAACTCGCGCCGAAACGGAATCGTCGTCCGCGCGTAAAGACCTGCACTCCTTGGGGGGTCCCACCAAGAAGCTTTTAATACTACCACGCCAGAAGGCCCGAGATAGAAGAATGCCATCAGCATCATGTCAAGGCCGTTCGCTCATTAACGGGCATCGAGCATCTACTTTTCTCTTCGCTCTGCTCGTCCTGTTGTTCCATTGCATCAGCACACGGGTTTTTTTGCGGCGAGATTTGGCCACAAGCTGGTTCTTGTCGGTCGAGCTCGTCGCACCCGGTGCGCCCACACCATTGGGTCAATGCTATGGCCCCCACGATCTGTATGGATCGTGCGATCGTTTCGTATGTTTCTGACAATACATTCGGAGCAAACATTTTAATCCTCTCTCATTTCCTCTCTAGCTACCCGTATCAGCGGGAGCGGGGGAATAGGAGGCTCTATCGAAACACAGCGAGACCGTCTGCCGGGGGTTAACGAACGGCAACGGCTCGCGGGGGTGTTTTTGTAGAGTGTCAATTTTCATGGCCTCGGATCCGGATCGTTGAAGGATTCGAGCCAGCCAATGTAAAATAACCAGTCCGTCCGCAGCGAAGGAAAGAAGACATATACAGTCAACGGATGGATGAATGGATTTGGGAAGGCAGAAGAAGCCATTTGTCAATTATCTAAATAGCTGCCACCCGCATGGTGGATAGAGGACTGTTGAATCTATTCATTGAAAACTGTATACTGCTGCTGAATGATCTCTGACTATGATCGTGATTGAAACCTTTCTGACTGACTGAAGCGTAGAAAAGAGTTCCAGGCGTGTCCAGGTTACTGATCTAGGAGCGAACCCAGGATTTTAGGTAGATGGCAGGAAATACGATGAAGGTGTGACTGATGACTTACAATATCGTCATTACAACTGCAAGACTGGGCAAACTACGATAGATCACGATGATGGCCACTTTCCGGTGAAAGCACAGATGTACCTGAATTATCACAACATTTTACAAAAAAGCAATAGTCACCACCATGCAAGAAACAGGGGAAAATACAAGTCCCCACGAATAGCAAGATTTAAGAAAGGATATTTTAAAATTAAGAAATTGAGTCGCACTGATGTTTATTAATTTCACTTAAGGGCATGAACTGAGGACGACATTTCATGTAGTCAACCATTTGAGATTCATGATCTAACTGAATCTAGCGAGTTAACCGCTTCTTCTGTTTTTAAAAACTAGAAGAGCCTCACTGAAATGGTAAATAGGTAGGTAGGTAGGAGGAGGCACCTAATTCATCCTCCCGCCCTCCCGCCTGTCCATCCATCTGCCTCCGTTAGGTAGCTCATGCGGCTCCAAATCGAGGCAGAGTCCGTAAAGAAGAAGAAAAAAACAAACCAAAAGCAGCCCTGCCTCATCACTTGTGTCCGTCCTATGCCGTATGTCTCATGCCTCTCCCTATACCCTAATGCCTAGCTGGCTCCCGATTGCCTCTTGCGCACGTAAGAAGGGTGGATGCATGTATCTCAACTCCAAACGCCAGTATGCTCTTTCGCCCCTCTGTCCAAGTAGTAGTAGTGGACCCCTCCCCTCCCTTATGACCCTAATGATGATGCTGACCGACCCGCGAGGAAAATGCACATTGTAAAGTCAACATATGTACAGATAAAACCGGTGGTGAGATGAAGAACGCCGAATGTATACCGAGTAGTCGTGAGAAGTCGTGTATATGTACTCGTGAAGTCGTGAAAAGGGGGGACTTATAGTTCCCGGTAGTCACTTGGTCGGACTCTACGCTGTCGATTTTGGTGTCGACCCGGGTTGACAGGCTTGCGGAAATAGGCGTCATTGTCACTGTTGGGAGTTGTGAAGTTGGTGCGATGCGGCTGCTGATTTTGGTTCTGGTTCTGGTTCTGGGTCTGATTGTTGAATCCACCACCATTCATGCCCATGCCATTCATACCTCCAAAGTTTCCGCCGAACATACCGTTATTGGGGTTATTGTTCATGCCCTGGAAGCCTGTCGGGTTGAACATTCCGTTCATACCCATCATTGGGTTCATCATAGGATTCATTCCCATCATCATAGCCATGTTCATGTTCATGTTGGGTTGGCCAAAGTTGTTCATTGGGTTCATGGGGAATTGCATCATATTAGGCATCATTCCTGGCATTCCGTTCATGCCCATCATATTCTGCGTATCCTTAGCTTCCTGCGCTCGTTGCATAGCCTTGGGTCCCTTCGGAATCTTAGGATTCTCCAATACGTCCTCTGCCGGTCGTTTCTTGGATGGTGCCTCCTGGGGTTTAGGGGTTTCACTAGGATTAGAAGGGCCAGGTGTGGATGACTTTCTTGATTCCACAGTAGCCGATTTAACTGTAGATGTAGTAGAGGGGGGTGATTGCGTCTTGTCGGCAGACGAAGACGGGCCCTTTGGTGAATCTGCTTGGGGTGTGCTCTTGTTAGATGTCTGGGATGGGGACTTCACGGCAGACGGGCTCTTTGATCGACTCTTGGCTTTGGATGCCTCCTTTTCCTTATGGTAGTTCTGGATTTTAGTAGACATCTCATCGTCTGGTTGGAGGTCATCAATAAGCACTCCATCTGTCTGGCAACCTGGGCAGATGAAGTCACTCTCAATGAGAGCATTAGTGATGCAGTCATTGCAATACGTCTTCTCACAGCAAGGGGTCTTCATTGGCTCTATAAACATCCTCTTGTCGATGGAGCATAAGAGGCCTTGCTCTTCAAGTTCCTTGTCCTCGGCGGATACTGCCTTCTGAGCAGCAGCTGAAGACTTGGTCTTTGCCTGGTACTGTTCCCACGAAGCCTTATCAGGTTCTGCAATTACGAATTCACCATCCGCATTAACCATGACACCAGTAGGCGGCTTAACTTCCTCGCCGTCCGTACCGGTTTGTTGAAGGGCCGACTTGTCTACGGTTTTCAAGAATGAACGGGGGATTCCAGTGGTGCGCTTCACACGGGGACGGTTGTCGAATTCGGGATCATCATTGGTAGGACAAACTTGAATCCAGTGTCCTTTCTGTCCACAGCGATAGCAGATGTAACCATTGGGAGGGTCGTGGTCGGGGACATTGGCGGGCTTCTTTGCGCCTGGCTTGTACACCGCGGTTTGGCTGGGAGCATATTAGCATAAGCAAAATGAAATCATTTCTAATGGTAGCTTACTGTGACATCTCTTCCTGTTGGGCGGACCACTGGTCGGATTGAGCCTGGAACATTGCCATCATTTTTTCCTCCTCGGTTAATGCGGCGCTCATCTGCGAGATGGCGGTAGATGTAGGCTTCGTCGCTTTGGCCGCATGCTCTCGTCGCGATGAGTTCTTCGCATTCGCAGGCATCTTTCCTGAGACATACCGAGCGGCGCGACCGGCACCTGGCTTCTGAGGGGGCAGTCGACGAGCGACCACGGTGGTGGATCGTGGGATGATGGTCGTATCATCGTCGTATTCTGCAAGCTGGTCAGCATTATCGGCATTAGCTAAAAGGGAAATGTCTTACCTTCGGATCCATCTTCCGAGTAGATGGCTAGGTCGAAGTCGGTGCCATCACCCAAGCCGCTCTTTACGATTATGTCATGCTTCAGCTCGAAAACTGAGATACCAGTACCGTCAAATTCAACACGGGACGGCTCCTTCTGCGACTTGAACTTGAAGAACACAGATGAAGTCATCGTGGAATATGTAGTATGGCTATGTTTCACAAGGTGTGTAGAGAAGGGAGAACAGTCGCAAATGGTAGGCTGTGAAACCTTCAACAATAATGTGCGATACTGGAAAATAGGATGAAATAGTATGTGAAGCAGTATTGGGATGGTTTGTTGTTCGCTCGCAAGTTTTAGTGAGGGATTGTATTTTCTGTTGGTTTTTGCAGAGTCGCGTTCCTGTTTTTTTTCTCTCTCTTCAATGGCCAACTGATAAGAAGATAGACAGTTGTCAATTCAGTTTGTACCTGAAAGAACAGAAATTCACGTCCCAGTAAAGAAAATGGAGAATGATGTACAAAGCCTGAGGCAGGTTTGCCCACCAAAGCCAACTGAAATTGAATAGGCAGAAATCCACCCGAAGTCCACACCAATGACCCCAAGATTAACGCAACAATCTTGTCTGTTCAGCCCGAGACCTCCTGCCTATCCTACTATGCTGATGAAGCACTGAGTATAAGTTAGTTCACGATGGGTGCTGTGATCATGGCGCGTCTGCGTTGACGTGGCGAGATTGAAGGGGATGGGATGCGATCGGATAAAAAGGATGCGAGATGCGAGATGCCGCAATGCGTCTCTACTTAAGTACTAGTCGCGTGCGACCAGTCGCAAATGACAAGTGACGACTGAGGGGATTAGCAGATGCAATCTCGTGGGTTTGCACTTGTTACAAGTCGCGAGCTGATGTAGAAATGAGGGATGATGAATTGGGGAGTGGAGGAGGAATAGTGATGGAGATGATGGGAGAATTATGTTGAGAGAAGCAGAAGAATGGAAAGCAGGATTGCTTGTGACTCTTGGAAAAGAAAGTAAGAAAGTGGGAGAGAGAGGAGGTGGCCTTAGCGGCAGATATTAGTCAGATATGGAAAATCGGATAATCAGGCAATGGATAAAGTTGTGCACGTGATTAGACAAATGTTAATTCTTATTGAATATTGTGCCGCATTTTATGAACCAATCAAATGTGTAAAATGGCAGCGTCATCGGAGCAATATATATTTAAGCCTATTCTGTACTGAACAAAGAGACAGGATATGCAATTATGAATCACAAACCCGACATGTACCATTTCAATGTTCTAGAACAAATGCACAACGATTGATAATCATATACCACCAAGAACATTCAGAGAACATTGACAAAGAATTGCCTGGTCAATATATATTTAACCAAATAAACATATGAGCTATTAACTAACTACCTTGTGCTGAGCGCCAGTGCCTGATCTATCATCATAAACTATCAAATTGACGTTTCCAATATGTTCTTGGCTCAATAGCAGCCATTGTAAAAATATCCTACTCTAATTATGATGCATCCCAAAATCTCCTTTTTTTTGTTCCTAACCTGATGTTGTCGTCTTCCTGCCTCTTGCCTCCTCAGTAGCCGGAGCGGTCTGAGTCACATTTCTCCCGCCCTTTCGTCCTGTGCGGATATCTCGGCGCGATGTGCAGCAGCAACACAGACCTGCATGAATGATGAAGGCGAGTAACGTGCATCCAGTCGCAATCCACATAAATGCAAACATCTTTACGCCAACATCGGCGTTGACGTTGAGATCAGTCTGCGATGTCAGGGCATACTTAAATACTAATGACATAGCCGTGCCAAGAGCTGAAGCAATTAGGATGAGGAGAGTAGCAATAAATGACATGATGCCGAGTGGAAGACTCCACCATCGCGAGTAGATAACGATCGGAGCAAGGAATATCAAAACGAAATCCAAGAGCAGTCCGGTAAGGAAAAAGCCAAACATAATATTCGAAGCAATCCGCAGGATATTCAAGATGTCGTTAACGTCAGAAGGTAAGGCAATCGAAGCTCCCGCGAAAAGCTCGCTCAACAGTATATCTACGGGGTTAAACCAGTAGAGGGTTGTAGGAGTCGAGCAATGTGTGATTCCACTAATTCTGTCAGCTACTAATCCTCTAGAGGGATGAGGTTTACCACGTACTCGGTTTCGTAACCTTCGCAGAAATTCCACAGACCGACTTGGTAGAAATCGTGCAGACCCAAAGTTCGTGCGATGGAGTTTTGTAAGGTCAGACTTGTCGGAACTGCCTGGGGAAGAATGTCGGAGAGATCGAGTTTGAAGAAGTAAATGTCACCGAGGACTTTAGAACCCTTGGTGTTGCCTATCTCGACCTACATGATGACGAAGTTGTTAGAACATGACCCCTTTAAAGTTATAAATTAAATTGTCACTTAAGACTGAGACTTACAAGAATCAAAAATACCACAGCAATCAAGTAAAAGAAACATGATATGCCGATAAACACACGCCGTGTCCTCGTCGCCCGCTTCAACGCAGCCGGGTCCTGAACGACCGTTCCTCGCGGGTTTTCTTTGTGGGCATCTGGGGAAGAAGACGTCGTCGCAGTCGCCGCCGAGCGCCTTCGAAATGCGGGCAAAGATCCTAACGCCATAATTGCCGAGTCTCTTTTCCAAATATGCCCGTTTCGTTTAAAATAGCTAACCCCAGCCTCGATGACTCGGATATTGTCACCTTTAGGAACCTTGGGAACGGTAAACCGATCGGAAGAAGACAAAGTCAAGTTGGGATGTCGTGGTGGATGGTCGTGGAGAACGACAAACAGTCGATCATCAGGACGACCATGCACGTGAAAATATGGAAGAGAGAAAAAAACACGCAGGAAAATAGTTGGATTATCTTGGATTCAAGATCGTCGACCAGTCAGCAAGGTTGAGGATGATGAGTCCTTGATCTCAAGTAGGGATCAAGAAGGGATCGTCTCCTGAGCACAGCTGATTGGACCTCGTAATTTGATATGCGTGCTGTACCGGTCATGTACTGTACCTTACAGTTCCGCTTGAAGCTCTAGCTGAAACTTACAATGGAGCCCCCACTAAGGATTTCCAATGCTGCCTGATACCCTTGTTTAAATCTGATGCCGACTGCCGGGCAACGATCTCACTGCCACTCGCCAAGAAGCACACTTTGTGGGCACTGTAGTACCGAGCCAGACGATGGGTATCGAGTCTACCATGGATGTTTCAATCGGTTCAACACATGAATCCTGAAATAGAGCCAGGTCGGTGACGGGTCAACTGATAAGTTTCTGTGACTAAAGAAGAATATAGTTGCATGTGCCTAACATCGCACTTAACTCTAAATATACACTGATCTTCTTTTCTGACAGATAGTGTGTTTGGGAAAAAAGATGGTTTTGATGGTTTGATACTGATCATCTTTGGTAATAAAATCGGAACGGCCAGGTCCAAAGCTTAAACCCACAATACAAACTGCCGCTGACATCATTTTCAAGCGCCAACTCAACCAAAAAACAGGCTACGGACGCGTGTAAATCCCTGGCTTCCCTGCCGTTCTCTTCACTCCCACTTAGGCAATTCTTAGCTCAGCCTCCATCGCACCCCCTGTTTAGTCTCGTAAACCCACTTGTAAGTAGACGGATGTATTCCGAAGTATATTCAGCCCACCCACCATCTGCAGCATAAACAGGGGGCCCCATGGAAAGTAGTGTACATACGAATTACAGTAAAGGTCTGGGTTGTCTGTTGACCAAGCAAGTCATCCCATCTTGTTCGAAGTGAATCTTTTCGGACGAAGGGTTAGGAAGGTGCAGTCAAACCTTTTCTCTTCTTCGCTCACGATCGTCTCTTCTCGTCGATATCCTTTCGTTACTCGCTTGATGTCCTCGCGCTTCTGAACGCTTCTCTAACGATCGCAAGAAGCCATGGCGCCAATATTAGGAGGCCTGGCATTGCTGGCCTCGGTCGCCGGTGTGCTTGGGCAAACTACCGTTAGCGATGATAGAACTACGGCAACCGACACAACCCTCTCGTTGACTGAAAATGCGACTCCCACCGGCACATACGAGTCGTTCACCGGCCAGAGGACATTAACGTCAGACTTGGGGTCGATTGGTAATGTAGCCAGTTCGTTAGGTGCCGACAACATGACCAGATCCACCATCAGCTCTTCAACGTCAAGTCCAGTAACATTTTTGACGGGCTCAGCCGTATCGACAACATCGCTATCGGGGAACTTCTCATCCACGACGTCATCAGCTACGGCGACGGTGACCAATACACAGCCATGTAACAACTACGCCGAATTTTGCACCAAGAAATATAGCAACATCACCAACGTTGCCTGCCATAACTCTCCTTTTACTACCGCCAACAATTTAGCTGCGAATCAGCAATACGATGTCACAGCGCAGCTAAACGATGGCGTCCGATTTCTCCAAGCCCAAATACAATGGCCGACCGGAGGGACAGAGCCGCATTTCTGTCACACTAGTTGTGATGTTCTAGATGCTGGTCCGATCACCGACTGGCTTAGTCAGGTTAAGAATTGGGTGGCGTCTCATCCATACGATGTCGTGACTATTCTCTTGGGAAATGGAAACTAGTAAGGCATTCATCGTATTACTCGAAATACTTATTTACTGACTGAAAACATCACAGCTCTGTCCCTAGTCTCTACTATCCATACATCGAGCAAACTGGCATCCTGCGTTACGTTTACACGCCATCGGTGGTTCCTATGGTTCTAGACGACTGGCCGACTCTAAGCGAAATGATTCTCAAGGGGCAAAGAGTGGTCATGTTCATGGATTACATGGCCAACCAGACGGAGTACCCCTGGCTCCTGGACGAGTTCTCGCAGCTGTGGGAGACGCCTTTCGACCCGACTAACCAGAGCTTCCCCTGCACCGTGCAACGGCCACCGAATCTAGCCGAAGCAGATGCCAAGAATCGGTTGTACATGATCAACCATAACCTAAACATCGAGCTCTCCATTCTCGGGACGGACATGTTGGTGCCCGCTCGGACCGAGCTCAACGTCACGAATAACGTTACGGGATTCGGCAGTCTCGGTCTTTCGGCCAACAACTGCCGCAGCGACTGGGGACGGGCACCCAACTTCCTGAACGTGGACTACTACAACTATGGAGGCTACGCGGGCTCCGTCTTTGAAGTCGCTGCCCAGATGAACAACGTCACGTACGACCGCAAATGCTGTGGTGTATCTACGAGCGGCGCTGAGAAGTTGCTCGAAACCGGAGTTATAAACTCGCTGCTTATGATAGCTATGTTCTGGGCGTTCCTATAGTTGATGGATATCTATCTTCACATTAACTGCATTCAGGGGGGGGGTTGGTGGCGTTTTGTATAGACTGAGCGGATACCGTGTTCCATAATCCTTTTAGAGACCGCCTTAGTAATGTTGGATACTGGGTTTATTCTTATATATATAGAACGAGGGTTATATAATACCAGAAAATTGCGACTCGTATCATTTATCCTGTGGTGAACTCAACTTACAAAATCTTCATGTTTGAATTTGTATAAACAAAAAAAAATATCTAGGTATCTGTGCTGTGCATGGGCAATAACATTTCCAAATCTCATTAGGGCAAACCAGAATGGACATAAAATAAATCATTCTTCATCTTGCCAAAGTTCCATAAAGCTAGTATATATATGTTGACCTGCTACACCTAGAACACACTCAGGTACCTTTCCGTATTTCCATGATTTATCTTCACTCATCAGCCACGTAAGATCATAAGATCATACATAATCAGGCCTCGATGCCATACGCCTTCAGCGCAGTCCCGCTCCAGATCATGCGCTTCTCGTCGTCCTCCAGGGAGGCCATCCAGCAGAGGCGCTCGACGATCTTCTTCCACTTGGCCCAGGCGTTCTCGTCCACGCCGACGGCGCACACGGGCCAGTCGCTGGCGAACATGATGCGGGAGGTGCCGAAGGCGGCCAGCAGGACGCTGAGCCAGGGGCTGATGGCGTCGAAGACGTCCTCGGGCGACCGCTGGCGCAGCGACGCGGGCATCTCGGGGAAGCCGCCCGACAGCTTCATGTACGTCCGGCTGCACTTGCTCAGCGTGAAGATGGCCGTCCGCCAGGCGATGAAGGACGGGCTGGTCTGCACGTTGTAGATGGATAGGTCGGGCTTGCACATGTGGTCTGCGGGTCTGTTAGCTCTTCATTCGCTTTGGGCGGGATTTGGTAAAGTGAAATAAATAAATAATGGTTTGGTAGTGTGAAGTGTGGTGAGGTGAGGTGTGGTGAGGTGTATGCTTACTGATTATAATAGTCACCCGCTCCTCCTCAGGCACCCCGTCATGCGCGCGGTCAATCATCTCAACCACCTCCTCGAGCTGCGCCCTGCCGCGATTGTGCTGGTCGACGCCGAGATCAAACACAAAACCCCTGCGACCTAGCAGCTTCAGGCTCTCGATGAACTTGTCCTGCAGCATGGTTCCGTTCGGCTTGTCCTGCAGCAGGTATCGGAAGCCCCTAACCTTAGACCAGCTCTCGCCCGCCTCCTGCTTCACCCTGTCGAGATACTCCTCCATCTTCGCAGCCCCGCTCGGCAGCGGCGCCCAGGGAACGTAGGCCGCGCACAGCGAGGCGTCTTCCTTGGTGTGGCCCTGGCCTTCTGTGGGCTCGCCGGCGATGATGCGCCTCACCCACGAGACCTCTGCTAGCGGGTGCTCCCAGCCGCTGCCGTCTTTCTCCCCGGCCTCAATGTCGTTCTTCCGGTCCGCTTCTATGAAGATGAAGCGAGGCGTGGAGCTTTCAGCGGCAGTAGCCTCCTTGTACTCTTCTAAAGAGCGTTGCTCATATAACGGGTGCTCTGGTTTGTTCCATGCTAGTGTTTCGAGCTCTGACCGTGGCCAGAGGTGGATGTGGGCGTCGATAATTGGGATATCGTCGGCCATGTTGAAAATTTAGTTATTGTTTTTTATGTTCTTTTTTTTGTTTGGTTTGAACTTGTATAGCGAGAGGCTTATATAACCTTTCCTAAAATAAATTGATTTTCCAGATACGCGGTTGCTTCAAACAAGCTCTTCTATCTGAAGCTTCATGTTAAAGCTCACCTCCTTGACCTTTGGGCCTTTACCTTTTTACCCCGCCATGACCCCCTACTGGAAAGCCCACTATTACCCCTGAGAGTTGCCCATTTCCTGTACATCGTGGCCCCACATGCCACCTCTCTATTTTCAACATTATTCGCCCGAAAACCGATAGTTTTTTTTATATTGCTTGGAGGCAACTGTGCTGCATGAGACCAGGTTTGAGCATCAATTTTGGTCGAAATGCTTGCTTGTCTGTGATACCGAAATAGTAATGACGGGGACTTACATAGCTCAAGGATGTGTGAATTAATAAAGGTTCAGGCTACATGCATGTGATCGGCATGGCATAAAAAGGCGGTAAGTAAGACATACTGCCTGCTCTTGCACAATTTTGAAGCTTCAAATAGGTTAGTATAATCAAGTAATTACTCGATTTGGCAAGTTCAGATTAGGGGTGTTCTTTTCCAGGTCGAATATTTTATAGAATATTTTGCACATACAAAAGTTAAGATGTTTAAACAAACACTCTCTCAAGAATCCTCACCACCAAGAGCCTTCTCATATTTGGGTAGCTTCCTCGCATCAGCCTGTCTCTGAACCACCTCCATCCCAGTATCCTTCATCGTTTGTATCGCCTCCTCCCTCAATTCCAACGCCTTTCTCGTCGCAGGTCGTTTCGTCATATTTATAACCCAACGGTGGTACTCAGGGAACTCCTCCTCGAGGTTTAGCCCGCCATCGGGAAAGACAGTACCCAGGATGACATTCCAGGACAGAAACGCGAGGTCCGCGTACGTGCACTTGTCGCCAACGAGCCAGACCGAGTCCTCAGCAGCGATCTTTAACTTCTCCCTCTGTCTGCGCAGGTTGCCTTCAACCACTCCTATTATCCGCTTGCTCTCGTTCGCGTAGCGTTCCACCGCTGTCTGTATATTCTGCTCAACGTGTATGTGTGTGAACCATACTATTCCGAACGCCATTTTAGTTAGCAATTATCCCTTCATTTCCCACAACCATTTGAAAAATCAACTTATCCTCAGACACAAAACCTGCGAATTGAAGGGTCAAGATAGGTACTTAAGACACGAAACTCACTCTTCTGCCCAAACATAGGACCCTGGGCGGACATCTGGAACATTAACTACAAGAATGTTAGTGAGGAACAAAGTCAAGCCTGATACGAATGAGGTGCTGGGGGCTCAGGGCACGAGGTAGGACGCCCTGCTTCGTTATACATACCCAACTCTGGAGGTGCCACTTCTCCTGAAGCCTATCATCTCCATACGTGAGCTTGAGCTCCTTGTCGTACCTAGCGATGAGGTAATTTATGATCGCGCCAGATTCCCAGAGCGTCACATTTGTATTCGGGTCAATCATGGCAGGCACCCGTCCGTTGGGATTGAGTAGCGTGTACGGCTCCGACTTGATCTTGCTATACGGAATCCAGACAATGTCGTAAGGCAGCCCAAGCTCCGCAAGCAAGATGATAACCTTCCAGGGGTTCGGTCCATGACCGCTTGGCGCGTGATAAACTTTGATAGGGTCCATTGCAAAAAGAGGACAACTGAGCTTTACGTGGATATCTCAAAGGTCGAATTCGTCATCCGTTCTACATTAGAAGCTCACTATAGCTTTTATTAATGCCAACTTAACCCTGGATTACGACTTCTCCCGGATTTGAACTTAACACCGGTTCTGTTATTGGTAAAGTCCGCAATCCCCGAGATACTTGCAGAAAGATGCGATTCCTATGTCTCTATACAGTCTTGTGACCTAGGATGGATCCTAGAGTTTCCGATGATATTTTCAAGGGTAGGAGGATCACCGATTCCGGCGAGTTCAGTTCGTTTATGATGGATTAATGTATATACAGTATCTCAAGAATATATGCATGGATGCGTATTGCCTCTAGTGATTTATGGAAAGGAGTAACATTTCGGCGAGTATGGCTAATTAAGCAGTCCCTGAAGCATAGAGCACGACTTAACATATCTGCCCTTTAGTAGCCATATTCTTGGTATTGCCCCTTTTTTATTCACATTAGGTAGACGTTAGGTACTTAAGGGAGGGAATGATATACCTCTATTATCGGTTCACTCCGCAATTATCTTTAAGTCCATATTCCTCAAGCATTTGAAGTTTCTTGATTGACTTTATGCCATCCACCCTTAACATATGGCTAGCCTTGAGATGGACCATAATTCATTCCAAAGGGCATCAAAACGCCACACTCCCCAACCCTGAACTCGACGGACTCCACACACGCGCACTTGGGGAGTTTTACTCGGGAGGCACGTACGGATGGACGAGCATCTCGCTAAACCGCTCCAGCTTATCCTTGCCTCTGACCTCCTCGACTAAGAGCGGCATCCTGACGACGTTGAACTCGTCGTACAGCTCCTCGATCTGATCGAGGTACTTCTTCTGCATCTTTCTTCGGGCGTTGCACTGATCGCAATTGCTGCCCTGCTTGGGGAACAGCAGCTGGTTGACGACGATGCAGTGGGTGTCGATGCCGTAGCTGGCGAGCTCCTGGATCATGCGCTCCGTCTCGTACAGGCTCAGGAACTCGGCGATGCACACGCACACGAACGTCGTCAGGTTCTCGTCCTTGAACTGCGTGTTCACCTCCGAGATGGTCTGCCGCAGCGTCTCCAGCTTCTCCATCATCTCGTTCAGGTTCTGTCCGTTCGGCAGCGTGCCCTGGCTGCCTAGGAACCCGTTCAGGAGCGGACCGTACTGCGATGACAGCTGCGAGATCTTAGCCAGGGCCTTCTCGAGGACAGACGGGAATTGGAGGAATCGGAGCGTGTGGCCTGTCGGCGCCGTGTCGAAGATGATGACTTCGTAGGAGAGCGATTTGACTTGCTTCAGCACTTCGGCGAAGGACATGGCCTCGTCTATACCAGGGATCTAGATTACAATGTTAGCTTGGGCGTGTTCCTGATGTTAAGTGATAGGCATCCTTGTACGAACCGCAAACGCCAAGTCTTGCATCATGCCTCCCATGCCGGCCATTGGATCGCTGTTATCTTCACCCTGGCCAGCTATCAAGTCTTGAATGCTTCCATTCGGGTCGATCTCCATGGCGCTCAAGTTCGAGAAGCCATCTATCAATCGCGCCTCCTTGCCGAACTTCTGTGAGAAGGCATCGGACAGGTTGTGTGCAGGGTCGGTGGAAATGAGGAGGACGGAGCGGCGAACTTTGGCAAGTTGTATGGCGAGGGAGCACGATGTCGTCGTCTTGCCTACACCACCCTTACCACCGACAAAGATCCATCGCAATGTCTTCTGGTCGAGGATGGATTGCAATGATGGCTCGAGGCCGTCGTCGGCCGAGACGAGAGTTGTGGACATGGTGGACTGTGGTGCGAAGGGGGTTTCCTTTTTCTTTTCTTTTTTTTTGGCAAACGAGTGGAGAGTATACAAACGAATAATTTATTTATTTATTTAATTTTTATTAGGTGAAGTATGTCACGGACGGATATTGTTGAGGTAGGTAATTTAGGTAGGTTCTAGAAAGTCGAAGTTAAGCTGCAAGCGCTACGAACTAAGCAAATCACAATGCCCCGCGATGTCTCCAATGACGACCATGTATCTATGTACTTTTTGGTGGGGTAGATTTATTATGCCACAGTCACATTAGAGGTCCAGCCCCGCAAGCGTCAAAGTGTGGCTGTACCAGGCCTAAAGGCCCTGGGTACCTTAGTACCTACATCATCTCGTCACTGAAACTACACTTTAACCATCAAAGCCAGATTTAAAAGCCATCATCTAACATGTTATTGTCCGATTTATATGAGGAAGCAATAGTTTCAAAAATTTGGAATTCGAGGTTATCTATGAAAACCCATTATTAAAGTCCAAGATGACGAAATTACACTAAAATATCAGACTCCATCCATCCATCCATCTATGATACCTCGACATTTACTTGTCTCCGGTGTTATGAAGTGCGTTCGGCACTGCTCTCTCAATGCTCTCTGGTACCTTCTCCTGAACCTTCTTTGGAAGCACTGACTCTTCACCATCGCCCTTTGCGTGAGTCTTGTTGGTGGATTGGCCGGGGTTGCTGCCGGTGGGATGAATCTGCGTAGAAGCGTGTTAGAGCATAGGAACCAAAAACGAGATAATATAGGGCAAAGTGAGTCGTACAGAGTCGGGTAGGGACTCTTCCAAGTCCTTAGGTGCCTTCTCCTGAATCTTTCCAGGCACCTTGGATTCGCCTGAGGCGTGCGACTTGTCTGTGCTCGACATTTTGGTGGAAGTGATTGTGAAAGATCTTGCGGCTGCTGGAACTTGTCTCGACCCCGAAGTTCTTAATGCTCGAACGGATTGCAGGAACATGGCTTGATAGAAGAGATATGATTGTGATTGCTGGAAGAATTCTTGCTATAGTTATAATGGATTTTTTTAGGTTTATGTATGGGCGTCAGCAACACAGCAACATTGCGCGTTCTTATGATGAATCACCAGTACAAGCACCCAAGTATCTATGATGACCGACAAGTACTGCGAAGACCGACTTATGACGAGTTTCTGCCTCGTATCAGAGTCATGCGTGTAGTACGACGGATGTCGGGTATATCAAGCACCCGGATACTCGGGGATGAGATTAAAATTAAACCTTAGTAGTCTTCATCTCTCGGCTTTGGTTGAGAGAATCTGTTCAGTCGGTCTCCAGTTAAGACATATTGCGCGCTAGTTGACTGCAATACGTCAAGACTATAGCGATTCGTCGTCATGTAGTAATGACTATGAGCTGATGCTTTACTCCGACCCTCTCCCTTTAGATGGCTATTATTTATGCAGTCCTCGGCATACATATACTATTTTAACTCTCAATGGGCTTATTTTCAACGGCGGGCATTCGGGTAACACTGTGTTGATTGAAAATTAAGCCATAGCATAGCTTAGCCTTGAATGAGAACCAAGCGGATCAATATTCTAGTCTTTAGTGTCTAGGTATTCCTCTTGAGCACTCTTCCTCTTTGAGCCTTGTAGAGGCATCTTTATCATTTCTAAGAACCCTCTACCTATACCTGGATTGTTTCCAAACGATACTCTGGTGAGTTGGGATTAATGGGCGAATCTAAAGTCTTTTCTTTTGCTTCCTTGGTCCGTGGTCGTGTCCATATAGTGTAATTGCTCCTGCTGATGTATTAGTCTCTGTGAAACGAACTAAATTTTGTTTTCTTACCTCTCGACTCATTGCATTCCATGCGCTGTCCCTTTGCTTATTACGCCAGATGTAGTAGAGCTTAATGAGTCCATATATCACGATATTACCCGCGCAAACTGCAACAAGCTGCTTGTTTCCGCGACGGTCTATCGATGGTGCTGTGAGCTATAGGGTTCACGAGTTGAGCAAGGGGAAGAACATACAGTCGGGTTTATCATCAGCGCGATAAATGTTTGAATATGCGATACCGGAAACCTGGACGAACATACTATTGGCACATGTTAGCCCAGTCGATCGACATATCTGGAACACCACTTACTTATAGGCAGCAGCAGACACGGTTCGTGCTCTAACTGTATTCGAGTTACGACTACACCAACCGACTTGTATGGCGTGGGCTATCCAATTCGTTAGCATTATTAGTACATATGGCTGTGCGGGATTTACGTACGGTATGGGTATGCAAGTAGAACAGTCACCACGGCGTATTTTACCCATGACGATGCGTTACTAGGTAGTAAGATCAAGGCAATGAGGTTAGGCAACATCCAAATCTGTGCAAACATGCCCATTAAGGACCTCTCATTCCAAGCCTCGGACAGATATGTCAAGATAAGCATCTTGAAGATGATTAGTCTTCGTCGAAACAGCGTAATGATTAGAGTGTCGGTGATGACTTACAGTGACAGCTCCAGCAGCTTGAGTTGGAATCGTGAGAAGGTTAGAGTTGAAAGTGTCGAAACCCAAATCTCGCAAAGTCAGGGTCAAATATTGGTCGGGTGGTCCAACCGGGATGCCAAACACAAGCCCCGAAATGTAGATCGGCCAGAGGTCGTAATCACACAGGGACTTCCACAACCTCTTGATATCCACAGCCTGACGATTATGCATATCGCCCTTGGAGGGGTCGTCTCTGAGGATGCGATTGACCATGATGACCTCTTCACGCTCATTGAACCAGCCTTTTGGTCGATACCAAGACTTGGTCTGCGTAGGCGACGGCGCCATCATAAACCAAGACCAGACACCGACGGATAAGGTGAAGACGCCTTCGATCAAGAATAGCCATCTCCATCCTTCCCGTCCATGGTGTCCCCGAAGCCGCAAAATTCCATATGCGAGGATTGGCGCGACGATGTCGACTACCTTCAATGTTGTCCAGAACAGAGCCAAACGGAAAGGTAACTCGGTGCCCTTGAAGAAGTACGAAAGATATAGAACGATGTCTGGGATGAAGCCTCCCTAATTCAACAGCAAGAGTCAGTAATTACCTGCTAGGTGAGACTTTGGCTCGCTTGATGCATGTCTTGGAAGTGGTTAAGGTGAAACATATAACTCTTGAACACTAACCTGTAGTAAACCAAGCAGAACACGAGTAGTCAGAAAAGTTGCTCTACTGTTAAGCCAAAACTGCGAAGCTGCTACTATTGACCAAACACACATTATCGTAGGTATCCATCGATCGGGGCCTATATTACGAGTGTCAATGATGCGATCTGGAATCGAGAACTTGGTAATACTAACCCACTTTCTTGCTGACCAACTGCGAAGGGAGTTCAGCGCATAAGAAGGCAAGCTTGAAGATGGTATTTCCCAAGTTGTAATCTGTATACCTAGTCAGCACTTAACACATAAAGGACACGGCAATGATGAATACTCACCATTGGTAGATAGTCCCAAGTCGTCCAAGAAATTGTCCGTGTTCGCCTGGGTCAAGTTCCCTCGGTCCAAATCCAAAGCGAAGAACGCGATACAAGCCCAAGTCGTGATTTTCCAGTCGATCTTGTTGATGAGAGGCAACTCCTCGGCCCACGTCCACCTCGCATTCGGGTCGAATCGGTGCAAGTTCTCGTACTTCTCGGTGGGTTGGAAATACTTGGCCTTCTCGGGGTCGTCGAAAACGGAGGGTTGCGTTGCGATCTCGTCCAGATTCACCTGCTTCTTCCTGCGGAAGAGGGTCATGATGGGGAGTACCGGCGGTTGCGTACTCTGGAGTTCTTCGTGCGCAAGAATGCGTTCCTTTGCCGCGTCCGCGTCATCGCCCGGTCTCTTCTCCGACCCTGACAGCGACCCGGGCCGGACCACGACCGTGTCTTTTGACTCTGCCATGATACTTGATATTCGGGTTCCCGGATATAGTATGTCCCTAAGAGCCGGGTAGAGTAGTGTTACAATACATACCACGGATGGCAATCATCTTTATATTATTTCTACATCTTGATGTTGGCCCACGCCGAGCTCTTGGCACGATCTCGCCATCCACGGTCATCCTTTATTAGGAATTAGGACCCGTTGTATTGGCAAGATGCCTGAAAGACCAGGGCGCGGTAGGGGGAGATTTTGGGGACGGGACGAGGTCAGTGTCCGCGAAGATTTGGAAGCCCCAAGCACGTCATTTGTGGTCTCCGATCACGTATGTGGGCTAAGACGCCTCAGTGTCACCACACATCCTGCTCAATGCATGGCACAACAGCGGGATCATCAACGGAAATCTTCATGTTCCCTGTAAGTCGAGTCCAGCCGTGGTAACATCTCCGTGCTCCTGGCATTTCCAGCTCCCTGGGAATGGGCTTGTGGATATGAGTTCGTGAGGGTAGGCGAATAGAAATATGCCCGATCACTTTCGCCGCATCAACCTGTTGCCATGCAAGCTCGATCGACCCCCACAGACCCTTGAAAATTCCTCGTTCGCGGCTGCGAATCCTTGACCGAGAGGATCCGGGAGGCTTGTCTGGATGCACGACTTGCAGAACGTGACGACAACGCCTAACGCTATCCGTAACAACAATCTCACATATACTTATGAGATGAAGAAATGTCAGAATAGACTCGTTTTAGTTATGCCGGCACACATGGGTGAAGCCATGCTCTCAATCCCGCGACCATAAAGTTATTATTCTTCAGCTATTAGTCCTAGTCCCGGCACTTGGGTCTAAGTTATATACTATGGCCGTAGTATAAGTTATAGGCCCGACTGCATGTGGACCGCACTAGCACGATGTCCTAGGTAAGTTCGTTGGGCCGAATTTCCAATGGCGTCTTGAGGTTTGAATTACCTCTTAAGATAATGATGGAAGTACAAATTAGAGTGTCGCGAATTAAGATTACTCGCGAATGGACCATATTCAATAATAGCATGAAGCCCTATATGCATGCATATACTAAAAAAATTCGGTTAATATAATATCTAGCAACTAAAAGCAATGTTAGGTACACGTACCCGTCAGAATAAAATCCACGGATATGTACAAACGCTTCCGGATCGAGGCTTAGAAGTATGGATGTGTACGGGATGAAGTACCCGGCGATCCTTCCTATCCAAAACGAATCATAAGGTCCAAAAGTTTGTTACACAACAGGTTACTTACTGCGAGGAGTTAGGTGACCAATCAACGATAACATTCCCGTGTTGTGCCGTACAGAGGCGGAGGTGAATATGGAAGTACATATGCAAGAATCCGTGTTATGTTGCGGATGAGATGCGATTGGGTGATGGTAGACGGCCTTAGAAAGCATTCCGTCCAGAGCTGAACATGACGGAGGTATCGATCAGTTATAATGGCCGACAATAGCTGCTCGATAGATCTAGTCGTATCTTATTTATCGTAGGAGGTATATATGGAATCTTTGCCGTCCCCATTAAGCCTTCCTGTGTATCCAAATATATCAAGTGAAGCACCAACTGTACAGAAATGCGGGGTGGAATACAGAACGTCAACTACTTTGACTCTGCTAGAGTTAAGACGACGTATGAAAGTTAGAGTAAGTATCCAGGTTCGGCGTTGTAAGTATTACAACAACTAGAAGGCGTCTATTCGGGAGGCACTACTAACTTGAATTTAGATATATCCTCGGCGTCTTAGGATTTGAGCAGAGTCTCAGTCTCGTACTTTCAAGTCGCCCCTCGGGGCATATGCAAGTCTGGTGTCACTGGCGTGCTAGTCAGCTTTATGCTCTTCCACATATCATGTTTGATAGTCCAACTCGATCTATGCCTCCCGGTATGTCAATGAAGATTCATACCCAATCCTTTAACGAAACTAAGAAAGCAGTTAGCGATGGCTCGACCTGGTCCTATACTATGGAAGTTCACCAGCATTGGCGATTGTCTTCGAGTTTTCTGTGTAAATGACAGGTCCTCTGCATGCTTCCACTCCCTCAGAAGTATGCTTAATAACAAGAAGCCGATAGGATGTTACACCCGCGATGGTAAGCACAGGACGAGCTAATAGGCAAAAGTGACCTCCCCTCCCTTTGTGACTCCTTATACCTGACAGGGTTTCTCCGCATCTCGTTATCTCAAAGGGGGTGGGACACAGCCTAGGTAAAACGGCACAGTGATGTGACGCTCTATCTAGTGGTGCTAGTTTGACCTTGATTCCAATGCCGGCGTCGTATGTATATGCGTGCGATGTGTGCGCAAATGCCGTCAATTGGAAGCGATTCCGGCAAATCAGCAATATTACCATGACGCTCTAGATCATCTGCTATGTAAATGCAATAAACGCAATTCTATATAATGTAAGATACTGCGATCTCAGGCCAAGGATAAATCCTGGAAGACCCAGAAAGGTTGTAGTTTGATCAGATTTGGGCGAAATATCTCTACAATGTCTTACGAAGACGTATCATCGCGGGCAACAGCCCTCCGACAAATCGTGAAGCTAATTCAAGACGCATCGGAAACGCTGATATCTGAATGGGAGAGCCCGTCGCCAGATGCAGTACCCGAATCCGAAACGAGCTTCGCAATCCCAGGCCGCAAGGCATACGACGCGCAACGGACCCTAATCGCATCGTTGGGCTCAATTGAGGAGCTCGTAGCTGAGCCTCACTTGCGTCTCGTGGATTTCGCCGAATTGTACTTCGAGGTTAGGGCACTGCACGTAGCGATCGAGCACAACATCGCGATACACCTGGATGAGGGCGGTGCGGATGGTGTGTCTGTGGACGACCTGGCGAAGAAAACTGGACTTGAGCGGAACAAGCTTGGTGAGTACTTACCTGTATTTATTTGTTCCATTTCAGCGCGACTCTCTACAGGATGATAGTACTAACAGGACAAAGTGCGTATCTTGCGAGTGCTGACAACACAGCACATCTTCCGCGAAGTTGCGCCGGACAGATTTGCGAACAACCGCATCACGCAAGCGCTTGTCGACGACGAAATGCTGCAAGCGCAAGTAAAATGCAGGTAAGGCTTTGATGACGGATGACGAACGGTAGATACACAGTAGTTGACAATGCGTAGCTCTATGGGATACGCCGCTTCATCAGCATTGCCAGAGGCGTTGAACGATCCGTTTCGAGGGCCGAGCCACGATCCTCAAGATGCGGCATGGACGCTAGCGCTCGGTACGGAGTCGCCATTCTTCGACTGGATGAATGAAAAGGTTCCCCGTTCTCGCGCGGGAGAAAAAGCAAGCCCTGGCGCAGCGAGGGAGCGTGTCAAGGTCGTAGAAGCAGTAGAGGTCGCAGCCGACGAGGAGTTAGTACCGCGGAACGACACTCAAACCTATAACCTGTATCTGGCTGGCAACAGCAAGAGCCTAGGTAGCGCCCACCTGTATGATTTTCCATGGAAGGACTTGGGCAATGGCTTGGTCGTCGATGTCGGAGGCGGTGTCGGTGAGTTGTCTTTTGTCTCTGGTTTTGAACGAGGCTGACACGACGTGTTCAGGGAGTTTCGATCTTCAACTAGCCCGCCTATATCCAGACCTACGATTCGTCGTACAGGATCAGGCAGTAGCAACTGATCAAGGTAAGGCATTGTGGCAGAAGGAATACCCCGAGGCCCTAGAGACTGGCCGAGTCAGATTCGAGACGCACAATTTCTTCGAGACGAACCCTGCTAAAGAGGCCGATATCTACTGGTTGCGACATGTTCTGTAAGATTCCCATCTCTACGAACTTTGTGAAAGGTTTGACAACTAACCTCTAGAAGGCATGACTGGAAAGATGAAGACTGTGTCAAGATTCTGTTGAGGACTGCGGACGCCATGGGACCCAACTCACGGCTGTTGGTAGCCGATATTACCTTGACCGAAACAATAGGAGACCCGTACATCGAAGCTGCACCCAAGCCCCTTTTGGCCAATTACGGTGTTCATGGTCACCACGGGTTCTCTCTTGATATAGCCATGATGTCTCTGATGAACGGCAAGGAGCGCACCCCGTCGGAATTCCGCAGCTTGTTCGAGAAGGCGGGTCTAAAAATGGTCAAGGTGTGGGATTGTCGCAGCATCTTGGGTATAATTGAGTGTCGCTTGGCGTAAGTTGGAATAAGTTGGCGGCAAAAGGAGGCAAAGCCAAATGTAGTATCTAGTAGGTAGTCAGTCTACCATGATCCAGATCCCTCATTTCTTTTCGGCTAGCAACAGTCTAAAGAATGCTATAGTCCTCACCGCTCAATTCAATTCATTGTCTCGATCAGTGCACAGCCCCCTTATGCCGCATTCCACAATGCTACTTTGACATAGGGGGGTAGGCAGACATCGGATATAAGTCGATGCACTGCGTTAGGAGAATGCCGTCATGTCTTACTCACAGATTCTTTGTGCAGATGCGTTACACTACTTAAATGTCTCGTTGGTCTATAATTAGATGTCGAATCATATGGGTGAATGCATTCCGCTGTCGAATGTCATGCTGGTGATAATCTCCTTGGAAATTTGATGAGGGCTGTGAGGTAACACTTTTGGATCTCATATAGATAGGTGTCCTATTCACAATGATACTAGCGGTGTCATTTTAGGTGGTGCACAAGGCAAAAAAGCTTGCGAAGACCGGTTTTCTAGAATGGATGTTGAAAGTGGCTGTGAGATGATGAATACATCCTTAGAAAATAGGGGAGTGATACTGGACTGTGCTAATTACTGTATTACGTTAAAGTTGTTTCTATTTTAAGCATTGACCCATAGTAGATAGACAGCTATCTTGCCCCACGGTGGGGGCTGAAAGCACAATTAGCAGGCAGGCGAGCAAGCGGGGTTAAGCTGGTGCAATCAGCTCCAAAATTGACAGCTGCTTTGGGCAATTTGTTGCATTCTCCCCCTCATGAACCCTGTCCGGCAACCTTTACACTTTACATTTACATTTGCATTTACATTTACACAAGACAAGCTTTTCCAACCTTGGCTTTTCTCTCTCTCTCCAGCTTCAAGTGTTATTATTATTATTATTACTATTACCTCCTGAGATAGGTAATCAGAAGTTACTTACCATTCTTAACATTGTGCATATTCTTTTCTATCAAATCCGGAAGAGGGGAAGCCTAGTCCACCGCCCGGCTTCCAGCTCCGCCTCATTCGTCTTACATATCCCTATTAGTTTTGCCATCTCATAGGACCTCCGAGTTGTGTGGCTCGCAAGTACAAGTAGAAAGCCCATCTCACCACTAGGAAGATTCCCAAAACACGGACAAGCAACGAACTTCATAGCCTCAACGACTAGACCCAACTTAATACCGACTCCATGGCAAACGACAAAGATCCCATCACGTGCCACGTCCTAGACACCTCCGTGGGCAAGCCCGCCAAAGGGGTCCGAGTGAAGCTAGAAGGTGGACATGCACCACTAAAGACCTTCGAATCTCAGACCGACGATGACGGCCGCATCAAGGCCTGGTTGCCATATTCAAGCGCCCTCTCCTCTGGAGACGTGCCAACCTACAGCATAGACGATGTTCTGAGCGAGGTGGAGAAGAAATCAACCTGGACACTACGCTTTGATACCGGAAGCTATTTCGGCGAGGAAAACACATTCTTCCCCGAAGTTGCGGTTACATTTACCGTCGTCAAGGGCCAACACTACCACGTGCCCTTACTACTATCCCCTTACAGCTATACAACCTACCGGGGAAGCTAAGCGATATGCTTCGAGCCAACAACAGGGTACCTTGCATGTTCTTCAAAGAATGACCCAAGAATATCAATAACCTTAGAAGAAGAGTCATACCACCCATCTTCCGTTGATCGGGATTTAGTCGGACGCAAGGATTTATCTGAATCTACAATCCGACAAAGGGTGTGTAACACGATACATCATCCATCAAAGCCTATTTAAGGGGAGGCACATTCGCTCAAACTTCAGTTTAATCTTACCAGGAGAAAATACATTTGAAATGGCTACTATGCTGAAATTTCCACACAAAATCACGTTCTCAATTCCAATATACTCAGTGTGGCCTTAAGTTTCATCTCGCTGACATAGGTTGATCTTCATCTTGACCCTCCAGGTCTTTTACTATTTCGTGTTATGATATATAAAGAGCGTAGGGCATCTGTGCAACACTCATTTCATACTAGGTACCTCTTGCTTACAGTCGAAGCTCCCCTCGAAAGAGTCCATCAAATCTCAAGACTACCTAGACTACAAACTCAAAGACTGCCAGCCTTCTTGAGATGCTTGTACGTAGCCATCTCCACCCTCGTCCACAGCGTAGCCACGCCCAGGTCGGGAAAAGGCAGGACCTGACCGGCGACGACGCCGCCGACGCCGTGCTCGCGGTCGGCCCACCAGTACGTGTTGGCCATGCCGGCCCAGTAGACGGTCTGGGCGGACCGGCCCGTCAGCGGGTTGGCGTTGCTGAACATGAAGCTGAGCCCCCAGCCCTGCGGCGGCCTGCCCTCGATCGGGTACAGGTCCGCGACGGTGTTGGCCAGGTCCGGCTTCGCGCTCGTGATCAGCTGCCTGCCAAAGTCCGGTCGATCCGGAACCTGGTTCTTGAACATCTCGTCGATGGTCGGCTTCGACAGGAGCTGGTGGCCGGTCTTGGCGTCTACGCCGTCGTTGAGGAGCACGGATATGATTCCTGTGCGCGTGGTGAGTAAGTGGTAGGTAAGCACTGCGTTTTGTTACACTGTATGTGCCAGTGCAGTTCTTCTCCTCTTCGGCTGTACCACACACACAATAAGAGATACTAGGGACAACCGGGTACTTACGAGCGTAATCCCTCGAGTCCGCGAACAAGCCGGCACCGCCCTGATGGTTGATACGAGCAATTTCCTCCGGGGTGTCTGCTTGGAGGGCGGTGTGCCAGATGTGATCTTGCAGCCGCAGCGTGCCGTCCTTCTCTCGCTGGTGCATGTGAACCAGCTTGTCCTTCATAGCTTGCGTCGGATTGAAACGAATGTTTTCCAAACCGAGTGGTCCGAAGATGTTTCCCTGCATCCACTCGCCCAATTTCTTGCCGGTCCTCCTTTCTAGGACGACGCCGGCCCAATCCATGTTGATCTGTGTTGTGTCAGCTTTGATATATTAGTTTCGAAGCGGCTTGCGGGTGCCTGCTTACTCCGTACTTCCACTTCTCGCCAGGCTGGAACCGTAGCGGCGACTTCAGGAGCTCCTTAAGGTTGCACGTGGTCTCGTCAAGACCAAGAGGCTGAGTGTATTCCAGTATCGCTGGGTCGAAGAACGAGTACGAGAAACCCGCAGTGTGGGTGAGTAGCATTCTCAGAGTGATCCCGTTCTTCTTTTCTTCGACGGTCCCGTCATCATTGAGAACTTTCATGGTCTTGAACTCGGGGACAAGCTCTTCGGTCTGGGTAGCATTGTCTAGCTCCAGCAGGCCTCGCTCTACGGCCTGCATGATGGCAATGCCGGTGATCATCTTGGTGGAGCTTGCTATCCAGAAGATGCTGTCTATCCCCATGGGGTCTTTGGACTTAATCCCCCGCTTGCCGGCTGCATAGGTAAAGAGCTCATTGCCGTTCTTGTCCACGATAACTGCATTTGCGCCGGCGACTGGGGTATCTGTAACCTTGTTGCCAGAGATGATGCTCTCGTCCAGGAGTGAGCGGAGCTCGGATACTGCTTCTTCTGAAAACGCCATCGTTGCTTACTGTTGGAACGTATTTAGGCTGGCAATTCGTCTTCTGTGCAGCGATAACCTGGTTCTTTTTAATTGTTGACTGATCACTAGAGCCCTCTTTATTCTACCCCAGATTTGAACAAAGAGTTGTCAATTGTTATGAGTAAACACATAGTCAACTGACCGCTGACCAGCAACATGAAGGGGTTTTATTCCTTTGGAATGCGTACCTTACCCGGTCTGGGATCACCCCCTCTCGGTGCAACTTTGGCACGCAGATATGCAATGCGGTGAACCAATTATGCAAATGATCACCTCGCAGTCACCCACACACTGCTTAAAATCCGATGGCATCTATGGAACCAAGTCATTGCAACGCAGGATATGTCGTCTATGACGGAATAGGGTGTACAACATCTCACCGGGTAAGCACTAGGTGCTAAAAGAACCAAATATTTGAGAATCCCTTACATGTAGCTCAGAAGACGAAGGGTAATGTTTCATTTATCTCTTCTTTCATGGTGGTATTACTCCGCACATTAACTACCTGAATGCTTAGTTATGCCTCAAAACGCCTAACGCCATCTTGATGCCGTAAGCCTTTTTCATTAACCCCTGACTTGTCCATCGGACATTACAAAATAACACTGTCTGCCTGCTCTAGCCACAAGTTGGCCAGGTCCTTTGTCAGTCCTAGTCTGACCTGCTTCAGCATGTCGCCAGAGTTGGTACCGGAGAACACATTGGTTCTCCAATCCCAGGCTCGCTTGACAGATCCCTTCGCAACACCACTTCTAACTACCGATTGATGGAGTTGGGACGCAATCATCGAGCTGCCGGTCATCATGAAGCTACCACCCAAGCTAGAAGTGGATTGCTTGAGAAGGTCTGCAGGCGAAGATCCTTTTCCGTGACCCGAAGTGAGGACTAGTTTGAAGAACTCGTCGGAAGCATCGTAGACGCGGGATCCAACTGTCTGGATATCCTCAATAGCCTTGAGGAGCGTTTGGATCTGATCGAGGTTGATCACGGACGGTGATTGGCCGACGAAGACCGACGCCTCTCCGAGCAACGCCAATAGGAAATCTTCGCTAACAACCGCATCCCGTGTGTCATCGTACAAACCGCCTCTTATGTTGTCATCGGCACTAGCAATAACAGCTGCCAAGGCGGTGGCGGCCTGTTGGCGGCGCAGTAGAGATTTCTGGTTGGTTTTGCCATTCCCGTCACGTAGCTCGTAGAACTTTCTCAGGGTCGCGTATCCACTTAACATCTTGCCCAACAATTCAGCGGCCTCGAGATCTTGTTTAGCGAATTGCTCTAGAGTTGTTGTACGCTCCTTCAGCAATTGCTTAAGAATGTCGTCCATCTCGCCCTCCGGCGGATAACTCATAGATTCCACGAGAGAGATGGACATGAGTGTATTTAGGACGTCGCGAACTTTGCCGGGGCGATGAGCCAAGGCATAGTACCATAGAGACTCTCCGAAGCGGAAGGTGTCCTTCGCAAGAATATCACCGAAAGTCTAGTAAGAGTTAGCATATCTGCTATCAATGCATCGTGGGAACGTCCACATACCTCTGCTGTGTCCTCGGCAAAATTAATCATACCAAGTTCGTTCAAAAGCTTCCAGATCTTGTCGACTGTGTCGCGAGAATACTCGTTAATGTTTTTAAGGACGCCTTGCAATAGCTCCTGTACCAGTTGCTCAGAGCGCTCAGGGGAATCCATTCGGCCAACCACCTGAACCGCCATCTCCCATCCTTCCCTAAGGACTTTGCCTTGTAGACCATTACCCGATATGTGCTTGCGATCTTTCAGGCTACGGGCATAGTGGATCAGAGTGGTGTCCTTGATTCCATCCTTCTCGTCGACTACCGTGCTCTGGTTCATTCCCAAAACCTCCAGCTCTTCCATATCAAAACCACTCATGTTAATGAGGTTCTGCGGCTCCTGCGGAGGCAGCCATCGGCCTAACGAAGCAATTTCCGCCACCGTTGAGGCGATAGGCAGAGACCATAGTCGTAGGAAACCAATGACACCTTCGACGTTGCCTTCGAATGCGGAGGCAATAGATACCTCCACAGGATCAGTCGAGTCGAAGTGGAAATCGGCCTCAGTAGCAGTTTGCAGAGAGAGCGCAAGACGATCAATGAAGTCGCCCTCTACTCCAGCTTGACTGCCTGAATAGAGCGATCTTGAGTGAGACAGACCAACATTTCGTTTGCTGTGACCGTTATCCCACCATCCAAATAGACCAAGTGTCGCTTCGCACCAATCTTGCGCGGCTGCAAGGATGGCATCTGGCTCTCCGATCAAGATTGCGTAAAGAGACTGAAGGTTTTCGTAGATATCCCAGGGAATTCTGCTCTCCGCTTTTCGAGCGAGCCCTGCAAACGATTGTCGCCCATCTACGGAGCCAGCGAAGTCGGACTCGCCGAAGCGACTTGATGAGAGTGCGCGCTCCTTGCCCTCTGTGAAACTGATAAGACTCTCCTTAGCAGCTCTAGCCTTTAGGCGAAATAGTGTCCAGTCACTGCTGTGAATGTCCCAGCTACCATTAGTCATGGCGGGACACATCTCGATGATGACACATAGATCCTCTATTACGCGCTTGATATTCGCCAAAGTTTGGCCGGCATAGGTAGGCTCGCTACGTGGAGATTTCTTGACGAACTCCCAGCCAGCCTTCCTGAGAAGTTGTACGGCTGAGGGTATGCTACCACGAATGAGCGCGTTGAAGACAACTTGCCAATACACGCCATGAGCCGCAGGTGAAGGGCGATGCTGCAGGATATCATTCACCTGGGTCGGATCAAAGTTGTGTTGATCGTGTTGCCATTCGAAAAGAATATCCGGTAAAGACAGGTTTCTAACCGTACCGAAATCATCTCTAACGGCGGGCGTATGGTGGATGCCAAGGACTAACGTAGCCAAGAAGAGAGCCTTCTCGAAATAGGGAGCATGGACGCCAGGTCCAACCTTAGCCGCATGTTCGAAGCGGGCATTAGGAAGCTGACTCATATGTGGCTTCCATATCGCCTCAATAAGCTTGACGGCGGCCTGGGATAAGCTGTCGTCCAACTTTTCCTCATCATCTTCGGGGCCAACGCCTTCGTCGTAAAGTTGGGTGATGAGTTCCTCGGTTTGGATCAGGACACTGTCCGGTTCGGTCACCTCTGCAAATGGCAACTGGCTGTATAGGTCTTTCGCGAGCGTCGCATACTTCTGATCTCGCTTCGGGGCCATGTTCGCGTTGAAAGATGAAGCACGGAAGATGTTTTCGGCTTCTTGGCTGATTTGCTCGTCTGCGGCGGCGGTAGTCAACATCAATAGATCGGATTCGTCATCGCCGTAAGATCCGTTGCCAGCTATTTCTCGTAGAATTTGCTCCTCCATATCGTATTCAATATCATCCTCGACCATTGCCTCTGCATCTTCATCCTGGTCGTCCTCCTCATCTTCATCAAACGGATTGGTGGAGTCGTTTTCGGTGTCTTCACCTTCGGTTGTATCATCATACGACATGCCGAATGTTCCTGCACGGTTTGGATACGCATCTCCTTCCTCATCTTCTTCATCCTCGTCTTCATTATCCTCGCCAAGATATTCCTTGCTGAGACCAGAGGGTTGTCTGGAGGTGGAACCCCGAATCGATCTTCCTAGAGGTCCATTGCTGCGTCTACCCGAGTTCGACTTAGACTGAGAGATATTCGGTCTTCCGAAGTTGGGTGTCTTGATCTTTCCAGACATGGCACCAATGGAGCTTTGAAGGTACGAAGGGGAGGGTTCGCCAGCGGGGGTGAAAGATGGGGCAGAAGAGGGCGGAGGAGGACCGATTGGGGTTGTTGAAGGATGGTCTGCAGTGTAACCGAAAGCAGAAGAGGGCTTTCGGGAGCCTCGATCGGGGGTAGATGGTGATGAGCTTATGTTAGAGAAATGGAACGACATAATCGAATCGCGGTTGCGGAGCTTGAGAGCTCCCTTCGATCAATAGGTCTTCTCGAATGAAAGTTGAAAGAAGCCAACAACCGCGCATTGAACTAGAAAATCATAAAGTATTCCGAAAGTGGTGGTTGCGATCAAAATTGATCGTTTCGGAGCGTTGGAATGTTAAAAGGTCAATGCGTTGTATTAAAAAGTGAATAAGCGAATAAATAAAAATTTACGTCGCGACGCTTGAAGCTTCAAAGACGCGGTTGCTAGTGCATCCAAATTTCACAGGCAAGAACAAAGGCTGAAGCTGGCTGGTACATGCGCACAGACCAATATGCGGTCCAGTACCAGGTAGGTACCTACGTACATGTCAAATGTGCGATTGGAGCTTTAATAATGTGGGTCACTGACGGAGGTATGTAGGTATGTACCTGAAGCACTTGCAGACATACATGTAGCTGTGAATTTGAAGTCCTCAGGGTTCTCATTGCTACAGCTCAATATAAATGGCACTCCTTCCATATGTATGTACTAGCTATTTCCAAGCTATCGACTCTCTTTTCAACCTTGTCGGTAAATGCTGGAGTTTTCCAATTATCAATAAACTATTTGTATGAACTTAGTATGCTAGTACATACGTCATTTTGTCATTTTGTCATTTTGTATATCTTACTTAATATTCGGTCAGCAGCCCATACATTATACATCAATCACTCTCATTTCTAACTCTGCCGCGATTCTTGACTTGAGAGATGCACAACATGTCAAGGGATCAAATCAATTCCTGTTATCACTAGGCAAACGCATTGGCACAAGACAAGCTAACGCCTTTGTCAGGGGCAATGATGAACATCCCGAGTTATGTCCAAATTATGGCCGTTCCTCAATATGCCGGTTGACGATATCGCAGAATATCTCCAACACAATTTTAGCTGGATGAGCTCGGGATTCTCTTATCAACAGTTTTGAGGCTTGCAATGCACCCAAAACATATGTATACGACTAGCAAAAGTGACCAGTTGGTATCAAACTGGAGAACAAATGACCTCCGGATCTAGGAGCATTGGATACCTAATGTCGGGTTCGCTGCCGACTATTATGACCGTAGGAGTGACATCAGGATATAAGGTAACCGACTATCTACGGTTTATCCTTCGTCTATCTGCTGGCGTGTTGCCCGAGTTAGTCACACTCCTCACTGCCGTCCCGATCTCCCCCACTTGAAGAATAGCCAGTGGTGGGGTCAAAAGACTGCGAAATCTCCGCATCGAACAAGCAAAGAAACAATCTATCAATTCATTATAAAACGTTGGCGGGTTCGAGACGTCTTTTTTTCTTTCTTAATTCAGCTTCTCTAAACCCTAATCACTTCTCATTATTTACATCAATCTTTCAATCTCAACCAGCATACACAATGGCTGATACTGTTGGCAAGGTTAGTATTCTGCCCCTCATGTCATCATCATTCACTCCAAGCTCCCTTTCTGTTACCCCGCGCACGTCTGTGGTGTGTTATGTGTTGCTGTGGAACGGAACAACCTTACAATCAGAGGCATTGCGTATTTACCTCATGCCATCGCAGCCTACTGCAAACGCGATGGTTGCGAGAAGTTACAAGGCTAATTTTTTTCTACCATGTGATAGACCATCAAGTGCAAGGCTGCTGTCGCCTGGGAAGCCGGCAAGCCCCTGAGCATCGAGGAGATCGAGGTCGCGCCCCCTCAAGCCCACGAAGTTCGAATTCAAATCTACTACACCGGTGTCTGTCACACAGGTATATTTCGCCAAGTCTGAATCCCGAATCAAGTCCGAATACCATTTTTAACAGTGGAGTAGATGCATACACGCTATCGGGTAAGGATCCCGAGGGCGCGTTCCCCATCGTCCTGGGACACGAGGGAGCTGGTCTTGTAGAGTCTGTTGGCGAGGGCGTCACCAACGTGAAGCCTGGTGACCATGTCGTCGCACTATAGTAAGGACATATCTAGTCGCCCCTAAGTATGTCCTCGAGCTAATGAAGTCCTATAGCACTCCCGAGTGCAAAGAATGTAAATTCTGCAAGTCTGGCAAGACCAATCTGTGCGGAAAGATTCGAGCAACTCAGGGCAAGGGTGTCTTGCCTGATGGCACCTCTCGATTTACTTGCAAGGGAAAGCCTCTTCTCCACTTCATGGGAACATCAACTTTCTCTCAGTACACTGTCGTAGCCGACATCTCCGTCGTCGCTGTCCAACCAGATGCCCCTATGGACCGAACCTGCCTATTAGGCTGTGGTATCACCACCGGATACGGTGCGGCAAGAATCACAGCCAACGTCGAGGAGGGTTCCAACATCGCTATCTTTGGTGCTGGTTGTGTCGGTCTATCCGTCGTCCAGGGTGCAGTAACGCAGAAGGCCGGCAAGATCATCGTCGTAGATGTAAACCCGACCAAGGAAGAATGGGCCAAGAAGTTTGGCGCTACAGACTTTGTTAACCCTACCAAGTTGGACGGACAGACCATTCAAGATAAGCTGATCGAAATGACGGATGGTGGCTGCGACTACACCTTTGATTGCACTGGCAACGTCGGCGTGATGCGAGCGGCTCTAGAAGCTTGCCACAAGGGTTGGGGTCAAAGCATCATCATCGGTGTCGCCGCCGCCGGCCAAGAGATTTCTACTCGACGTAAGTCATCCGTGTTCGTGACTTGATTCATAGAAACTAATATCATGAGCAGCATTCCAACTAGTTACCGGCCGAGTATGGAAGGGATGTGCCTTTGGCGGTGTCAAGGGTCGCACACAACTACCCGGTCTTGTCAGTGACTACCTGGAAGGTAAACTGAAGGTGGATGAGTTCATCACTCATCGCGAAGAGTTAGATAACATCAACACGGCGTTTGAGACGATGAAGGCTGGCGACTGCATTCGCTGCGTCGTGACTATGACGAAATAGAAAAATAGAACAAGGAAAAAAAACAGGAAAAAAAAGGGTAACTGAGTCAGATTAATTCACTTGTAGGACAGCATTGAAATTAGGCAAATGGAACTGACGAGTCATGTAATAATGAATTGCAAATTGTATTCTTGGTGTTCGAATCAAAACCTCGAAATTGTCGTGATAATGACCGATACCCACGTCGTCCTCCCGCTCATCGTCTCTTGAGACCCGTTTCTTTGATCCAAGATTTTGACAGACTAATGCCGTGGTAGTTACTCCAAGCCGTGCAAGTGTTTCGTTTCGTAGGACACCCGATTTCCAGATCTCAGCTCCGGCGCTCTAGTTACTTCTCCTAGTGTGTCCGTAGTTCGAGACCTTTGTGGGCTACTAGCTAGCCGATCGACGGTTTCTTCCACGAGGCAGTGATTAAAGGAACGTGCAGAACTCGCTAGTAGTAACCGAATTAGACTTCGATGTCCCTCGTTGCGCCACGCGCTTCCTATCGAGTCCTGGAGGCCTCGGACGGGCCCGACGCTTGCGCCATAGACGTCTCTCTAATTAATAGGTAATGAATGACTGATCTCTCACATAAACCCAAAGAGATTGGATTTGTGAAAGGGAGACCAAGAGACGGGAACTTTTTTAAGATGCTACGACATAGTGGTATTTACGTGGTCTCGGATAGGCTGAGTTAAGCGGTCTAGACCTTAGAGCAATGTGATACAGGATTCCTTATGCATGTGCTTCAATTAAGGTCGTGTTAGGCACTTGATATTCGTTCCAAGTCAGTATAGGCCGACTTTATACATGAGGTAAGGACATGGAGGTGTGCAAAAACAGAGACCCCTGATCATCAATTCAATTCAATTCGAGACCCTGCTTGCATCTCAAAGTGGTTCCGGTTCTCCGCAAATTAGCCACCACATGATCGATGTGGTTCCCGCAGAAGGCGCCTAACTTGGAGATGCTACGGAATGCGTGGGGAGTTTGAACGATCTACGTAGGTAGGAATAGCAAAAAAAGAAATACCCAGTGGTGTAGGTAAGAGGTCGATATGCGAGGTTAGTAGAGCCAATAAGGCGTATGTAGATAGTGTGATCCCATTAGGCTGACCGGCTCGATGATCTGGATCGGCGTTATACATATATGGATGTACAGTACCTACCTTACCTACCTTACTCTACACGAGCTGGCCGAGTCGGTCAACGACAACAACAAGGCGCCTAGTTCAACGCCTAGTTAATGTGGAAATCTCCGAGGCATGGTTTACCAGCTAGATACTAACTAGTCTGCTAGTCAAGTAGTCTATAGACGATAACAGGAGTCCGTGACACGAGATTGATTTAGCCTCGCATGTTCGTATTGTAGTTTTTTTTGGGAACACCCGGAGATGATAATCGGTCGATAATTCGAAAAAAAAGCCTTACACCACCCACACACGAGTCGATAAAGTTATAAGCCAACGCCAGAACCTCCAACGCCCTTGCGCTCCCACGCTCCACACACTAGGCGAGTCATTGTGCAAAACGTTCAGGGGGGACATACGGTTGGAATGCTCTCTCGCTGGCAATCGACTTGCCAAGTTTGATCGAGCCCGCATTGCATATATTCCACTCCGACACGACATACGAGATTGCTTGTGCTGACGAGAGAGAGAGAGAGAAAGAAGATGAGCTATCGTAAATGAAGTATTATTTTGTCTACCTCTCTACTATACGTAGATAGGGGAAACATAGTATGTTACCAGAACGGACGGATTTGACATGTGGCAGTCGGCGAGCGGGCGTAACGCAAGGACAATTCGGCGAATGGAACTCGAGGCTTTTAAACCACCTACATGGTAGTAAGCAATGGCGGGCGGAAGGGATGCGATTATTTATCTATTGCTCATCTGATCATGTAGACAAGGAGGTCTTAGATAGCGACACCGGCTTATCTCCATCCCTTTTTTATGGAGTAGGTCCCCGGAGCCCGGCGTATTACTACCCTGTATGTTGATGGAATAGTACCTACTATCATGGTGGTAGGTATCACAGCCGCCTTGGGCGCGCGTGAAGTTGCCCCGAAAATCTATCGGGTTGTTCTGTCGGCCCTCGGTTGCTTCTCGCCCGCATAAAGTCAGAATAACATAGGTAGTGAATGTGAAAAACATCCCTTGATTTATTATACCGTTGCAATTTGGAGCCATTGAGTTGTTTCTCATCATTAGTTATTAGTTGTGTACCTATGTGTTACTTACTATTACTCACATTATTCCGTAATTTTATCTTTGTCTTTGTTTGAACCGATTCTTTGTCGTGTTCCAACGAGTTGGGCTCTGATTCAATAGTATTATACGTAGCTCAAATGCACCCATGTAGGTACATGTTTACATGCTGAAGGTATTGATTTGACGCCGAAGTCCCGAATTAAGGTGTTCTATTACTGATTGTACTGTAAATGGCTGAATGGATATTAGGTGGGCAATCTCCATCTCCAAATATTTACCTCCATGAGATACCTACCGTAGATAGATGTAAACCCCCCCGGTCCCTGCAAATGCATGCTTGTTTGGTCCTTGTCCTTGCCGCATCCCTGCCCCCGGTTTTCCAACTGATACGTGCATCCTTACGGCATATCCCAGCTAGATTATACCTAATCGGCTCGCCTCCCGCTTTCGGAGCCTTGCGCGGAATCGTCGTCATCAGAAATGATACCTGCGACCAGCTGCCACTAGTGACTGGTCGGCCCTGGTTCGTTGGCTTATGACCAGCAGTTTGAACCAGCCGGGCCAGAATGAGATGATCAGAAAATGCCAGTGGAGGAACCACGTTCGCCTCATCCTTTCTTTTCTAATACGGTAGTAGTAGTATTAGTATTAGTATTAGTAGTACCCATTCTATATGGTTCCATCCTCGCCGCCAACGTCAGGAGTCATTCACTGATACACAGAAAAGAGAAGAAAAGAAAAAAACGACACTATTCCCTGCTGGAATAGCGCCATTCCTGATTCCCTTGTCATCATCGTCATCTACATACATACATCTTCTTCTTCTCGTTCAACCTCAACCCTTCCGTCTTAACTTTTACTTATCATTAATACATTCAACCACCAGTGACTACGTTGATAGGTGCCAAGTTGTGTGATCTAAATTTCTAATACTGTAAGTCATCTATCCCATCACAGCCTAAGGCATATGCATCATCGAGTATCTACTCGAGCGAACCAACCATTCAATTCAGTAATTAGTAGTGGACTCTCCTTTTTCATTTGCCTGGTCAGGGCTTTGTGTCTCCACCAGGTTGCCATCATCCGAGATTTCCTTTCATTTAAAGGGACTGTCGTCTAACAATCACTGTAGCCGCTTTCGAGACCTTTCCCTTGATACTTAATTCTGTCCATTCCGATCTTAGCGACCCCCCCCATCCTCTACCTCTATCACCACCTACTACTCTCCACCACATAAAGGCCGAGAACGCAGAATCCTTTCTCTTCTCCCCCACAGACAGGAGAAGCTAAGTCGACGAATCCGCACTTTACGATCAGCAAGCAATAGCAATCATGGCGCCTCTGAAGCCTCGCTGCACCTTTAAGGAGTGCAAGTCCGCCGCCCAGCGAATCGTCGGCGATTGCGGATTCTGCGACGGACACTTCTGCGCGAAGCATAGATTACTGGAGGATCATAAGTGCAGCGGATTAGAAGACGTAAGCATGAGCCCCGCATCATCTCCTTCAGCAGCAGCAGCATCTAGCACAGCTAGCAGCACCGACGACGAAGAGGGCGTGTATGATCCGTTTGAGGACATGCAATGGTGGCTCGTCGGCCTACCCGAGGTGCTCTTCGAGGAGGAGTGTGCTTGTGTTGTGGATGATTTGCAGAAGACGATGCTAACTCTCAGCCCCAAACCCAGTGCAAGAAAGAATCGCACGAGCGCAACGCGGCCCAGCTCGAGGCCGAGAGGACACAAGTCATCCGGGGTGTATAAGAAGCGATACCCACACTCTCGTCGATCGCCACGCCCGACGACGACAGCCACCTCTCACCGCCGTCGCTCACCGACCGGATTGTCGGCCTCTGCTACTACGAGCCCAACGATCACTCCGTCGTGACCACCTACACTTCGCTTCTCCCCATCCCCAACTGAACCACTTTTTACGACACTTCGTTAAGTTGGTTGCACGCGATAGAGATAGGCAGTGCATCCTGCGACTTCGGCGGGCTTAGTCTGGTTTGCGTCTATCTATCCATATTAGTACACTCTTCTACGAGCACGGCGTCCGGGCATTCAACGTTGAATTCATTCATCCATCAGCAACATCATCATTTTTTCTAGTTAGGCTTGCGACGGCGCAGGCGGAATCAAGTCGAGGGGAGCCACCCCAAGTACTTTTTTTTTTTTTTTTTTATCATTTATTTATTATTATTATTTGACATCACGATCAGAAAGGCGTTGCGTGGTACGAAATCTAGTGGTCTACGTTCCTCCCACACGATAGAATCCGACTTAGAAGATTTCGGTAGCATTGTACATACTTGATTAGCTCCTCCTCCTCCACCTTTACGAAGTTCTCTCCTATTTGGAGATCGGACCTCTTCTAAGACATTCGATATTTACCTATCCATTACTCCGTCCACTTCCATTTCCATGTGACCCTTGTGATATCTTACAATCTGTTCCGATCACCTCGTACAAAATGATACAATTAATCCACGTGCTACTTTTTCTTTGACCTGCGTTGCTTCTTGGACAAAGGCTCCCTTTGTTGCGGAGTGCGCTCTGATGCGACACCCAGCCTATCCGTAGCCTCTAGTTCCTCCTGCTTTAGGACTGGGTCATCGGGTACCCCCTCGTTAACGACGACATCCTTCGTGACAACCTTTAGCTCGTCCTGCTCCTCCTTCACCTTCACAACGGCCCCATCATCCTCGACCTTCTCCACGACAACGCTCTCCCGTATTTTCCTTCCTTCCAGAACCTTCTTCCTCTCCGCGGCTCTGCACAAGCCGCGCAGTCCCAAATCGCACTCCCCGCATTTTCGCCCGACGGGCAGACATACCGTCTGCCCGAAGCCAACAAGCAGCCAATTGATCTCGCGCCAGCGATCGCGCGGCAGCCAGCTCTGCAGCTTCATCCGCGTCTCCTCGGGGTTCTTGGTGGCGTGCCAACCCCACATGTTCGTGATGCGATGGACGTGCACATCGACGCCGATGCCCTCGGTGCGGTCCCAAGCAGCGGAGAGGCATAGATGCGCCATCTTGGGCCCGACGCCCGGCAGCGCCACCAGGCCCTCGATGGAGTCGGGGATGTCGCCGTTCCACTGATCGCGCAGTATGACAACTGCTTGTTTTATGTACTTGGTCTTATTGTTGTGGAACCCCACAGCCCAGATCAGCTTATTTAAAAATTCCGGCTCGACCGCAAGCACGTTCTCGAGGTTGAGGCCGACCGGTGCGCCGGGCGCGTGGGGCGGGAGCTCGGTTTGGAGGCGCTTCATCGCTACGGCGTTCGTTGTGTCTTTGGTCTGGCTCGACAGCATCAACGCGATCAGCGTCTGAAAGCGCTGGTCTCGCGGGCTGGCTGACGTGTCGGCGAGGCGCTCGCACCCCATCGTGTCGACGGCCGCGTCGGCTGCCGGACCGCCGGGCAAGCGCATCGCCTTGACGGCGTCGTACATTGCCTCCCAATCGGAAGGCGCGGAGACTGTTGTCTCGCCCGTCTCTGCGTCGGTGGTTTTGCGGGCGGGCTTGCGCTGACGTCTGGGAGCCGACGGCGCGATGGCTTTCTTCGTTTCGACCTCCTCTTTGACCTCGGTCTTCACGGCGCGTCGCGGGGAGGTCTCGAGGAGGGTCGCGGTTCGCTTGCGCTTTCGCGCAGTCGCTATGTCCGGTATTACATCTTCGATGTCCGTCGCGGGGGAAGGTGAGTTCTCCTTGACGCTGGATCCGGTGTTGTTGTTGTCGCCATACCTGAAGCGAGCGAGCGTCGATCTAGTGATGCGTCGCGGTGGCGAGGCTAGCGGTCGAGGAGGCATTGGACCGGGCGATTTATTGATTGATCGTTGGATGCTCGATTGATTCCCATGCCGTTCGTTAATAATTCTTCTGTTCTTGAATCGTCGTGAACTCTATGTATTAAATGGATTTACAATGGATCCTTCGCATGAAATGGTTGTTAAAGGTCAGACTCTAGAAAGTCCCCCGTCAACCTAGTAGCTCTAGCATGGACCCTGCATATGGATTCGCCCCTAACCCCTATTTGGGTAAGCTGTCGGCCCATTTTATCGTTTAATACCCTTGCCCTTGCTCACTATTGCATAATAGAAAACGGTTCATTGGTTTGCGGAACCTGCAGCTCTCAGAATGCAATCGTAGCAATGTCGCCCGTATGCATTTTCATACAGTTTGAAAATGGAATGTTGGGTTGGCCTGTCCATGTTTTATCGACGACACGATTCCATTGAAATTATAGAATAGCAAACTGAATACTTGAGTAGGGGGTATCTATAAAAGCGATTCTTCTAGCATGCTGAATTCTTCGGCGTTGGTAAACCTTACAGAATGTTCACCAATCTACTTAAGGCATTTATATAAGAAACTCCTCTTTAATCCAGTGCCGAAGCACAACAAGGCCTTCGCTGAATTTCGGGGCATCAGACCGAACAATAATGGCAGCGTGACTGTGTCGAACCTTGTGAATCCAGACAGGATATTTACGCCACCCCAGTGTATCTAGTTCATCGATCATGGTAAACTGATGAGGTGTCAACGCCAATGTTGGGAATTGCGGGTGCGATTTCCTGCGTTCCAATGCTAGAATCTGAGTCTCGGCCTCGTTCATCTTACCGTCGTCGCGCTCGTCGTCCGAGGCTCGCAGATATGACTCCCCTTGCCAGGCGTTCAGGTTTTCATAGACGTCTTCGACAGTGCCTCGTATGTCCTTGATCCAAATTGGTGAGCGATAGTTTTGCACTTGGATACCGGCACGGCCCGATTCATGGAGCTTAATGCGTCGCGAGCTTCGGAAAGTTTGCACAACCGAGTTGAGCAAAAAGGCAACAATACCAATAGGAAGGAAGACGATTAGAGCAAGAATTAATGGAGTGCTTCGTAGGTAATCTACACCGTTCGTCTTGATACTGGCAATCGTCCCATTGCTGGTTTTTGAAGTTAAGGGAGACACCGGATGTATGGGATCCAGTATGATGTCCTCGTAACCCTTGAGATAATTGACCTTAACCTTTTTTAAGTCGGTGTAGGGGTCCGTCTTCATGATGCCAGTCGTATAGTATACGGCGCTTCTGTCGTTGACTATGTTCATGTATAGAGTTCGACGTTTGAATCGTCCCAAGCCTGACATGAAGATCGATTCGGGATCCGCTAGCACCGCGAGTAATGGTCGGCCAGTTCCACGGTAATCGTCGATTGTGAACAATTGCCTGCCAGACATTGACAATGTCCGCGCACCCAAGACATTCCAGATGTGGTTGTGCCATCCGCGTAGAGGGGTTCGAACACCGAGATGGGGCGTCGCAAAGGTCGTAAAGTTCTGTACGGTGGGTGTTAATACGCGATTCTCTTTAATAAAGGAAGCCTGCATACCACTGGCTCAACTTCACGAAGTACACCTCTCATCTCCAGTAGTCCAACGGCATAGCGGGCAACTAGTCCACCCAAAGAATAGCCAACAATGCTGAGCTTCCTTATATTTCCACCTTTATTTCGGATAGCCTCGAGTTCCTCTTCAATCTCGAGACATACGCGCTCGCCGCCTCGCTCAACGCCATCGTAGGTAAAACTACCACTGTTGCGCTTTGCAACTAAAAGGTAGAGTTTGTCTTCGGGATACTGATCTCTGAGTGCCTTTGCGACTGATCTCATATGGTTTGGGTTACCCCAAAGCTGTGGTAGGGGATATTTGTTAGCATTGGACCTCCATGCATACAGTAAAAATAGATTACAGGGGTGAGGAAGTACTGTACATACTCCGTGGACAAGTACACAAAGGTGATCTGCCGCTTTGTCGCCACCGGTATACTCCATTTTTATTAATTATGTATCTCCTAGAGACTTGTTTCGTCGAAACTCAACTCTAAGAAATATTTCAATGGTATATGGGGGGAATTGGAGAGTCAAATAATGCAGCTGAATCAATGAGTATTCGTGTCGGGAATATGAGACTCTCCGCGTGTCCCTAAAAAGAAGCTACAACGGCCGTATTGTCCCCTAAACCCGATCCATTATCTGCTGAAGGCCCAGGGGTGTGGAACGTGGTGCTGCAGGGAAGTAAAGGCCCCCATGGCTGACGTAGGGTTCAGGCACCCATTGTAATGACGATTGGATAATGTACCTAGGTACACGAGGATAGTACGTGCAGCAAGCTTTCTCAGGCGCTAGAGGAAGTGGAATATGTACAAAGGCAAGCAGAAAGCAGAATCGCAAAAGCCATGGATAGAAGTTGCTCTTGGTAGCTTATTTGCTACGTTGTTTCCCTTCTACCAGAAAATAATGTAATTGTTCTGTACCCCGGGTTGCATTTATGAAAAGGTTCCCAAAAACTGGGAAGGAAGTACTTTAATAGGTACCTAGATACGGTTTATCTTCGGAATTTCTTTAGCTGCCGTTTCAACTAAACATCCTTCCTTGAAGTAGTTGAACGGCAGCAGCTACCTTCCTACACAGTTACTTTGATAGTATCAACAGGTGTAATATCTCCATTACCTGCCCGTACCTACCCTACGCTCTCTTCTTCCCATCTTGAAAGTTGTTTCCGCTTTTTGAGTAGATACCTAGATACCTACCTACGAACCAGAATATCTTAGGCAGGTTTGTTTCTCTATCTGTAACTGTAACAGCCTAAGAAGCCAGACAACCGTGTATTGGCGTAGTAGAGCTCAAGTTTACAACTACAGCCACTTACAACATCCATTTCTCTCCTCTCTCGGTGCTACTTTCAAAAACTCTAGTCATACAACCATAAACTAATCAGCACTGCACTCAAATCATAATACATTTTTGATCCCTCATCTCTACATTTGCACTAGGATATCTAATTCTTTTTTATCCTTCCTTATTCGCTCGCTACTTCCAAGCTACTACGATCTTGGCATGTTTGCATAATGGCGGGCTCACTTGCAGCACTCAAGAACCTGCCTTGTCCCGCAGGAGACGCGTGCACCGCTTTTCAGTGTCTCTTCAAACATGATCGTGACACCGACACGTCGGCTACTGTGCCGGACCTAGGGAAGGGACTCACTGCAATAACTGGCGAATCCTCACTAGATCCAGTTCCGCCACAGAAAAGAATTAAGTTGGATTCCACAACATCTGCGCCATCCTATGGACAGCCAGCGCAGCAGTCCGAACAGAGCTCTGATCAGGGGATCCAAGAAGCTATGCCTCTGCTCAACGAGTCTCTGTCTAGCATTAAGCCAGAGTCTCTATTGACAGTGGACCGAAAACGACCATTCTCAAGCAATGATGGAACGGTCGATGTCTACGGAAGTGGTCATATTCATGATGAGAATGACGATGATGAATATTCTCCGGCTGGATACGCCACTGCTAGTGGCAAGCAGCAGAGTATTGCCCTGGGAATGAGCTACGAAGACATGCTTTTTGGTACCGGAAATTCTCATCAACAAGGCCACAAGAAAAAGGACGTCCCTGTAAATGAGAGCACGAAGGTTAGTAAAATATACGACGGGAGAACACCAGGTGAAAGCCAAGAAGGAAAAGGATCTTTGGATGGTACCCATGAAGGCAAGGACACACGGAATATCACCCCAGAAGGCAATAAATCAGAATCCAGAAAATCGTCAACTCTCACATCTACGGCGAAAGCACGCGGCATCAATTCTGACAAGTCGGCTTCGTTGTCTACTCTGCTCGCGCTTAATAAATCAGCATCCAATTCTTCACGTCCTACCAAACCAACTTCTACTACTCCCCAGTCACGCAACATAACAGCCAAATCCTCGACTTCTCAACCATCCAACATGTCGACCTCTTCTAAAATTACCCCCACACCTCAATCCTCCAAATCAACATCGAAGACAAGTTCTAAGAAACCGGAGACCCTCAACCCTCGTCTTCTCACCAGGTCCCCAGCTCAGCATGGCACACGTTTGAAACTTGTGCAGGCTCTCCATGAGCAATACAACCGTCTCAATGCTGCTTTGAAGAAAGAGGCCAGTGATGATGAGTCAAAAAGTTTCGTACTTTCAAGTCAAGAACTAATCGTGAAAACACTTGACGACGAGCAAGAGATGGCAACGAAAAAGTTCCAGATCTACGGCAATGCTATCCGTAACAGGATTATGGCTTGTAAACGCATGACCGCTTCTCAATGGAAGGAGGAGCGTATCAGTCAAACCAAGGCTAGCAATCCGCAGGCCTCAGTTGCTACACCAGAAGCTCCAAAGCCTATCGTTACTGGGTTGACCACAACTCAGGAGATAGAATTTTTGCCTCGCTTAGTGTGGAATCTGAGCGGACTCGAGAGATACGGGTATGTTACCACCATCCCGTCAATCGACGACATTAATAAGGCCCGTGAGAGCAATGAGGTTTCAGGGAACACAGAGGTTTGCGATAGATGCACTCGACGATTTCAAGTCTTTCCTGGACGAAGAGAAGAGGACGGGGCCTTGGCTTCTAATGGTAGCTGTACGTACCACCCCGGTAAGATCTACTGGACCGAGCGAGGTCCCGGTAAAGGAGCCCAAGGCCAGAAGAAGTACCGTTGCTGCCACCAGAGTGTCGACGACGATTCGGGTGGATGTACTACGGCGCCTACTCACGTCTTCAAGACAACGGACACGTCCCGGCTGGCAAGCTTGCTTAACTTCGCTGAGACCCCAGATAACCCCGATATTCCCAAGGACAGAGCAGTATGCTTTGATTGCGAAATGGGCTACACGGTGTATGGGCTTGAACTCATCAGACTTACCGCTATATCCTGGCCTGATTACGAGCCGCTGGTCGACATCCTTGTGCAGCCGCACGGAGAAGTCTTGGATCTCAATACTCGTTACTCTGGTGTCACCCCCGAGGATATGGTTTCAGCTGAACGGTGGGTGCCGGGACAGGATCATAAACCGACTGTAGTGGCATCATCTCCGAAGCCAAAGCTCAAGCTCGCTTCAGATCCCAAGGCAGCTCGTGACCTCCTCTTCTCCCTGATCGCCCCGAGCACGCCCCTGATCGGCCACGGGCTCGAAAACGACCTTAACTCTGTGCGAATAATTCATCCGACATGCATCGACACGATTATTCTCTACCCTCACAGGCGTGGATTACCCCACAGAAATGGTCTCAGAATGCTGATGGAAACACTGCTGAACCAAAAGATCCAGGTGGAGACGGACGAGGCCGCGCCCGAGGGGCACGACAGCGCTGAGGATGCAAAGGCAGCCGGTGAGCTGGTTCGACTGAAGGTCCGCGATGACTGGAAACTTCTTCAGGCGAAGGGCTGGGCTATCCAGGACGGCGAGGTTGCCCCTCCCGATGATGGTTGGACTTTCGTGAGTGGTAACAAGGTGAAGAAACGTGGCATTTAACCAGTGGGATGTGCTGCGTGGTCACCTGAAGGGATGTATGGGTGGCCTGGTGTGCCTCTAGGAGCATTATTGCACAGCGTTTGATTTTGTACCTGATGTAGCATAGAAGAGGGAAGAAATGATTCATCAACCTAGGTACCTTATGGAAACAAAAAAGAACTCTCGCTTGCCTAGACCATATTCTAGTGTCTTTGGTCTACATTACGATGTCTTAATAGGTAGATCAATTCAAAAACAATGCAAAACCACACATAGACACATTTCCTCGACTTCGTGACATCTTGTAGTAACACATTAATCGTATCCCGAAGTGGAGAATCGGGCACTTAGGCTGTTTGATAGGTATTATACACATGGCCCCTTTTTTTTTTTTGGATATCCTCCTAATTTTATTTTTAACTTAAAACATTTATATAAAACCCTTACGTCCTGCCCACAGAAAGCAGAAATTGACTACCGCTGCCGCCGCCCTGCTTGCCGCCGGGCAGGTAGGAGACGTTGGGATTGGAGGCGAGGGTCTGGGCGATCTCGCGGCTGGCCTCGATCTTGCGGATCTGGATGAGGCCGTCGCCGGACTTGGCGATGGCCTTGGAGATGGTGTCGGCGCTCTCGGCCTCGCCCTCGGCGCGGATGACGTTGGCCTGGCGCTCCTGCTCGGCCTTCTCGACGATGAAGCGGGCGCGCTCGGCGTCCTGCTGGGCGATCTGCTTCTGCTCGACGGCCTTGGTGAACTCCTTGCCGAAGGTCATGTGCGTGATGGACACGTCCTCGAGCGCGATGTTGAACTCGGCGGCGCGCTTCATCAGGTCCGTCCGGATCCGCTGCGACACCGCCTCGCGCTGCGTGATCAGCTCCGCCGCGTCGAACTGCGCCACGATGGCTTTGAGGACCTCGTTGCCGATCGACGGGAGGACTCGCTCGTCGTAGTCGGTGCCGAGGTTCTGGGGGTTGGGTTAGTTGTTGCCGCTGTCTTGTTTATGCGATCCTTTTTTTCCCGTATATATATTTGTCGCAGTGGTTCTGGAGTAAGGAAGAGAAAAACACACCTGGTAGATCTTAGGCAAGCTCTTGACCTCGGGCCTATGCAGCACTCGTAGCGTCAAGCTGACCATCTGCAAGTCCTTGCTGCCGGTGGTGGTGGCGATGTTGCGGGGCTTGGTTCGCACGTCGAAGATGATGCTCCGCTGCAGCCACGGTATGAGGAAGTGCGTGCCCTCGTTGACCACGTTCTCCTTGACTCCCTGCAACCGGTCGAAGATGACGGCTCGTGTGCCTCCGCGCACGTCGTACAGCGAGGCCTGGGCGAGCATCCCGGCGCCAACCGCCGGGACCGCGAGTCGGTACACTTGTCTGAGTAGGTAGTCCATTGTCGTCGTATGTCTATGCCGAATCCCAGTTCATTTGGTGGTTTGCCGGTTTTGAGCTTCCCCAAGGTTCTGGTGGTGCTCGACGGATGTTCGATGGAGCTCTCGGATCTAAGAAATCGTAAAGTGGGATTGAATGCTTATCGTTGTTGGTCTGTGCATTACTAACGGGTACGTACTTGTAGTTTACTATGTAATTGGTGGGGCTAGAGTCGCTGCTGAAAAAGTTGAGCCACATGAGGCGTCACATTGCTCGGTTCAAGTTCCAATCCTGGTCGGGCAAGCAGCATCCAATCAATTCATCTTCAATTTTGACGTCGCGAGTTTCAACCGAGATTCCCAACTCTCATTCCTCTAACGATCCTCAATTGAACCACACACCCGTCAATTGATCTCTTTATTCACGATGCGTCCTACCCAGGTCCTTATGGGCGGTGGTGAGAGCCCCGTCGGCAAGCACGGAAAGTAAGTCGTCTCCGTCGAACCGAATCGACCTGCGTTCTTTTTGGGTTGCTCCCCTGCGAATTGCTGCAACACTGCAGCACGGCCAAATCGACGACTAAGATGTTATGAATGCATGCTAATGTTCTTATTGTAGGTTCCTAGGTGGCTGGGGTGGCTTCGGTGAGTGATCTTTCGAATCCGAGTCGAGATGGCGCAAATGGTCGAAAATGGGACGTCCCCATAGAGAAGGGCGACAAGAAGATTGGCGAATACAAGATGAGGAATCGAATACGGGACTGTTTCAAGATGCTAGGAAAATCGGACGATTTATAGACAACGGGTATTGGAACGGTAGACTGACTAGTTGGGTTCAATAGGTGGCATGCCGCAGAAGGGAATCATCAGCTACACCCTGAGCTCCAACAAGCAGAACTTCTTCGCCGGTGCCGCACACGCTGCCGTCTTCAACAGCTGGAGAAGGTTCAGCGCTCAGGTCCTTTACGTCGCCCCTCCGCTTCTATTCTTCTACTATGCCATGTCGTGGGCTACGGACCGGTATGATACTCTTATGTCCTTTGCGAGCCAACATATGATGGGTCAGGTTTGGCTAATATTAAGCAGAAACCACTACCTCAACTCCAAGGCTGGTCGCGCGGAGTTCGACGAATAAAGGGGATGAATGCATAATAGACGATTGGCGTTGGGGTTGAATTGTCCTATGTAGACAAAACCTTGTATACCTACAATTAGACCGGCACACAAGAAGCATATATTCAAACCTTTCTCGTGTTGACGTATCTTTTCGGCTTCTTACTCCCCGTGAAACATCTATCTTAGGGAAATGCTATTATCTTGATACTAAAATGTTACTTCTGACTTAGTAGCTTTCCAAGAACCAAGTACTTGGGTAATGGTTATTAGAATTGATTGTTAATACTCGACCTTTAATTTCTATTTATTCTTTTCTATATCTATTAAGGGGTAGGAGAATGCATGATCGTATCTTGTATCTTTGAACGAGAAGAAATTCACATTGAAGCTTAACATATGCAACGAATGAGACGAGCGCAATTGGTGAGCGGAAATATTACAGCCAAGCAAAGTTGACGTAAAAGTAATCGGGCCGGCAATTCCTCGGCAAAGTTTCCTCTTACAACGCCTTCGACCTTGAAACAGCTCACTTGAACTATTCGACGACAACATCCCCAAATCGAACTCTCCCCTCCTAAAATCAGCCAAACATGGCGTCCAAGGCAGTAGTGAAAGCTGCAGGGGGTGTTGTGAGCCTCAGCCAGGTATGCAATGCCTGTCTACTCGAGCTACCAGTCGTACAATCCATAGCAAACCGACCGACCAGCTTCCTTTTCCCTCTTCGCTCGGAAAAGCTAATGAACGCCATTGTCTACAGAAACAAACCCTCCAGTCCACCGGGATATGGGAGCGCATCCGCCGCGCCTTCGCCGTCGACCCCGAGCGCTCCAACGGTGTGCCTTTGAACCCGTACTTCCGAAACCCGACGCCGGGCGGCCAGGATCCCCTACAGTATGACGACCCGGTGACGATCCCGGCGGGCGACATCGCCGACAACCCATACTGGAAGCGTGATGCCCGTCGCGCGTATCCGAAACTCAGCTTCGTGACACAGGGCGACGCCGTGGCCCTGCTCAGCGTCGGCAGCGCCGCCGCCCCCAAGCAAGAATTGATCGGCGAGGCCGGCCAGAAGCAACTGGTTGCCGTGCAAGAAGAGGGCAAGACGGGCCTGGCCGCGTACTTCGAGAAGAGCAAGGACGTGGCCAAGGAGACGCTGCTGGTGAACGGCTTGCCACCGCTGCCGAGCGGACAGGCGAAGAAGGCGGATGGCGATTGGGAGGTTTACAAGTACAAGTTGACGGAGGAGAACACGTACCCCGATGTTGATACGTGAGTATTCTATATGCGTGCTCGTGAAGATATGAGCGAGTGTGATGATTGCGATTGCTAACAGGATGGTAGATACCCCTGCCGGACCTTCAAATAGACGGAGATGACATTGCGTGTACGAGGGGCGAGTGTACATATCACAAATCAACAAATCAGAGAAACCAGCCCTAATACTAGATTTTCTTACGGTTAAGATGAAAACGGGATATATCGTTTATGTGATATGGTGGATCTATTATTCATTCAAGTTGTTCCTCATCTAGATGAACTTCCGCAGAGCATAGACTCAGATTTGGTAATCGTTGAGATGGTATATGCTAAAAGTTGGTCTGAAAATGTCACCGACTTGACTTCTTTCCCAAGAAGCAATCAATCTAAGGCGGTTGGCTTGAACTCTGCGCCTCTTCCGTCCGCCGCGTAATCTTTCCGATGTCTTCGATATTCTCATTCTTTTGCGCCGGCTGAGCTGATCGAAACCTATCGACCGATCCTTTGCCTGCCCCTTCGCCCACGGCTCGCTCGATCATCTTGACTCTGCTCTGCGCGCCTTTTATTCGGCTGTCGAAATCATTGACCGATTCATCGTCATTCTTCGTCGACAAGGTCCCGGGCTCCACCATACCGTACAGCATGCTAACGTTCTTTTCCAGCCGCGCGTTGCTGTTTAGAGGTGGCAATTTCATCGCTTCGGGCTTTTCCTCTTGGGTACTGGACGAGGCGTCTTGTGATGCCTCTTGTGGTGGAGTGCTACTTGGTACGGCATATTTCTTCATGTTGGGTATGCGATTCGCCCAGACTATGGCTTTGCCCTGTAGTCGGCCGGCCTCTAGAAACTTCTCGTATCCCTGCTTCATGCCGACTGACCGACCTTCGATGCGCCCGGCTTCAGCGCCATCTTTGTAGCCCTCGTCATACCCTTCTTTATAGTATTGCTCCTCGAGGTTTAGGATGTCATCAAATGGGTCGTCTGAGTCCATTTTGAGATGTGATATTTATAAATAATCGTTTCGTCTGCCTTTTTATGATCTTCCGCGTGCTTCTTTGTTCGCAAAGAGTTTCAAGTGCTCGAATTTATTCCACTGTGTCGACTTGGATTAGAAATTGAAGATATTATGCGACAGCCTTTGATGTAAATGCATATGAAGCTTATGTGAGGAATCGCAGGCTCGGAATGGAGGGGCACGTATCCGCTGTGGGGTAATAATATTGCACTAAAAGCTATTATTCGATTAGACGGAGGTACCTCATATTTGTAACAGCACTCATATGAGTTAAAAGTACCCCGCTCAGTTAATTATCGATACTAAGGCGGTCATGAGCTACAGCTTTCACACCTTAACCTTCAATACCTGTAACATAGAAATATACGAATTCCCCTAACACAAAACAACACAGTGGAATCTTTCGACAAGCGAGAGGGGTAGAAAAGGGACTTTATATTCGAGCACCTATTCAACAATATACAGAAAGACTAAAAGAGACCTATAATGGATATTAGACGCCTTGAGCCGCGGGATATCCCGTTGATCCAGCATGCCAACTTGGAGAACCTGCCCGAAAACTACTTTATGAAATACTATCTATATCACGCCCTATCATGGCCACAACTCAGTTATGTTGCCGTCGATGTTTCGCGGCCGAAGAAGACGCCCTACGACTACCCTAAGATTGTCGGCTATGTATTGGCCAAGATGGAGGAGGAGCCCACAGATGGTGTCCAACATGGCCATATCACCTCTCTCTCCGTCATGCGAACGCACCGTCGCTTGGGTATCGCCGAGAAGCTTATGCGACAAAGCCGTAAGTCCCAGCTTTGTGCTTTTTTTTTTTTTTTTTTTTTTTTTGCTATTTACATCTATAAGCGCATACACGTACATATGCTAACATAAAACAACACAGAACTGGCCATGGTCGAAACCTTCGGCGCGCAATACGTCAGCCTGCACGTCCGCGTCTCCAACAAAGCCGCCATCCACCTGTACACCAAGACCCTAGGCTTCGACCAGGAGAAGACGGAAGCCAAGTACTACGCGGACGGCGAGGACGCCCACTGCATGCGCCTGGATCTCTCGGGCATCCGGGAGCAGATCCTCGACGCCGCCGCCGCCGCCGACGACGACGACGACGATGGTGGCGAGGCCGAAGACGAGGGCGAGCCGGTGGGTGATGCGGGCAAGGCCGAGGACAAGAAGCCTGCGGCGAACAAACAGAAGGAGACCAAGCGCAAGGTCAAGGTCGGGCGAGCGCTGGGCGTGCAGGCTTTGGTTGAGAAGGACGAGAGCAAACACTCGTAAAAGACTGCCTACCTACCTAGGTACGCAGAGTGTTGATTGGCCAAGTGCTACAAGTCACATCAGAAAGGAGTGCTAGCTGGCCTCTGGGTGGGTGACCGAGGGCCTGGATAGCTGCGCCGCGGAACTCCTCGAGTCATTTAAGCACGCGTGTTTGTCTTGGGGTGTCGTGGTGATGGTTGACAGAGTGTGTTTTACGATTAAAAAGGGCTAGTATATCGAGGTGGCTATACGCTATACGATATTGTAGTAGGGGATAAATAGATAAAAGTCTTACTGGACACTTCCTGAGGAATAGATCCATCCCGAAGACAAGAAAGAAATTCATCAAATTCATAATTGCTTGATTGTGCTATCTTGAGTGGTCTTATGGTTATGTTGTACTTCGTAAACATCGTTTGCTTCCGTATTTGCCAGGTCATTAATTACCAGTCTCCCATAGTCCTCCGTAACCCTTGATCCCCGACGCCATCACCTATGTTGTTTTTAATATTATCCGTGAAACTTGTATAACCCTTCCACATAATCTCATAAACCTGTCTTAGTAGTAAAGTCAGATAGCTAGCTACCTAGCCGCTCAGCCTAACCAAACCGTCTCCCATCCTCCTCTTCCTTCTCCAGCCGCCTAGCAAACTCCTCATCGGCCTCGATCCTTAACCTCTCCACATCCCTCCCCAAACCATCAATCTCAGCCTCCAGCTCCTCGGCACGCTGCTGCGCCTGCGTCTTCGCCTTGCCCTTGTCGTCGCCTCTACCCTGCCGCGCCGCCTCGATCTGTTCCTTCTCCACCGTCTCGCGCAGCGACAGCAGGACCTCGGCTTTGGAAGCCATGCGCGCCTCGAGCTCGTTGGCCGTCGAGTACTTATCACTACCACCACCACCACCACCACCTCCGTCGTGGGAATACGAGTCCCGGGCTACGCTTGGAGGAGAATACGGGAACGAACCCGGTGGCGGCGGCGGTGGTGGTGGTGGGACGGATGCGCACGGAGAAATCCAGGGAGTTGTGGCAGCAGCGACGGCGACGGCGGCCGCGGCTTGCGCGCGCGCCGCGTTCGCTGTCGCCTGCGCGTCGAAGTGCGCTCTCCGCGCTTGCGACTGTGCGAAGGCGCGGGCCGAGTCTGCTTGCGCGCGGGCTATGTCGGTTTGCTCCTGGGCCTGCGCGCGCGCGAGTTCGCTCTGCTGTTTGGCGTGCGCCCGGGCCGCGTCGGCTTGGCGTCTGGCGTCCTGCACGTGGGCCTCCCAGGGGCGGTGGCGGCCGAATGGGAATCCGGGTGGGAAGGTCGGGGCGGCGCCGCCGCCGCCGAAACCGCGGGGTCCGGTGTGTATGTTGGGTACGCTGGGGACGCTGGGGATGTGCGGCGTGGGGATGTGAGGGTGCATGGTATGATGGTCGACGTGTCTGCCGCTGCTGCTGCTGCTGCTGTGCCTATTACCGCCCATCTCGCGCTCCGCGTGTCGGAAGTCGCGCCTGTGCGACCTGTGCTCTCTCCTCTCGGCCGTGCGGCGTTCCCTGCGCTCGCGCTTGCTCGCTCGTTTCTGCTCTCTTCTTTCTCGTCGTGCCGCTCGTCCGGTTTTCTTCTGCTCTCGCTTCAGCTCTTTGACTCGCATCAGGAGCGTGCGTACTTCCTGGCGCGTGGCCTGCTGGTTGACATCGTTGGTTGGTGGCGGTGGACGGGCGTTCTTGGCTGCTTTGATGTTGGAACGAGCGGTTCGGAGCATCTGTTTGGTGATCGGCTGCTCCGGGTGCGCAAGCCATGCCGTGACGGACTGCTTGACGACAGGGAGCTGGCCATCCTTCAGGTCGTCCCAATCTGGAAGGCTGCCTATGCTGGACTCTGAGCCTGAATCCGACGAGGACGAGCTGCTGGAACCAGAGCTGGGCGAGCGGTCGCGCTGTCCAGTGTGGTGTCCATCGTGATAACTCTCACTTCCCCAGCCAAAGCCTCCGCGACCATGACCGTATGCCATCCCGTAGCCACCAAATCCTCTTCCTCGCTGGGCGTTGGGAAAATGGTCAGGGCCTAGGCCGCGAGACCCAGGACCGGAATTAAAACCAAAGTCACCAGTAGACATGCCATTCCAATGCACGCCGTTGCGATCCGCTCTGAACGAGTCGCCGAACGAAACTCGATCACCGTCGATAGCCAGACGTCCGATACGAACGCCACGACCGCTTGCTTCGAATGATCTAAACGGATTCCATCTCGATCTATTTGTCTGCTCTCGAGAATCAGGTGGTGGTGGTGGTTGGGATTGCGAGTCCGCCGTAGGAGTGAAGGGTTGACCAACAGGTTCTCGGGACGCACTAGGCGACGGGGCTGGTGGTGATCGACGTATAGTAACGCCTCTAGGTCCGAAGAAGCCGTCATTCCACTCATGAATCATCTCGTCGATATCCCGTGGAGACCGCGGCGGACCATCGAAAGGCGCCTGGATCTGTCCCAACTGCGTCTCGACGACGCCCTTCTCGGATGCAAGTGATTTTACATTCTCCTCGGCCTGTAATTTGCGGTCGGTGACTTCCGAGTTCCTTCTTGAGGAATGGTCGGGCAAAAGGTAGTTGAGAAAAGTATGCCAGTCCTGTTCGGTGGTGTCGTGTTCCCTCGCCCACCCCGGGTATGGGAACTCGTCTGGAGAAGCATCCTCTGTGATTGCTAACGCGATGACTAGGGTTGGTCCAGCCGCTTGTTGCGATGCAGAAGCAGAAGCAGGGCGGGATTCGAAGTAGGAATGAACTGATGAGGTTGTCTGCTGGTCATCACCGCCAGAAAAGTTGAGATGAGATTCCCGTGGTGTCTCTGGTGGCGTGTAGACGGTGGTGCTGTGAGAGGTAACCGAAGCATCGTCATCATTTGCCCCGGTTTGACCGGCTGGTGATCGCCCCGCATTCGAATAGATGTCAGTTTCGCTGTAGGGCGGAGGTGGAGCGTCGTCCATTTTGGAGTGTTGTTGGATGAGGTGTATCAAAATATTACGATGGTAGAACAGATAGTAGTGTCTAGATCGAGATGATTAGAACATCAATACCGCTGAATAGTATAGAGTTCAGGTGTTTATATCATCTAGGCGTTGATGCTGTTTGATTAGAAGCTAAATACTGCGGTGCAGAGCTTCTTCGCTAGTCTTACAAAGAAGGTAAAATTACGGAGAATCGTGAAATAAAACTGCTGCCTAGCAGGTCTCGGATTGCTTTTTTATTTGTCTACGGACCAACCTAGGTAACTAGGTATTTGATCCCGTCGCTACCAAGTATCGGGACAGGAAAAGATCTCATTGGCGGCTGAGCTTTACAGCCCTCGATCGTCCAAGTCAGCTATTCTTGAACGAGATTCGCTCAAATCCGGGTGGTGGACCAACCAAGCTTCGATCAAAGTCCGCTTGCTCACCCTGTCTGCTTGTCACCCCACGTTCCGAGAGCTGACCTCCTTGCCCCCTAGTTCCTCAGTTCGCTTTCTGAAAATATCCCTGCACTTGCATGCCAAGCTAACTGTTAAGTGACGCGGCCAACATGATGCCCACGCCAGGCTGCATTAGAAATGAGTCAACCTCTACATATCAGGGCTGCCTCTAATATTCCGAATGAGCTCAATTGCAAGTCCTGTAGCGTTCCTGTGTGCGAGACATATTGAGCCAGCTCATCCTGATAGAGAACTTCCACGCGTCAAGCATTCCCTGTGTCCACGACCGCTATGAATTAATTTGGCTAAATATGACGCTGCAAGCTTCATCTTTGAATTTTGCCGAAGAGATCAAAGCTCATATCTTCTTCCTTGTAATGGTCGGCGATGATACCGTGTAAATGGTCCTTGGAGTGCGCACCCCTATTATAACAAGTTAGCGATTCATAGACGTGCAATTTATACATCTAAGCAATTTCTTACAGATTTGTTATGTATGTGTTGACAAGCTCGGTAGGGATGAACTCGGAGATGGCGTTTTTTATCCTGACTTGCTTGACCATTGCACCATCTGCGAAACTAACATATTCGGAGGGGTCGCCCCATTCGACTGATGTTTCTTGATGAGAGCGACTGTCTGGGCTGAGCTTGTAGACACCGCCGAGGACAATAACCGTTCTTCCCTGCTCTCGAGCGGCACGAGCGATCACTGCAGCACCAGAGTCAACGATAACATCACCCTTTCTTGTAATCGCTCGCGCTCCCAGTATGACTTTATTCACTTTCGACATGTATGCCATCAAGCCGATATTCATGATATTCACCACAGTCGATCCGCTAGACGATAGGGACTTTCGTAAGGGTGCGTAAGGATCCTCTGTAGTAGAGGCCGTAGATGGATCGACGACGAGGAATAACGTAAACTTTCTCTTGGATGCGGCGCGCGTGAGGAACTTTTGAACCGTTCTCGAGGGTTGATGGACTAGTATGTAGTCTCCCGGATGAATGACGATATCAGCATAAGCCTGGACCTGTTCATCGACCTGTTTGATTTCATCCATAATTTCCTCAATACCGTCGATTACTTCGGACCTGAGAGCCGACATATTTGTAGATTGTGGAAATCGCTGTGGTGTCGAGGCTCCCGAACCTAACTTGGGCGTGGAGCTGGGCGAGGGAACGAAGTCTGGATCCGATAGGAGGTTGAACATAGACTGCGTACGGGCAAACGACCCAAGAGCAACCAAGGGAAGCGGTCGTGTTGGTTTGCCGACGGGAGGAGTCTGGATTGCGGGAGGAAGGGCAGGGGTTGAGTCGGCGGGTGAATCGGTTCCGTTATCATTTCTGTCTTCTGAAGCTTCGTCGCGTATTAAGCCCAAGATTCTCTTTACGATATTTCCAATAACTAGTTCGTTAGGCTGCGCTGTTACAAGCTTCCGGCCGACTAGCTGAACACGCCCGATAAGTTGTTCGACATCCGACCATTTGTCTCTGGCGACGACTTGAAGGAGGACATGGGCTGTGGCAAGGGCGCATGGTTCGGAACCTTGAATTTGTCGTCGCTTAAGTAGACTATATCCGGCGTTATTAGCCTTGACCTGTTATACCATAATGGACCTCAGACCTCAGATCTCAGACTTACGATATGAGAAACTCGACGGATGCATCTACTGGCCGACTTTTCAGGGCGTCAAGAAACTTGTCCAGGTCGGGCGCATAACCCCCCTTAGGAGGCGCCATTTTCGACCTTCGAAAACTTGTCTGCGAGGTGTCGGTTCGTAGAAGAATTGAGCTCTAATGGCTTTGTATCTTGGTACCTCTGCGGCGTTGATCGGCGCAAGTAGAACACAGCGGGGAATGTGTCGTCCCAGCTAGAAACCTGATGAATTTGTTTTGTTAAAACCTCTGTAAAGTACTATGTGGTTTTAGTATGGTCTCGGTGTCGGATTAGCTCCCAATTGCTCGGAAATGTTGGTAGGGAGGATAGTGGGCGGAATTATTGTCCTAGAAGTTTTTTTTGTGAGAAAATGTGAGTCAAAAGCGATCAACCGCGAAAGACGCAAATGACCGAGGGGGAGGTACCCGGGTACATCATCCTGCATGGCGGGGTCGGTCGCATTTTACCTAAAATTTGGAGCACGGATGTTCAGCACGTGATAGGCCTAATCTAGCTAACTTACTTCTTATAATACAGCGGACAGGAGTGGTAAGGAGTGGTAAAGAGCGGGACAAATGCCGCTAATTTCCAACGGTACGGTGGCAGCTGGGTGATGTGGTTTCTTGGCTCCAATCGTTTTATTCTGTTGGGTCCCGACGCAACTGTTTGCTCAGCAACTTTCCAGCGCAATAAACTCCCTGGCTTAAACCTTCGTTAGCTAAAGTGAGGCTTCTAAAGCTCTTTGGTCAAAACAAAGACCACTTGTATTACGAGGAACCCATTCGCGACAGCGTGTTTTTTCCGAGTTTTTTTTTATTCTAATCCGAAGAAGCCACAAAGCTTTGAATGATATCAGGGATGAAATGTTTGGAAAAAGCAGGTAACATCTGGCCTCCACTGTCACGCGTAGCCATCAGCGATCGTATCTCAACCGAGGTTTGAAAAAGAGAATCCCCGATCTCTTTCTGTCTCCATCCTTCTCCATAACAGGAATTCGTTTATTACATTTAAACATTTTTGTAAATCTTCAAAAAATTGGAGAGCAAACACGACTCGGACAATTCAAGCCTAGCCGACCGATCGTCAATTGTACAAACTACCTACCTACCTATTATCCGCCGTCGCCGCAACCACCATCGAACGACCCAGATCATTTAATTTAATAATTTACCTACCAAATTATCGGACTTGTTCTTTGGCGGGCACGGTCGGTCCTTCATGGCTTGCAGGTCGACCGGAAGATGAACTCTCTCAATATAATATCTGCGCGCGTCTCACCGACCTCGAGTCCTGCCCCTTCGCGATCCAACTCCCTAAGTCATATCGGTTTGGCTGTTGCACAGTCCGGTGACAACCCAACGTCCTCGGAGGGGACGTTGATCGGCGAGAAAGGCGTGACGGCTTCCGAATCGAACGAAAGTCCGTTCGATAAGGACGACGAAATTCCTGGCTTGGACGAGAAGACACCCCTATTAGAAAAGGATGATTGTAAGGAATCGAATATTCGATCCTACTCATGGCATGCTATCCCCGGGCGCATAACAAACAACATCGTAAACTCGATTCGTTGGGTTCTATCTACCATCGCCGCGCCTGGAGTATACTTGGTTGCTTGCTTTTATGACGAACAAGGCAATTTCGCCCCCTTGCGACAGCTTAGGAGCTTGCTTGGTATTTATGGGGGCGACACGCGCAAATTCGCAGCTGATTATCACGAGACCATCGCGCTAGGCGACGAGAAGCTAACCTTGAAACGGCCCAGCCAAAGCATCAGAGGAAAACATGCTTTTACGGCTTCGCGGCCAGCACTTTCGTCGGGGACTTCATCTTCTGGTATATCGTCTGAGTCGGATTCGGATACGGGTAGCAGGACACATGGTACTCGCCGCGGCTCCGGCTCCTCTGGTCATCATGCGCGGTCCAAGTCTCTGGATGCCTCTGAGGAGAGTGTCCCGGCAAGGAGATCGATAAGGATCAAGCTAAATAATGACGAAGCAATGCGACAACGAAAACACAAGAAGGCCCAGTCCATGAGCGCCAGCGGTGGTGCTAACAGCGGCGAAGCCTCGTCAGATCTATCGGCACAACTGAAGTCTCCTACCTCCCCCGTCTCTGCCCTGACCAGATATCCGAAGACTCCTGCTCCTCCTAGACCGTTAATACCCCGGCGCCAACCTTCCTTCCTACCCTACGAACCTGTCGCCGATCCGAAACATCTCAAGACGCTGATACTGGATCTCGACGAAACATTGATACACAGCATGTCGAAAGGTGGACGAATGGGTTCAGGACACATGGTCGAAGTGCGGCTGAACACGACATACGTCGCAAGCGGGGGCCAACAGGCCTTGGGGCCTCAGCATCCCATTTTGTACTATGTTCACAAGCGGCCACACTGCGACGAATTTCTTCGAAAGGTGAGATGATTGGTTGACGTTGGCGACTCACGAGATTGGCATGCTAACCTAGGTTGTAAAGGTTTGCAAATGGTTTAATCTTGTCGTCTTCACGGCGTCGGTTCAAGAGTACGCTGATCCCGTCATCGATTGGTTGGAATCCGAGAGGAAGTACTTTTCTGGGAGATACTACCGGCAGCACTGCACATTCAGGCACGGCGCATTTATCAAGGATCTTAGCTCGATAGAACCTGACCTGAGCAAGGTCATGATCCTGGACAACAGCCCGTTGAGCTACATGTTCCATCAAGGTAGGGTATCCCCTGAAAATATGGAGCGAATTAAGTTTGCTACCAGCGCATCTATACCTATGCTAACCGGATAATCGATGCAGATAATGCGATTCCCATTCAAGGATGGATCAACGATCCTACGGATAATGATTTACTGCACCTGGTACCTCTTCTGGAAGGATTGCAATACGTTTCGGATGTTAGAGCATTACTTGCATTACGGGGTGGAGAAGACGGGCAGCATATGACGACGTGAAGACAATAAATAAAAGACGAATTGGACCTTTCTGAAGACAGAGACATAGCGGGTGTTAATTGGCACTGAGCGGTTGGAGGGGATGATACACCAAGGATTAGCATTAAGGAACTTTTTTACCCATTACGTGCCTCCCAGTACAGGTTTAAGGCGTTAATATAATACGTGTGCATTTCCAAGGAGTTGGAGACTAGCAGAGAAAACAGTTGGCGAGTAACGGGAAAGGGGCTTGGCCTAAGGTACCTAACTACCTAATGATGAATGATTTGGCGGAGGCGAGAATTGGTGGAAGAGAACCTACCGGTACCTAGTCAAGGTATTGTGTAATTATTCCCAGTTTCGGTTTGGTTCTTGTTTATTCGGTATGGGGAAGCTCGCCCACTTCACATCGTCATCATTTCGTGAGTTTTCGAAGCTATGATGGGTGGATTTGTTGCGCTACGAATAAGGTCGTTTCTGGTAACGTTTAAGCCACATGCCAAGAAAACCGAGAAAGTGGACCGAACCAGGAGATGGTGCTCCGGCTTTGGTAGAATGTTACCTCGTGGTACCCCAGATTTGCAATTCCAATGAGGTTATGCGCATTGGGCACGATTTGCGAGTACATATTTCCTAATTCGGTATATGCAGTGCAACATCGTAGTTCTGATGTACATATGTACCTACACAATAAAAAAACCATCTCCGTAATTAACACTTTACTAAAACCTCAACTTTCAAGAATGCAGCTTGCCGGAATCATGTACGCGGTTATCCACCTAAAATCAGAGCTTCAGCCACATTTAATTAGGTCCGTCATTTTAATGTAGGTTCTAAAATCCACAGGCGATTCATGATCATTCCCGGACCGGCGATCCAATGGGTAAGTTTGTGACATTCAAAGACGTCTATTACGTCACATTGAACTTGAAACCAAGAGTTCGGTTGCCTGCCGAAGCTAGAACAATCCAAAGGGAAGAACTATACGTCTACGTACCTACAGTATTACACACGTACGGCTGTGAAACTTGGATGTAGCTCCGTTGCACGCTACAAGCTTTCGGATTATACCATCTTCCTAGGCCAATTGATGTCAACGTTTCTGTCGTCATCGTTTCCGTGGCTTGACGTTATAAGAACAGCTTTTTCTTCGTTGTCGTTTACTATTCTTCATTCACACAAATCATATCTACGAACTCATCCGACGATACCTATATAATTTACATCAGAATACTTTCCTATACCATCCTAATCAGTTATTGCGATTAAAGCATCTGCCATGTCTCTTCACTGTAAGACTTCCTCAGGTTGTTTACGATAGACAGTCATTTACGATGAAAACTTGAAAGCTAACAAGTAACACTCAGACCTTCCTCCCGTCAAGCCTTCGGCCATCGCCCTAGGCACCGTCTTCAACCACGGAATTGAGTTGGCAGTCCTCACCCCTCTCTTTGGCCAGACCTACAGCCGAGCCAAGCAAGCCAACACCAAGGAGGAGTTCATCAAGTCGAAAGAAGCCTCATCAGCCGCCGTTGCGTGGGGTACTTCTCTAGTTGGCTCTGCCTTGCAATCGTATGGTGTTGGTGCTCTCATCAACGCCACCGGCACTTTGAGCTACAAGGGCGCCGCCTACTTGGGCGCCTTGATCTTTGCGGCCACATCCGCACCTACAGTAAGAACCTTCCTCACTAATTTCCAATATCTGTACTATAAGATTGCTAACTCGATTGTAGTACCTGGCCCAGCTACTTACTGAGAAGCGACCAGTTGATACCGTGGCGGTTGGCGCGACGTCGAAGATCTTTGAGACCGTTGGATTGTCCCTCTTCCTCACCTGGTGGGGTACCCGAACCAACCCCTTCGACTAGGAGCCTTGCATTTGTGAAGGACCCGTGTTTCTTAGCTTCCCTACCTGTTAATCTTATATGAAAGGCGACAGGAAGTTAGAATGGGCCGGGATAGCCGTTATAATAGCTTTGTAATGAATAAATAAGTAAACGTTCAAAATCAAATCTTACTGTTCAAGTCCCAACGTATGACAGAACCGCAGCAAACTTTTCTCGTAGTATACCTTAATGTAACAAATCACCCAACTTACAGAAATCTGACATTCAAGAAATTCCTTAAGAATCAGTTTTCATTGACCCCAACGACGTAAGCATATGTGTTATCCCCAACGCCAGGGCTACACCTATGTAGCCAACCGAAAACAGTAGATACAATAGTCCGAAGATGTGTTGTTCTTGGATGTTCTGAAAAAAGGGACGACGAAGTAACGCCCAACAGCTCTGAGCTTGAGGTTCATTACCCCCTAGGCCTATACAAAGATGTGTAGCAGCCAACACACTTATGTGAACTTCAGTTGCTGCTTGCTCTCCTTCTGGACAAGCTTCACCAAATCCTTGTACACCTCGGCGAAGTCCTCGCCGTCCTCCTCGTCTATCTTCTCGTCGGCCTTGTCCTTCTTGCCTCCCGCGCGCTTCTCGGTAACCATGACGACACTCGTGGGTCGCTTGGTGCTGCCGGCGGCGCCAAGCTCGGCGCGCGATGTGACAAAGATGTAGGGCACGTTGACGTCCTCGCACAACACGGGGATGTGGCTGATCACGTCCATGGGGCTGATGTCACCGGCCAGAATCACGACGCCGGGGAAGGCTGTGTTGCCGGGTCCGGCGCTGGGTGATTTGCGTAGGGACTTGACAACCTCCTTGACACCACGCTTCAGGGTCTTGTTCTTCGCAGCTATACTCGAAAAAATTGTGTCAGCGCTCGGGCTCTTCAGCTCATAGGTAAGGTAAGGAAGGGTGGATGATGGGGTCGAATCGGGTGTAATAACACCAATGCAAGATACTCGCGACAAACTTACCCTTTCGTACGGTCTTCATGATCTTCTTGGTAGCTTTCTCGTCTGCCAATGGTTTTGCGAAGGGTACCAAAGCGCCGACGACGGGAACCAGGACCTTGGCGACCTTCTCCTCGCCGTCCTTCACGACGGTGACGGACGCGGTGTCGTCGACTTGGAGCTGGTCTTCGAGGACGGTAGTAACGACACTCTTGAGCTTCTCCTTCTTGTCCTTCTTGTCTTTCTTGTCCTTCTTGGTCTTGCCTACGCCATCTGCCTCGCTGCGCTTCTTGTCCTTCTTCTCTTTTCTCTCCTTCTCTGGCTTTGTCGAACCCATTGTGTCTGATTTTCGTTATGGAAAGTTAATTTGGACGACTGTTTTGATTTTCGGATCGATGTATTATTTGGTCAATCAGCAATTAGACCGTAAGGTGAAGTTCGTCGTTAGTGGTTGGTGAACTTGAATTGATCAAGCTTCAGATTTCGCATCAATTGAAATCGGAAATCGATAAATAAAATTTCGACATCCCAGAAATTTTTCTGCTGTACGATAGGCTGATAACAGCGTTATGCGGGGAAAGTTCGGTCCAATCATAAGCTTAAGTAATATGGAGCAACTAGCTCTAGCCCCCCAATTTCCTCTTCAGCTTCCACGCAGGAACCAACTCTATTATTACCTTCTCACCTCATCCAGTGTAGATCTTGTATCTCTTTTTTACTGTAATCCTTGTGCTGCAATTGCTGTCTTGATTCATGGATTCTACTGATCACAATATTACCAGAGATATCGTACCTTTATGTTCTTTAGATATCTCAAATTCTCCGACTGGGGTAATACTCCGACTTTTAGCACCGTAACACAATCGCAACCGAGGATACACAACCTGAGATGATATTCTTGCCGGTCCGATCCTGATCACAGTAGTAACGAACCGCAATCCTTTCAGTTATTTTGACAGCTTGAGGACTTACTATGGGTACTGCATCAAGGATGGAGTATCCAATGTCTTTTCAGCTTGGCCTGCCCCATGGCTTACCCCAAGTTCATATGGCCGGCCTGGCTCCTTACTTTGCTAGCTGCAACGGAAGCGGTCTAGTTTTCCATGAAGGAATGGCGATCTGGTGCCTATACCTTCCATTGCTACTCTCGGCCTCTGATCATGACGAGCCGAATAGGTATACGAGATGTCATCTAGATCCGTCATGTTCGCAGCCCCGCCTTGCCAATATGCAATGCCACTTTGCCATGTCTTACGACTTGCCTCTTATGTAGCTCAAGTTTCTCCTCTTCAGCTCCCTCGTGGTTTACTTCGTCTTGTCTTTTCATCCGTGTAGCTTGGAAGTCTTCAACCCATCATTCTCAGGCTTTCCAATGCCTTTGGCAATAATGCAGACAAGCGCCATGATTACTCAATTAATATTATCGTGTCTCGCTACCGTTGCATCATGTAGCCAAACACTGTCTCGCCAAAACAGCAATAATTCTCTCAGTGGCTACGATTTCGTAGACCCTCTCATCGGCACGCGTAACGGTGGTAGGTTATACGTGATCGCCATGCTCTCAACTAAAACCAACTCACCAATATCATAGGTCATGTCTTCGCCGGAGCAAATCTACCATTTGGTGAGTACAACAGCGTGCCGATTCCATATGAAAGAAGCATGGCTGATGACCTTCTAGGCATGGCCAAAGCGGTGGCGGACGTCACAAGCGATAACCAAGGAGGGTATGCGTCGAATGGAAGCCCGGTCACCGGGTTTTCTCATATGCACGATTCAGGCACCGGAGGCGCCTCTTCCCTTGGCAATTTCCCGGTATTTGTGTATCCAGGCTGTGCTGATGATGATGTGGATGGTTGCATTCTCCCTAAGACCCAACGGGGCGTCGAAGTCGTGGAAGGGAGTGTTTCCGCCCGTCCCGGCTATTTTACGATCGACCTGGCTTCCGGTATAAGGGCGGAGATCACAGCTGCAAATCACACAGCATTATATAAATTCACGTTCTTTGGTAACGCTACCGGAAATGCTACGGTAGACGCACCATTAAGCCCGCTTTTCATTGTCGACCTCACGGACTTGCCGGATACGCGATCTAACGGTAGTGCCTCTATAGATCCGGATACGGGTCGAATGACGGGAAACGGCACCTTTGATCCAAGTTTCGGAACCGGCTCATATACGCTACACTTCTGTACCGATTTTTTGCAGGGCAGTTCCATACGTGACACAGGCGTGTTCGTTAACAACCGCGCCGATAGTCAGCCTAAAAGCGTCTCTTTGGGTAAGGATAATAACTCTCCTCCTCTGCCAGGTGGAACTTATACCTGGTTAAACGAGGTTGACGAGGGCACGTCTGTCCTGCTGCGAGTTGGTCTTTCGTTCAAGAGTGCTGCCCAAGCTTGCAGTAACGCCGAGAAGGAAATACCGGATTTGGACTTCGAGAAAACCCTGACCGCTGCCGAAGATATCTGGAGAGATAAACTTTCAGTTATAGATATTGATACGACTGGTTTCGAAGACACCACGCTGCAGACTGTATTTTGGAGTGGTGTATACAGATCAATGTTGAGTCCACAGGATTATACAGGCGAAAACTATCTTTGGGAAAGCGACGAGCCATACTACGATTCGTGGTACTGCATTTGGGATTCTTTCCGCTCCATTCATCCCTTCTTGACACTCGTGGATCCCTACTCGCAGACTCTCATGATCCGATCTCTTATCGATATATATCGCCACGAAGGATGGCTACCCGATTGCCGAATGTCTCTTTCCAAGGGATGGACTCAAGGTGGATCTAATGCGGATATCGTGCTAGCCGATGCATTTCTGAAGAATATCACACAAGATATCGACTGGGAGACCGGATATGAGGCTTTAATCAAAGATGCAGAAAATGAGCCCGCCGTCTGGGATTACGAAGGCCGCGGTGGGCTGAAAAGTTGGACGGAATATGGCTTCATACCAGCAGATGACTATGATCCTTGGGGAAGTGGTCTTAATACGCGAAGCATCTCGAGAACCGTCGAATATGCTTATGACGATTTCTGTATCGCCGAGGTAGCCAAGGCTTTGGGCAAGCAGGATGATTATGAGAAATATACAGAGCGATCTGGGAATTGGATCAACCTATACAATCCTAACCAGACCTCGGATATCAATGGCACTGACACTGGCTTCACTGGATTCCTTCAGCCGAAGTATTTGAATCAGACCTGGGGCTACCAGGATCCGACACTTTGCTCTTCTGTCAATTCGTTCGACTCTTGCTATCTCAACGCGGGTGGGCATGAGACATACGAAGGTTCTCCCTGGCTATATACTTTCTTTGCACCACATGACATGGCAACCCTAATCACTACTTTAGGTGGCCCTGACAGTTTTGTTAGCCGCCTAGACTATCTTCATGAAAGTGGCATCCTGTATGTGGGTGATGAGCAAGCGTTCCTAACAATATTCCAATACCACTACGCAGGTCGCCCTGGCAAATCCGCGGAACGCGTTCATTATTATATACCCAGTCAATTCAATACCACAACGGCTGGTATACCGGGAAATGACGACTCGGGAGCAATGGGTTCGTTTGCGGCACTAGCAATGATGGGCATATTCCCCAACCCAGGCCAAGATATCTACTTCATCACAGCCCCTTTCTTCCCTTCCGTCTCCATCACCAACCGCATGACGGGCAAGGTGGCGACGATCAAGACTGTCAACTTCGACACTGCGTACAAGAATATATATATTCAAAGTGCAAAGTTGAACGGAGAGGACTATACGAAGAATTATTTTACACATAGTTTCTTCCTAGAAGGCGGCACGTTGGAGCTCACGCTGGGCGATAAGGAGAGCACGGCTTGGGGGATAGGTGATGAAAACATACCCCCGAGCGTGAGTACATCAACCAGCTAATAGATATTCGTCGCGATGATTCTTGACATACATAGGTAGGTACTTCATGTCAGTAAAACGCAAATACTGATATAAATACATCATTTTGGTCAAATCTCGAATGGCTTTCTACTGAGACAGCATGACAACATTCAATAGACCCGTTCAATCCCCAACCTTGGGTGGTAGATAATAACCTCAGGTGTGCCGAGCTCCCATTTAGGGATTGACTACATGCAATTGCCCGTTAGTACTTGGCTCCCTAATGCTACCCTCAGATAAAGGCGACACATTCTCTTTACGCAGGTCTTCCCCTACGAAAGCCCACGAGCGGTTATGTCTCTGTATTATTTGACTTCCTACCCTTGGATCTAGATACGCATTAGTTGCGCAACTGATTTCAAAAGTGTAAAGATTATGAGTAGAGTATATTGCCGGTCAGCAATCTTACCTGTCTCGTCATCATCCCTTACAGCCATCTCCGGTCGATCATGGCTATCCTCACTAGACGACGAGCTTGATCTAGAAGGTCTTGGACTCCGCGACTCCCGGAGATCCGCTTTCTTATGCCGCCAGATCCAGAATCCGACTAGTATTAGCATGATCACCACGCCCATCATGCTAAGCCCTACAATCAACCCAGTCCGACGTGACGATCGAGTCTGCGACGACTCTCCCATGTCTGGGTTACTATTCTCAGTCTCCCCTCCCAACCCACTCTCAGTCGACCCGGGAGTCGAAGCCGCAACGCACGTTGACGCACCACCCACACAAGTCCCCGGGGCGAGAAAAGGCGCGGCAACATCATCGTCGTCATCCAGTCGCGCCGGGACCAAATCCACATCCGGACACCCCGCGTCGCACGGATCCCGCGCGCAGCACCCCAGGAACGGCGGCGTCGCGAAGTCGCACGTGTACCACTCGCTCTCGTCGTAGGGCCACGCGCAGCTCTGGTGCTGCCCCGCGTAGTAGCGAACGGAGTAGCTGGCGGGTCGCAGCGCGTCCGCGGCACACTGGCCCCCGCTCGCACATGGGTCCGTCTCGCAGCACCCTAGGAACCGGGGCGCGCTCGTCTGGCAGATGTAGAATGTGCCTCCCGCAGGACACCACAGGCCGAGGTTTTCTTCTGGGGTTGGGTTCTGCGGCGTGGACATGGGTGGTGGCTTGAGCTTGGGCGGCTGGGGTTTAGAGAGCCGTTTTGCTTGGGTTCGGGACTAGAGGGGTGGCATTGCATGGAAGGATGGGCTTCTTGTTGGGGGATTGTGAGATGCGTTTGCAGTGCTAGGGTTGTGGGAGAGGGGACTTCCACCCAAGCTTCTTCGCTCTTAACATGTAGGTATGTATGTATGTCTCAAAGGAATGCTCTATGTTACAGGTCAAATGTGAGTTTCCCAGAAACTTACGACTAGTATGCCTCGCTGACCTATGGCCATTTTATGTTATATAACCCTATCATAGAGCTAAGTACTCTTTGTCTTAAAGAGATGATACCCCAGACAAGTTTTATATCGGTTAGGAAACCCGCTCTCTTTACCTAGGCGCAAGGGTTATTTATCCAATGTTTTTTTATCATATTCTTAATACCGAATCTTTCTCTTCCCATGAAGGCATATCCCAATGGTGAAAATCATCTTATACCTACTACTGATTCTTATGAGTTCTTTGTAGCTTAGATTCAAAATGGCGATATCAGTATCGCAGTTACAAGTAGCGTTATTAGTATTATCTGTTCCACTCGCCTACCTCCTTGTAGTGTCAGGGTCGAAAGAGCGGCATCAGGAAAAGGTTCTACTCAATGCTTTTCCTGAAATCAGCTTTCGTGGCGAGTGGTTCCATGGTGTACGAGCAAAGTTCCGATCCATATTCAATACAGCAGAATGGGCTTCAGAAGGTTACTCCAAGGTGATACCCCTTAAGTATTGTCACGTTCATCCTAGTTATGCTAAGAATTTGGTCAGTTCACCAAGAATGATTCTCCATTCCTTTTCTATATGCTAGGTGGTTGATCCAAAGGGCATATCTATCGGACAAGGCAAATCTACTGTTCCCGTCCCTCAGGGTACAATTCTAGCTTCACCGATGGAAAGCATTCATTGCGACGAAGTCATATACAGCGATGCTCGTCATTTCAACCCTTTCCGATTTGTTACCCCTGAGCACAAGTCAGACGGCCAGAAATACGTGACAGTCAAGCCTACGACCACCCCAGATGATTATTTTTCGGCTTTGGGACTAGCAAGAACCTATGCCTAGGCCGGCTCCTGGCTGTTCATGAGATTAAGCTCGTCGTGGCGTATCTTTTAACGAATTACGACATCCAATACACCGAAGTAAGGCTTCAGCTAACGAATCTACTGGCGCCGAAGGTGCCAAATATGGACATCTCTATACGGGTGCGAAAGCGCTCCGCCTAGAGAAGCTTGACTTTCCTGAAGAATTGTAGAGGAGTTTATCCTTTAAGGGGGGAATGATTGGTGATGGTAGTCCGGACTTGTCATTCAAAACTAAGGGCTAAAATCCGGGGCATACTACAAGATACGATAATGCCCTCTCCGGCGTGTCACTCAAAGTTACCACTTCAATGCAACTCTCAAACTTCGGGGATAACCGACGTATTAACGTTCTTATTTAAGCGACTGTACAACAGGTGTTACCATATTAGCCTCCCCCCCCTTTTTTCATAACGATAACCCTGAGATGTACAGCCTAGCTTCTTGTCTCACGACTTTATCAGAGCTGCATTCACTCCCTTGATAGCGCCGATGTCGCCCTCCCTCCAGATGATCTTGACCTTCCAGGTGGAAGCCTTCCACAAGCCCGCCGTCGTCTCGTCCTTGACGACGTCCAGGTAGTACAGACAACCGGTCATGAAAAAGGTGGCGCCCTCCTTGTGTCCCTCGCCGGCGCGGTAGTGCTGGGCCATGGCGGTGCAGCTCAGCGACGCCTTGGTGTCGCCCTCCTTCCAGTTCACGCGCATGTTGCCGATGAGGTGCGTGGTGTCCATCTTCGCAACGGGGTTGAAGCTGTTGGCCTTGACCGCGTCGAGACCATTCATCACGTTGCCGGCTAGCTCGAACGTCGCATCTTGGGTAAATGCCGAGTCTAGGAAGTTGACGTCGCCGGTGTCGTATGCTTGGGCGACACGATACATCACGTCGGCGATGGCCTCGCGCTCACTGATGCCGGGGAGGGCAGCTGGTGTGAGTGTGAAGTCGGTCATGGTGAATGATGAAGACTTGGGTTTTTTTGAGAGGCTTAACTGAGTGTAGGTGAGAACAGTCTGGCTACCAGGTATAGAAGGATATAATAAGAACGAGTTAATCCCTTGGATTCTCTAAGGTCTCTAGTGATTTTCAACCTAATGGAAGATGCTTGGCACGACGATGGGGTCATTTAATACCAGGGCTCGTTGGTCGATACCGTCGGCTGGTCCTTGCACAAATCCGGTTAACTCCATGCTCGCTGTCACAGGGGGTTATCCATTGGTCGATCACCTGTAGATATTTCGGGACGGCCCAATGTTTCGACCGGGTTGTCCGGTGTTAACGTCTTATCCCCCACGGCTTCTCCGCTCGTACCCCTCCTTGATGCCCAAGAAACTGGATATATAATGCAGATTGATTCCTTTCATTTCTTCTCTTTAATGTATTCTAGTCCTAAAACGAAGAGTATAGGCAGCTTATCATTACTCGTAAGAGTCTCGGGCCACATGGGTTGTATGCAGTTAGGTGGCGTGCGTCTATGCGATGAACCTGTTGGTTACAGCAGGGCGGTACGTATGCATACGAACGAGTCTATCAAATATTGGCAACGTCAGTGAACCAGAAAACCAACCCGATAGTGTGATGATAATGAAAAGCAACTAAGCATTTCTATTATGTATCTCAATAACAGTTTATAGGCGGTTCACTCACTAGTCGCTCGGCCCGGTTCCGCTTTGGTTGTAACACCTTAGATCCCCGCTTCTGCTTCCGGTCACCGTCCCGTGTCGAATCCTCCGGCCCCGAAGCTACTGCATCATCGTGAGAGGCAGCGGCCGATCTTGGTGGATTATGTAAGAACAAATCCGGACCAATATGTTTCAGCTTTAAGATTGCATTCCGCGAGAGTTACATTGCTTAAATGTTATTCAACATAACAAATAGGCAGCTAAAATATACAGTAAGTCTTGATGAGTTGATACATACAGTCTAGTCGAATCCGAATACATCCGCAAGTGAAAAGGTTATACCGTTGGTATGTTGACTGCAAGACTCAGGTGTCTAAGCTCTCACAACTTCCTTAACCCTGACAGCCAATTCCGGCTTTACCCAAAGCCTCATCACCTTGCATTGCTCCAACCAGTCTTGACTTCGGTCCTCTAGTTCGAGGTCAAAAGACCAGATAATCTTGGCAAGAATGAGGCGCATTTCGGCGTAGGCCAAGTTTCTCCCCAAGCAGCTACGCGGCCCGAAACTGAACGGCTGGAAACCACTTTTCTTGTCATCGGCGTATTTAGGATTCCCAAGCCTGGACAGATGTTAGCTTCACGCATGCAATAAACGTGAGAGATGACTCACCATCTCTCAGGGTCGAAGACATCCGGGTCCTTGAAGTTTCGCTCGGAATGGTAGGCCGCGTATTGAGAAACGGACACTGTCGTTCCTTCTTCTATGAAGTAACCATTGATGAATTCCCCTCCAGTATTCACTCTTCGCGGGAATCCGGCTGGGACAGGTGGGAAAACCCTAAGAGCCTCGGAGAGCACAGCAAGCAGATATGGCATCTCGTTGACCGCACTTATCGTAATATCGTCAGCGCTTTCGAACTTGCCCCGAACCTCGTCTTTGAGCTTCTGCATTACATCGGGATTCTTCACTATTCAACAATAAGAGTCAGTAATTACTCGTTCAGGGAGGCGAACAGCTCATCCAATGCATGTCTCGGGAGTGATTAACTCTCAAGCGAGCAGAAATGATACTTCAAAGGGAAAGAAAGAACTCCAGATGTTGCATACGAAGTAACCAGGTAGCACCGCTAAGTAAAGTTGCCGTCGTTTCCGAGCCGGCAATAATGAGCAGCCCAGCATTCGAGTCGATTTCGTCTTGGGACAACTTGACTCCTTTATGCCCGTTGTTTTCCAATATTTGAGTCATAAAATCGGGCCGCTCCGTGCCGCGTTCGATCCTCTTGTGAACTTGACTGGAAACCCATTCCTACGTGTAACAGTTAGCTCTGTCCGTAGCTCTTATGGTAGAGGTACGCACCGAAAATTCCGCTCGCTTTTGAATCATCCTTTTGTCAATGACCAAATTGCCTAGGTACTTCAGCCAGGGGAAGTAGGACATAACATGGATCAATCTCGCAGCATTTAGAGTTTCGAAGAGGAGGGCAACATATTGGTGTGTCGAAAGGTCTTGTAGACATCCAAAAGGCACGCCTGTATAGAAATAAGCGAGTTAGCTCGAGTAGGGTAGCCGAGATATATATGCTGTCACATACCAAATAGCAAATCAGCTATGATATCAAATGTTGTCCTATTCCTCGTCAGCAAGCAACTTTTACTCGGGTACCTAGGTATAGAATGACTCACCAATTGTACCATTTCACCATGTCAATTGCCTCTCCATCTTTTGAAGCCACCTCTTTAATCCTGCTGACAAGCTGATCGACGTAGTTCTGTATCAGTGGCTCTTGTGCGGAGAGGGCCTTTTCACTAAAGGCATGAGAAAGCACACGACGTGCTGTTGCCGTCAGTTAACATACAGTCTATCGCGAATCCTGGTGATGTTCTGACTAGGACATACCTCGTGCATGGTCCTCGTCTCTCGCATGCAAGATTGATGGTGCACCATTGGCCGGTTTGACATACCATACGGGGTCCTAAGGATGTTAGTCAACCCTGCTTTTGCCAAGAGCATTTGATCCTTACCTTCTCCATGTTGAGATGGCCTTTGAGCTTGCCAGTGCGGAATCCTGAAGAAGGATTAATATGCATTATGAGATAGCAGTCTCAAGTATAAGTGCGACAACATACCATAGATGTCAGGAACGGCAGCATCTGTAGCGATGAAGGATACCTCGCCCGGGGCAATCCTGACCACAACTCCATATCGTTTATGAAGATCCACGGTATTGTCAACTGTAGTACCGGCCATTAGATGCCTCGCATACGGAATATTCGAGACTGCATTGAGCTTGGGTCCAGGTATGTGACGAAGTTTATTGAAGTAAACAGCGTAGATGGTCTTGAACAGTACGTAGACGAGGGACTTAGCTTAGGTCAGTGATATGTCCCATAAGCCTTGAATGAATTGCACTTACTATCAACCCAAATCCCCCTAACATTGCCGCTGGCTTTGCCAACCTGGAGCTGTCAAGATGCTCCATCGTCACACGGCTCTCGTAAAAAATTGTATGGTTAGTCAATCAAGTGAAGCTGGATAAAAATGGTAAAATGCAATCTTCCAACACGCTTGCTATTGGTAGACAACTTGTATCGAAACACGACATCATTGTAGGATATTGGGGTATATAACTATCTCAAAGCTGCCTAAATAGCCGGTGCCGATACGCTTGACACTACCCTTGAACGCTTCATACTGTCGTATTCCAAATTCCGGCTATCCATTTGACTGGTTCAAGAGTCCCACCGTTATGGGCGAGAGGTAGACCATCTAGCATTATGGTAGGTTGCAAGGGGCCTGGGAGTTGAAATGAGGAGAAACAGCGAAGGCGCAGGCCGAATACCGAACGCGAGCCACATAGAATGGTCGATCGGCATCGGATCCGCCTTGGTCCGTTCCGTGTAGGTCGGGATACCTATTAGCCCGAGTTTATAGATCAATTTAGTGGCATATTAGCCCGCTCTGCACCATCCGAAGTATATTAATATCAGGTTGTCAGCTATAAAATCGGCATTGAACACCATTGTCAACTACATCCATAGTATGGAAAAACATATTACGCGGAGGGTCGGAGCCAGCGGGATAGGGGGTGGCTGGGTTACACCCAAAAATCGGATGAATTACATAAGCTGTGGCGTCCGTGCCCGACGATATCAATGACAGGACCTGCATCGCAATTATTTAATCTGCGGGACATGGTCGTTATTACAACTTCTCTTTCGGCACCGTGGATATCAGCGAGAACCGAAGATGCGTCGAAAGAGGAATTTACCTGTTGGGTATCAAAATGGATGTGTCATTTTCGCTCGTCGCTTGTTTGTTCAATTGCAAGGATCTCTTGCGTCTTACGGAGACACCTCCTAACCCATCTAGGTACATAACGACAGTCTTTCAATGTCAATACTAATTGGTAAACTTCCAGACTTCCTAGGTAAAGAATTGACATTTATTAGGTATCATTTGAGCATAACCACATTTGAATTCTTGGGTACCACCTGTTGGGATATCCAAACGAGAACTACGAGCGAGGCATTACCGGTCCTCATTCTTTAGCTTGAAGCTTTTGCAGAATTCCCGCGAGAGGACCCGACGGCGCGCCTCAGTCTATAAAATGCGGCCAAAGAGCTCACAGCGGCTACCGGGGATCCGCTCAACACCAAGGTTTCTAGTTGGTACCAAGTATGCGAATCCAGCCGACGTTCTACACAACCCCTGCCACACCGCACACAAGACCGACAGGCTATCATATAAGTGGGCGATGGAGGTGCCGAAATTGATGTCTGCGGAAAGGACGGAGAGGCAGTAAGACGTCCTTCTAGACAAAGTAGGTGTAGTAGTGAAACAGAAAACTGCTTACAATAGCACTACAGGGGAAAGTATCATTGTCACTACGCGGGATGAATAAGCCCAAGGCATTGAATTCGCTCTAAAACCTCACCCACAGAATCTTGCATGGGCATGAGTGAAATGTCTCAGATATATCATAAAGAAACTAGCTTGGGTAGCACATATATTCGCGTCTCATAAGCACGCACAAGTCCGCCAATCTGCGCCCTTCCTCGATATCCGGCTAGAGGGTAATATGTAACCCACCACTCATAGACTCACAGTTAAGCTTATATCTTCCCGTGATTAAGCTAAGATCATACATCAGTAACCTTTATAAGCACGAAGGTCAATGACACTTACCTCCAGTTGAGGTTGGCCGTGCATGCATATTTGTACCCTTCAATGACTTTCCGAACACCCTCCTGAACCTCGGGTGTGGTTGAGTAGCGCTCTAGAAACTGCCTTTCTATGGCATCGAATCGGTCGATCGATGATTTGACGATCTCCGCGGCGTGATTGGTAGCCAATTGCACAGACCCGACCTGCGGAATTAGGAGAGGGATGAGGGAAGCGACCTGGGATTGAGACTGTATTGTTCCACCGCGTTAGAGTATATACGACACGGCGATGGTCGGTCGGTTTACTACTTACTATTTCTTTCTTGAACGACAAGATGTCATTGGTCCTTAGTATTTAGTGTTATTACCGCATCGCCATCTTGATAACATTTGCTTAGTATTTTGAGACCTACGTGTGAATGATCATGGCCGCTTCATGCCAGAGTTGTTGCATCATCTCATCGTTCATTATTTCTTCAGGCACCGTGATCCCGTAGGCGTACCTGTTCAATATTAGCGTGGCCTGTGCTTGGGGCTTGAAGGGGGCATGATATTGTAGGAAGCGTACTCAACGGTGGCCAAACACGCTCTCGCCGCGCCACTGCCTACGCGAGTCTGGATGTATTCTTCAACGGTAGGAATACTCTGCGTGGTGTAAAACTTCTGCTCCTCACCACACATGTTTATGTAGAAGAGCAGCTCTTCGAGGAAGGAATTACTTTGACCTAAAGCACACGGTGAGATTATCATAGATCGATTGGATGTACCTGGTATGATTATATAGCTTACGTTTATTGCAAGATCTGAATACTGCCTCGCCCACTGGTCCGAAGAATGCAATGATAGGCTCGGATGAACCTTCTAAAGGCTTCGGATCAGTGGTTTCAGTGAGGGATTGACGCACAAGATCGACGGTTCTCTGTCGGAAAATAGAGACCCTCCCCCAATTGTCGACCATGGCAGAGGATTCATCGGGATCCGTTTCTAAGAATCTGCATGAGATAAAGTGTCTGAGAGGCCCAGGGATGGATTCATACCGTCATCCCAAACAAAAAACTATTTAGGGAATAAGTTATCCGGAAAACGTCTGGGGATCTCATGCAGCACTTACCCATATCGCCAAACGCGCAACGATCTCCAAGGTCTCGTACGGTGCGTATGGCCACCAGGAAGCCGCGAAAAAGGTCATATTGAATTCCTTCAATTTCTGGAGCCGGGTTTTGTCACCTGGAGTAGACAAGAGACTGATACCCATGAGTTAGACAACTTTGCGTGACGGTCAAATAGAGGTTTATAAACTTGCCCTTCGATTAACCCCTGTACGTGATTATCCAACCTATCAATTTCTGGATGGACACCTTGAGGCCAGTGGCTGATCATAGATTTCAAATCCGGTATAGTAACACGAGATCCGCGTATATTCTTCAACAGTTGCTCCCGTGTGTCGCTCGTGGGGAAGCTGGTGTTGGTCGCTAGGCTCACTGGCCCAACAGTATGAATCTCAGTAGCAGTAGCCATGCCCACTTGTTCAGACGTCTTGAAGAAGGTAATGCAATATAAATATCTCAGATGTTATAAAGTATCGTAAAATAGAAGTAGGATGACGGTTGCTATTTATGTGTTGTCAAATGCTCCTATCGTCTCTAGAATAAGGGAAACTGGATGCCTGTCAGGTGTGGGTAGTCCCGATATCATACGAAGAGTGAATGCCAAATCTATTCAGGTAGAAGTAATAACGCTTGAGCTTCCAGTCCTCCTTGGGGTGCGAAGAATCCTTATACCCCTTCAGGTGGATCCCATCCACTCCTACCCTGATCGTTGCGAAATTCGGCTCATACACGTATTCGCATATTATTGCCTTCGATAGAAGGCGATCACATATCTTTATGCAATGTATTACTTATCCACCTTCGTTGTTTATGATCGACATGTGCTTCTGCACAAGTGGTGATTAGAGGCTACATCTTATCAATATAACATAACTAGCCTTTTAGATAGTTGATCCACTGTGACTGTAGCTAGATCGTTGGTGTGAACGATCTATAAGCTTGATTATTATTAGGCGTTTTTCCTTCGCCGTACCCGTACTTGGCCATAGAAGTCCATGTGTCGTATGATAGATCATTTCACTTGTAAATCGTATTGAACCTCCTCAATAAGAACTATGGGACTTAATAGTTCCCGGGCTTTCTTTTTCAAAGCGCATAAAGGAGATACCCTCTCGTACATCTTTTTAACTGGACAAATAGTAAATATTTGAGTCTGACGGTGGTATCTAGGGTTTTAGGATGGAAGGATTATCCCTTTAGCCACAACCCTCGCATTGGATAGTGAGTTGAGTTGATATAATGTGTGTAACACTCACTGGATATTCCTCTATAAAATCTGATCAAGGCAGTCAGCTTACCTACCTATATATGGTAGTGGAAGTCAGCACTGAGATAGTGGTAGCTATTCGGATGTAGGTGTGACTATATCCCTAGATCAAATTTAAAAACTATCCTCCAATATTTTTAGCTTTATAATTCTAGTACCTTCCGTGACCATGCTAATCGAAGACCTCGTGGTGGGATTGGACCGCCACACTTAGACTTGTATCACCCCCTAAATATACTCTAGGTAACAGAGGACTGCTTCTCCCGAAGAAGGCACATGCAGTGTTATCAAAGCACTGAGAGCATAGATAAAGTCTCCCTTTACTAACGAAAATAGAATAAGTTGGCATCGTAACATACTCGAGTCCCTCTTGGAGCGCTACGGGTGCTGATGCTTCGAACTCAATATATAATTGAACTTGTATATTTAACCATATCGCTTGCAATGACAAACTACCGGATATTTTAGGTCTTCTTAACGAGAATCATTTGGTCTCCGGCAACAACACCAAACCCCTCGTTTGGTCAAGAATTGCGAAGGTGGTGTCGTCCTGGATTTTGTTTCAAACGTGGTGTGCATAAGAATTGCAAGCGGAATTGACTTTCAGCAACTCAAGTTCACTTCTGCATGCGCCATCAAGCCGAATAACTTGAAGGTCACCCAATAGTATCTTCGGTGATATATTAAACGACGCAGATAGATAGGGCCGTGATTAAACCCTGATCCTAGACTGTTGCACAATCATCTTCGTGTTCGTCACAGTCAACCAGCCACCAAGTTTTTCTATCCGTCAGACAGTTGAGTTCTTCAAGCATCGGCTTCGCCGTACCAAGTCCATTCTTTCCCCTGCCAAAACTTTTGTCCTCCCTTGAAGGAGTGCTCAATTCTCTCCTTTGATCTAGCTTCCATCCTTGCCTCAAAATCTGCAATATTGCTTTTCGTAATGCCGTTGCCAAGCGTAGCTGCCAGGTCCGCTGCATTCCGAACGGCAGTGTCACCGCCCGAGCCACCCATAGGACTCATTGCATGTGCGGCATCACCGATAAGAATGACCCGCCCGATCTGCCCGGTCGATCGAGCCTCGATATCTGGCTTGCTTGATATGACAGGCACACAAGCGGATTGATCGTGTAGAGCTGATTCGAACAGAAATTTCAGAGAAGGGTGCCATGTCTTGGTTACCCCCTCTAGAAACAATCTCTTCTCCCGCACTGTTTTTGGTAAGGGCTCTGTGGAAGAGGATGCTGTACAGACAACCCAGTATATGTAGTCAGAAAATTCAGGTAGCCCAGCTCTTGATTTTGCCTCTTTATTCGCCTTTTCCGACCATATCATTGGCTCAACCACGACCTGTACGTTTGCTTCCGGATCCATATACATGCACCAGCTTATTAGGTCTTCTGGTACATTTTTCTTGAAGTCTTCTGTCAAAGGTGTTCGACCCCATAAGACCCAGCGCTCCAGATCAAGTAGCTTGCGGTCTGGTTGAAGCTGTTTTCGCACACGACTTCTGATGCCATCCGCGCCAACAAGTAACTGACCGCGCACCACGGAACCATCCGTAAATTTGACTTGAACCTCTTCGTCAACGACTTCGTAAGACTCGAACTCCTTCTCGTACTGGACAGCATCCTCGATGCCCAGCGAGGTCAGCATGCGGATCCAGGACCTATCCACAGGCATCGAATCGGACGGATCCACCGGCGTGAGTTTTGCGTAGTCCAGCTTCCTAACATCTACGTATCGCGGGGCGAACCCATACCTCTCGGGCGCGGTAGACCTGAGCAGACCTTGAAGGTGAGGAGATAGGACGCTGTTGAGTGCGGCCTGGCCATCTTTCGAAATGCGGAATCGGTGGCCTTGCAGAGTGCGCAAACGGGGTTGGCGCTCAAACAAGCTGAATGGGATTGAACGAAGACGTAGGCCTTGTGCTAGAGTCAGACCCGCTACGCCTGCGCCAATGATCAATACGGGCAAATCAGATGTAGTGCTTGATGTCATGGCTAGGACACCAGTAATAGAAATGGTTCAATCTATTAGGTTCGTCTTTGTGGCTGTTATGGCTTGTGATAGAGTAACCCTTGGAATGCGAATAGAGCTGGTGTTTGATTCTATATGGTGAGTATAAAAAGGCGAATTTGGTGGTGGGGCTACATGTAATTGGGGATACTTATAGGTACCTCGTAGGTACCAACTTACAGGTACATGTACATAGCTATGTGATTGCATAGGAACATGACATCTATCGGATGTTGTTGGCCCACGGGCACGGGTTCTTGCATCGTGCAGGTATATTGTAGGTAATTAGGGGCGTGCATATAGTAAAACTCTATGCTGGAGCCTTTGTTTGCTGTTCTAATTGTGTCTTTCTATTCTCAAAAGCTGACTCGTCTTAATTTGAATTGGTACATAGGTATGTAAGGTAGCTATAAATCTTTGTCGTTTAAAGGGAATTGATTGATAGCGATTATACCAATTACAAGGAATTCGTCCGTCTACTGGGAACTGCAGCATCAGACCCCCCTACCGGCCTATTCGCTTCCAAGTCTCGCAGCTCCATACTCTCCGCACTCTGTTTAGAGCTCTGCTCCAGCGACTTCGATCTCTCAATGGCTAGACCAGGATGCAGCCCTTGCGTGCTACTCTCTGCGTGTGCCGCTCTTGCTAGCTGATCAGACTGTCGCCTTTCTCCTTGATCGTAGGGGTTTTGCGTAGAGGGGCGAGTGGAACGCGCAGAAGATCGCAGCGAGTTCAGCGAGAACGCTGCCGCCGCTTGCCGAAGTGAGTTTAGCGAAATGCGAAGCATGCGTGGTAAGGACTGTTTGAGCGCACGCGCCACTCGGAAGGAGAGGTGCGGGAGGTTCGACGCAAGCAAACCAACGCCAACTTCGATGGTGGGCCAATTGGAGAAGAGGAGAGAAGATCCTATTAACAATTAATATTGATGCCATGGATGCGATAAAGATGAGTACGGCAGGATATCTACTTGCACATACCTTGGAAGAAATTAGCTCCGCCTCCATTAGCTACCTTCGGGTTGGTGAGATAGACAAGCTGAATGATCGTGTTATTCAGACCGGCAACGAAGGCACTACGAATGGGTTAGCATGGCCGCGAGTTGAAACGAGCTCAGAGAGACATACAAGCCACCCAGTATGAAGACGATCGAGATTGCTATCTTGCGCTTCAGGTCCAGCAGGATGTGCCACACCTGCAACTGAGTCAGCTCTTCTGTGTTTGATCAACTCCGAACATGGACATTCTTAGTAACTTACGAATGGGATAGGCAGCAACAGCAAGCTGAAATCAATGAAGCTATCCAAGGCGAACACACCCATTTGGATCTGGAATCCCCACAGCGGACACCCCACCCAAGGCCCTTCCAGATCAGCCTTAAGATCCGTGCCGCAGTACAGGAACCATGAGAGCACTGCGTAAATGAACCAGATGACCGAGAGGCCCATGAGGATCCAGTTACAAATATCGAAAACCATGCCTACGAAGATACGGCGGTAAAAGAAAAGCATGATCAGCTTGACGAAAAAGTTGGTGGCCATCCAGAGGATGACGAGAGAAGCCGTGACCTGGAGACACATGAGCCATTGCATATGAAGCGTCGAACGAAGAATCAGCGCGCGATTGGCGTACCTGGGCTAATATGTGCTCCTGTGCTTCTTTCGCGACCGGATCGGTGACGGGCTCATCGGTAAAGCCTCCCCTGAAAACTCCTGAAGATTATGAGCATCGCGAATCGTGTACATCTTTTATTTCGATCGGATCAGAGCTACCGGCTAGAAGTGAAGCACAGGTTCCTGTCAAGCAGAGCTTTTTGTTGTTGTCGTGTCAGATCGCAGCCTTTTTTTTTTTAAACCACAGGACGGAGGGGATTGCGCTTACCCATGCTGGAATGCAGAGCCAGTCGTCGACCTGGAGATCGGACTTGAGATGACGGCGCGTGTAGAATCGCAAGGCGACGAGAATGCCGTCTATAATCGGGAAGGAAAATCCCACCGCGAGCGCGCTCTTAGTCGTGGCGACGCTCGACATGTTGCGCGGAATTAGGCGAAAGAGGCACCCATTGCGGCTTAGTTTCACAGTTGGAGCGGGCAGCAGATTGATTTTGAGAAGTGTCGGCGAATAACGAAAGGTACAATCTCTATGTACAAGCAAGAAGGCTGGAGGCTGGTCTCCTTTTCGTCAAGGTTGCTCAGCTTTCGCTCTTCTTTTTGGGGGCCATTACGCGAGCACGTTTTATATTGGCCAATGGCAAGTTGTTTGAACACTTACCGGTCTCCAAAAACAAGAGTTTTCGAATCCTTACAGAATCCTTCCATGTGACATTGCCGTCTCCTCTTCTGACAATAGGGTGGTACTCGCATGTAAGCTTCTCATGCGACATGTCTATGTGGTTGCACCCACGAAGTACTTGACCTCGCGAACCTACGAGACGGCCCGCTCCCGCTTTGGGCTGAGCTAGAATTCGCCTACATAAATTAATTGGCAGATAAGCTGGTATGATCACTGCTGATGCGGCTAAAAGGAATCCTCCATAACCTTAACTAGAGCACATTCAAATGTGATCGAGTACTTGATATCTACACCAGAGAACAAGAGGGCTTCTGTGACCCTTGTTAAGACATACAATTCAGGTTCGGATCTACAGTAACAACCCCCCACACACAATCATACCTGGCAAACAAATGCCTTCCTATGAATGGTGGTATTCAAGCATGCAAACTAACCAAGATGTGAGAGAGTGAAAGCAATTTATTTTTAGGGATTCCAGCCCATCGATACCGCATCTGCGGGTTGCGTCCATTGGAAACCTTCGGGGACCTCCACCTTGCGCTTTTTCAGCCAGTCCTGCAGAGCATCCCAATTGACGCACTTGTGGTGCGTATTGGCGTTCGGGGTCGGGTTCTGATGGTCCAGAACCCAGTTGTAAGGGATGATTCCCGTGTCGAATTGACACATGAGGCTTTGACGGATATAGTCGACGCAGTGTTCGTAGTGGCGTTCGTACAGCTCCGGTACGCGCTGCTTCTTATCTTGTGTCGCAGGGAAGTAGTCCATATAGTGGTCTTGCCAGATGTAATGCAGACAGTGCAGCTGGTGTGTTCCGATGGTCGCCGCGATGTACCCCCCGCCCGCTTCAGGTGGGAATTGGGCGGACCAGTCCGGGTGGTGTACCTTCTCGATGTCTTCCTTCGTGACACTGATCATACCATCTATACGATGTGAAAACCAGCAATTAGTATCTATCGCTCAATACAGGGCTGAGAGGAGGATTGATCATGCCCACATTTCATTATGTTATACCACGCTTTCTCAATCTCATCGTTAGGCGGGCCCTTCCAAGGGCTCTGGTACCAAAGCGAACCGTTGAAGACCTTCTCAACGTACGGATGCGGAGCAATCGCTTCGTTCACAGGAGCTGTAAGTATCGCTCAAACGTTAGTTTAGGTAATAAACGTCAACTCCTTACGACGGGGTGGTCTTACAATAGTAGTTGAACATGTCCCAACATTTTGTCCGGCTTGTCTGAGCTGTGAAATATAGGCCGATGGACAGTCCCAAAATGGTAGCAAAGCTGATACCGTGAAAGATCCAGTGCAACCACTTGTGCGGTGTACTGTGCCTTTCTATGCGAGGCGGCTCATCATCGCCTAGGAGTGCTTCCTTAGAGTCTATGGACTCTTTTGCCGGGAGCGATGAATAGTCCGAGTTGGTGAACATGGCGACGGAACCCGCTAACGTTGATTCTGAACTGTCCTAGATGAATCAAGAATCGAGTTGAGACAAGAAGCCGGAAGATGGAGTATGAGGCAGTATAAGGCGAGAATTAGGTCTATACCTGCCAGGCCCTCTTGAACTTCAGGATAGGAAAGGATACCGCATCACATGCCCACGACACTCTGACTGATTCGCTTCCTAGACTATCTGAAGTTCCACCTATCATGGAAATGTTAAGCTCACCGCATTGAACTCCCGAGAATATGCGTGGGTCTTCCCGACGTAGTAGTCGGAGGGTCGCATTTTATAGTTTTCAAGCTGATGAGAGCTTAAAACGCATGCGTCATCTAGTTGAAGTTGCACCATCGTCATGATATGTGTGGCTATCACACAATTCTTGCATGAAGACTACCATCAAGATAGGCATATAGTTGCTTGGCGTCCAGCAGAGGCTAGATAGCGCTTTCTCTAAGTGGTATCAATGACTGTATAGCTTGCAGTTCGATATGCAGGCTGAGAGGGGCACGTCGCCGATCGAGTATAGATATTCCCAAACGGTTGAGAAAAGTCCTGATAGACCATGTAGACAGTGCCTAGACTGAAGGACATGCAGATGAACAGGATATATCTAGGACGGGAGTAGAAGCATAAAGAACTCCACGATGCCCTACGTTATCTCCCCATGCTCCGAGGACCTAGTCACCATCCAGATTCCAGAACAACAGCTTTCAAACACAACACAACTAAGCCCATTACAATGTTCGTCCGCCTCAACATCATCGCCTTTGCACTGGCCCTCGTGGCTCCTATCTTGGCAGCTCCCACGCCTCAGCCTGCCAGTGAGTAGAAGCCTCCTCCGTCTTCGCTACGGACTTTATCAGCCAAAGCGGGTCTCAAGCTAACGATGCCGTATAGACTTCGAAACCGATCCGATGCTACAGGTGGGACAGAAGGCTGCTTCTTCGTACGCCGAAAACTACAAGAGAGCCAACTTCGAGACGGACCCCATGCTGCAAGTTGGACAAAAGGCAGCATCCTCGTATGCTGAGAACGACGAGCAATCCTCCTACTAAGGTAGACTCTGCCTTGCAAACAAACTGGGACACTACTTGCTCGTATGAGTAAGCGGTCTAAATAGGACTATGGGCGGGGAACGGACTGTGGTTGGCTGAGGACCTAAGGATCGATAGGCTACATACCTTATCTATGCAGATCAATATAGCTAGGGGTACCGGCATATACCAAAGGATTCCTGTTGTGTAACGCAAGAAGTGTGATTGTACATATAAACTAGCGACCGAGACTTAATCAAGGCAGACTTCCAACCGAACGACTCATGAAATATGACATTGCCACCGTTGGTAGCATTGCATGCGGAGCCGTTACGTTCGACACGGCTTAATTTTAGGATAAGGTAGCATCTTAATATATGGGACGAGTCCTATCTAGACACCAATGAAAGATGCAAATTCCCACCTCTGTCTGTCTTCACTTGCTTACGGGGAGGTCGCAGCATGTAGTGCCAACATGTATTGCGTCCTGGGTATATATACCTAAGTCCTAAGTCGATGTCCTGACCTTCGATTTTTACGGCGAGGCGGCCGAGATCGCATAAAATTCTTTGTCCCACCCGAGAACAAACAGAGCAGATAACGCCAAACAAACAAGCCAACGAAAAAAAAAAATGTCGGCGAAACCTGTCGCGGGGGGTCCTCACGAAGATCGAGGTGCTGCTAATGGGCAAGAAAATACGATGACGGACAGCGAGAAACTCGACCCGCAGCCTGTAGATGCTTCCGACAGAAGTCTCGAAGAGGCTGCTGCTGCTGCACCAAAACCTCAACGAAAATGGGGTATATTCCCAGCTCCTCCGACTGAAGATCCGGGGCCCCCACCCGACGGTGGCATCTTGGCCTGGCTCCAGGTCCTCGCGGGACACCTCATGTGCTTCGTCACCTGGGGTCTGATTACCAGCTTCGGCATATTCCAATCTACGTACGAGGAGATGCTTCACGAGGAGTCGTCGACTGTTTCGTGGATAGGCACCATTCAGATTTTCATGCTTCTGCTGGTCGGGACCATATCGGGACGCGCGAGCGACGCAGGCCTCGTGCATGAGGCCGTCCTCCTCGGAACGCTGATGATCGTCTTCGGCATGTTCATGGCAAGCCTGGCTACGCAATATTACCAGATCTTTTTGGCTCAGGTAGGTGGTCTTATTGGATTATACGTTGTGCTGTGTTTCTCATCAAGTAATAGGGGATTTGCATCGGACTTGGCATGGGCATCTTGTACATGCCGGGTCTCTCGGTGCCGTCATCCTACTTCAAGTCTAAGAAGCCCCTGGCGGTCGCCATTATTGCATCAGGCGCAGGATCTGGCGGGTTGGTGTATCCCGCGATGGTACAGCAACTGCTTCCCCGTGTTGGTGAGCGAACCCGTCCCCCTTTTTTGGTAATTAGATGCTTACGCGATACAGGCTTTGGTTGGACAATCCGTAGCATGGCTTTCGTGACGCTCTTCGTCTCTATTCTTATCAATCTGCTCCTTCGCGTGCGTGTTCCAGCTCGAAGGTCTGGCCCGCTTGCCGACCTCCACGCCTTCAAAGAACTACCCTACATATTTTTCTGCGTTGGGTTCTTTCTTATCTACTGGGCCGTGTACTTTGCCTTCTACTATGTAAGTTCTATCCTCTCCCTTGCTTCCGTTCTGCTACTCACCCTTTTACTAGATCGACCTCTATGGTTACACATATGCCTCGTTCACCTCCCTTGACTCCATCAACCTCCTCCTCGTTACCAATGCCCTGGGTATCCCTGGCCGTGTTCTCCCTGGCTTGGGAGCGCGATTCATTGGCCCCCTGAACACCGCTATTCCTACTGCCACTTCTGTGGCTATAGTTCTATACTGCTGGCCGGGGGTTCAGCATGCACACGGCCCTTTATATGCGTGGGCCGTGGTATATGGTCTTGTAGCCAGCGCCATTCAATCACTCTTTGCAGTCTCGCTGGCTGCGCTGACAGAAGACCCGAGCCAACTAGGTACAAGAATGGGAATGGTTTTCAGCGTGGTGGCGTTTGCTACTCTGACTGGAGCTCCTATTGCGGGAGCAATCATCCAGGCAAGCGGTGGGAGCTATCTAGGTGCGCAGTTGTGGGCAGCCAGCAGCATGCTGTTAGGAGCGGGAGCTTTGGTCATGGCAAGGGTAGGTAGAATAGGATGGGCACTAAAGAAGCAGGTCTAGGACACGGGTTGGAGCAATGGACTGAATAGGGTACTGATAGGCCCAGTGTTCTCAAAAGGTATCACCTAGTCGCTGGGTACTCGCATCTGGGCATTCAATATGTATAGAAATTGGATTCACTCCCAGCTGTGCCATCACCAGAGGCCTGCAATTTACCGTGAGGCAAATAAATCCGTACATTATACCGTCATAGGGTCCTAAGTTGCGATAGTCATTTAAGGGACTATAGATTATCGGGAACGTAATCATTAACTAAGATTCCAGAGAAGCCCTAGGGGTGGAGTATTCTGGCCAGTTGCGCAATCGGCACTTTTCCCCCTTAGTCGGGGTATATCAGAGCCTCAATTTTCTTATCATGCTATGTATATCCATTGCCGTCTTCGGAAATAGTGACAAAGTTATATGTCTTTCTAAGCTGATTCATCATTACCGAGCCAACTATTCCACACAGAGTCCAAACATGGCACGATATACTTGATCGTCACCAAATGGACGTCTGCGCTGTGACAATGTTACTTGGGGGCGGTGCAGGGTGTGCTGTAGGGCATAGGTGGTGCGTTGCCTCGGAAGGATCAATAAAATACGACTCGGAGATGTAGCGATCGTGGGAGTAAGGTGGGAGTAAGACAGCAATCGTTCCCTCTTGGGGTTTCACTACCAAACCCTATAGCCGGTGTTGCTATTACTTAACAAGCTTCGGCATTTCGATGCTTCGAAGAACTCGTCTATTTATCACCGGCCAACTCGTGTCGTTCTATATGGCCCGAGTTTGTATGACCCGTACGGTGAGGGCAAGCTGGTATTGGTTCTAAACTTATATTTTGTCAGTAATGAAAATTATCAGACATCCTAGGTTTGCTTAGAGTTAAGTTGGCAGAATCACTTGGTCATGTTCACTTGCGACACTTCGGTTAGTGCCTACTGTAGCTTGACTGAGGAAACCGGGGAAACTGAGCAGATCCTCTTGCAAATCGTCTGAGAGGATACCAATAGCCATATATACTTGGCCAAATATCGGGCGAATTACGTTTTAATCGCTAGTCAAATTGCCAGCTAAAGCACTAAATGGTGAGCGGTTCGAACTGCCATGGGAATCATCTGATTAAATCATGGTTGGAGTGAGGGATACACGTGACAAGCTGGTGTATCTATCGAATGTCCCCTCATTTCCTAAACCGGAAGGTGGGGTAATTTAGGAACGGGATAGTATTCTTATGTAAAATCCGGAAGTCATAATGAACATGAAAGCGTTAAATCATAAGTTATGCATCCCTTATAGACGCTGCTTAATGCCTCTGCTTCGCGTATCCGGGGAAATATCAACTCCGGAGCATGCACATGCAGTGTGAGGATACTCAAGATATGCTTTTGAATGTTGGTTATCGCATATCGGGTTAGTAAATGTACCGTGTTCGTACCTCGATACACCAAGCAGACTGTCAATGGGGATGATCTGTGGAACGGTACATACAATACGTGGACACACCAGCTGTCTTCCGCATTTGCAGATCATTTAGATTAGCTATAATTGAGCATCCGATGCACGCTGATTTGACAGTTCACCTTCTCCCCCTTTTTTGTTGAGGCTGGAAACGAGTTAGAGGTGACGGATGACTTTACTTGATGGAGAACTTCCACATGGGTCCAATTTGAAGAGCCAGAAAAACTCGGGATGGAATAATTTAGGATCCGCTTTATAGGGGAGCCAAGGTTAGATAAGCGAGGTGAGCTAATGGTAAGCTGGCATTTTATTGGGACTTTGCTATTCTCGTCGGAACCATGACGTTTAACAAGAGTAAAAGGTGCAGGAGCCGTTAGCCAGTCAACTAAGTCCTACCAACGCCTATCAATACAACTGCCAAACCAATTACGCTGGCTAATTACGTCAGTGGAAAGAATGTGTCGAAAGTGCCTTCTCCGAGACATACAGAAGCCTTTTAGATAGCGTGGATAGTTTTAACAGGATATGTTTTAAGTCTAATACCTAAAATGCAAAAGTTTTGATTTTGATTTTCGCACCCATAATGACTACCGCTAGGTTGCCGTATTGCCGTGTCTCGATGCGCTTAATCGGCCATATCGTGCCGTAGTCTCGGACTTTGACGATAGCATCTTACGTTAGGTGCGTGTTGGCCATTCCGATTATCCGTACCACAACAGCGGAATCGTACAATGTGCAATACATTGGGGATCGCCACATGGTAAACGTAATTCGTCATGGCCCGTGTACCCGTGTCCTGGATACATATTTGGAGCCTCAGCTTCGTCTGGAGAAGAACGACGAAGAGACCTTTCCCAATCAAACCTGAGAAGATCGAGGTGTCTGAGACATTCAGCGAACTACAAGCGAAACCCGCTCAATCACCTGCCTCGGAGCTGTCATTCACCAGTCAGATTGTGACGCTAAGGCATGCGCAGCTCTTCTGCATACCTAACTTCATCCTCTTGTCATCAAATAGAATATTGATTACCTATTCACTTGACTACCTGCACAGCTGCATTAAGAATTATTCTTCTCCCTTTCGATACCTATCTTAGGTACATATTCCCGTCCTACCCGATTCCTACCTACCTACATTTTCTTACCGCCTCTGCGAAGTCTCCTTTTTTCTTCTCAAAACTGTACCAGAATCGAAACCATCGAAGCTACAAGAATCCTCGCAAAGAATCTGACCCCCTTCATCAGATCATTAAAGAGAGACCTAATACTGTGTTGACCGGAACACGGCATTTCGATTAATTAATAAGACCCGGTTTTCTCCATCTTCTGGAATTATTCAAGCGCGCGGTTGGCTCGTCTGCCAAGCAATTTTCCACAACAAAGAGCCGAACCTGGTCATTCCTTGGCATTGAGACAAGCCCCAGCACTAGGGTTTAGGTTGTTAGTTGTCTTCAGCATTGCTTTCAGGTGAGCAAGCATGTTATTTTCACTTCTCAACATCATTCGTCAGCGGGGGCGCAGCCCCAGGCAGGCTGTCGAAGGCGCGAACAAAGCCGCCCATACTCTTCAGTTTCGTCAAGCGACAACGTCCAATGGTATCTCACAGATGAGGCCAATTCAATTGTTAGAGTTGACCTATTAAACCTTGTACTGCCACGGACATGGCTCACCTTAATCCCGTGTATTCCGAGTGGAAAGTTCACCGGACCAAAAATCAAGTCAACGATAATAAACTTTGACAATATCCTCAACTCCGCACAATCCAGCAAATCCTAGAATCTTATTTATTACCCTAGATTCCTGTCCCGTATTTCTTTATTATTGGTCATCCCCGCATCGTCAAATAAAGCTTAAACACGACATTTGTTTTGGGGACCAAGCCACGCTCCTTTTACGCTGTCTTCTCATTCCTACCTGTTATAAAGCTACGCTCCCTCCCAACCGAAGCTAAGAACAAACAGCAAAGCAAAGAATAATTCCATCACGATGTCAACCTCAAGTGGCAGTCGGCGGTCTAGCCGCAACTACGATACTGGCTTCCCGGATGCGTTCGCCGAATATACTACCTCAATGCGCCATCCGGATGCAAATGTCAACCCCGATGCCTGCATCTCCGCAGAGGACATTGATCCGTCCAAGACGTTACAGCGCACCCGTAGATCATTTCTTTCGAAGCACAAGCATAAGAAGCATACGATAAGCCACGGAGTGATCGCCAAGGGATCAGACAGCCAGTCGAACCATTCGTCATTGGCTCTCCCTACTATCGATAGCGCCGTCGATGTAACCAATCTGAAGCACGTAGATTCTAACGGGAGCATTGGGCATTCATCCAATGATGGGGCTGAGAGCATCGACCGCATTGAGGTATCTTTCAATGGAGATCGCCCTTCCTCTTCCCTTACTGCGCCCAACGAAGATGATGTCACTGACGATGGCCGGCAAAGAATGAAGATCTTCCGGAAGTGGCTCAGTCAGAAGGACTGAGGGAGTTGGGTCGAACTGTTGACGATAGGCTGCAGCAACTGCTACACCGTGGATAAAAGCAGTTCGTCGATATGCCGCGGTTTGGTCAAGTGTTACCACCTCAAAAATGGAATTCGGAAGCTTGGTGTTTGGCGGCTTGTGATTTAAGAGATTGTGTTTAGCAGCATGGAGTTTGGCATAGCATAGGAATATGGGGTTTGGGCAAAAATGGCCGACTGGACAGGGCATATTGGTGGGTTCCTCGCTATCACCTATAGTGAGATATTATTGAGAAGGAGTCTGCAGTAGCCAGCACGCTTTACGCTCTTCCCTTGAGTCTGTTTTTTTTTCTTCCTAAGGAAGATACTAATAAAGTACCACATTTAATCCCTTGACCCAATCTACAATTCAATACTGTCGATTCTGTCTCCAATTGGATAATAATTTAACTTGCCAATTCATAGGTACCTCGTTTGCCATCAAGATCGCTGCTAGCTTGCGTGGCTTTTCCACGCCACCACTATTCGCTTAGCCAACTCGTTAACTAGCAGATCCGATATAGGCAGCAGCCACCAACAGTATGGAAGTGTATCGAAACGCATACCAGTAGTTATTGGCAGAGTCCACACTCAGGAGGCCTGCATTTATTGCTACCTTCATATCCCGGCTTTTCAGAGATGTTAACCGTTAAATACGAAGTGGCAGAATCTCAATTCCAGCCCAAGACCAAACCCCTCCAAGGAAGCTAGGGAAGATGTAGCCTCAATAAGGGGCTGGAGGGTGGTCGTCGGCCAGTTCTTTGACAATCTATAGGGGGAGCCTTAACAGTCATGCGAGACTCCGTAATCTCATCTCGCCGGTTCCCGCGTAGATGTAGTATTACGTAGGCAGGCAGGTTACTCAATGACTCTTCACAGAATTGGACCAATCACGGTGTCGTCAGAAATATCAATAGAAAGGAGAGAATACGCAGGCAGCAGCAATAGACCTTTAAGTAACACAAAGCTAGGTTGAAGCCAAATGCAACCACATCAACGTTGCGACGCTTAGTAACTCGGACAAAAACAATCAATCATGCAAAGCGATTCAAGAAGATCCAAGTCGTCTGATCTGATTTGCATCCATCCGGTCCCGTCGACGAGGGGCATTAGCATGCATTTGTGGAACGCGCCCGACTTCTCTGGGGGTTTTTTTTTTTTTTTTTTTTTTTTTTCTTCCCTTCCCTTTTCGTTTCGTTTCCCTCTCTCTCTCTCTCTCTCTCCCGCCGGGAGGAGTCTAGACCAACCAGCCACTCTCGCTTTGCAGCGATTCCTTCCAGGTCTTGCCGTCCAATCGGGCGAGCTCCCTGACGTCCTGCACGTCGTCGGAGCTGAAGTTGCCGTACAGGTGCGGGCACCCTTCCACCTCCCACGTCGTCGCGGCGTGGAACTTGGGCGCGAAGCGAAGCTTGATCACCCAGATCTTGGTGGCCTCCGTGAAGAACAGGTCGGCCGTTATGGGAATCTAGATGATAATAATAATAATAGACCTCCCCGTGAGCCCGTGAGTATGGAGAGAGAGCGGCGGGGTGTCTTGCTTGCTTGCTTGCTTGCTTGCTTACCTGGGTACCGGTGCTGAGATGAACGAAGCCATCTTTTTGGTCCAGCTCCGAAAGTGGATACTGCGAGGGGATCGGCGAAGGAGGGGCCGAAGGTACGATCTTGTAAACATACTCTGGTAGGGGTGACGGCGCCATGGTTGCTGTTACTGTACTTGGAGTCCGAAGGATGCGAGTGGTGAAATACAACAGTATCAGAAGAGAATGTGAGTATTAGAAGTCGCTGACTGATGGATTGGTGTGGGATGGGGACTGACAGCTGCCAAATTTTTAAGCACCTGGCAAACTGAACGTTCAGGGGTAGTTAGTGTATGGTCCAACCCTTCTATAATATCACCTTGGCTATAGAAATAGAAGCACATGATGACCTTGATTTAACCTAGCATGCTTGTGATGTCCCGGATCATCGAAAATTTCCAATTGTCCTCTAATCGCGAAGGCTCAACAGTATAGTCTTTAAGTTTATCCGCTTTCTGCTTTTCGGAAGGAGACAGTCGGATTAAAGATACCTCTTAGTAGCATTTTCCAGTTGTGACGAAGGATTCATGCTGTGTAACAGTGGCTATCCTCAAGAGTCCGAGGTCACCAATCGGACTTCTTGGACCTCTGAAGATCATTTCCTCCTTCGCCATGCCTTATGATCGGTCAACTAGCCCCTCATCTAGGTATCATCTATTCAGCCCTACAGCTGCCCTATCATCTTAATATTGCCTCTCTTTTTTTCTACCTAGCATACAACCCAAAAGCATCCTCGGCACCGAAGGATTCTGCCGATTCAACGTTATGTAGCAGTCGCGGAGACGCGATACTACACACATCCCGTGTCTGTGTTTATCAGCTCCGGATTCGAAACGTCAACCCCTAAGAATAGAATCCCCATCGACAGAACGTAATGTTTCTCATGCATCAACTCGATAATAGACGTTCTTGCCAGGAAATGGTACGCACCGTGACGGGCGTGCCAAGTAACATTGGGGCGCTTAGGTTACAGGGAAAAGAGCATAGGGGAGCGGGCGAGGAGAAGTCACCACGAGACCAATGTCTATAGAACTAACCCTGATGATACAGGACAAGCCTGCTCGATGCTTGCTTGAAACACTTAGTAGGTGCTCAAGTCGCAGGGTCTGCTGCGCGTAAACCTAGGTATATAGAATTGCTATACCTACCGAAGTGTTACCCGTCGTTCTCGACAACCGTCCTTACGTAGATTCTTGAACTGTGCTAGGAGAGACTTTTCCAAAGATCAACCATAGGAATTTTGAAATCATGAAGAGATCCGTAGGCGCGGCCAACTTTTTGCTGACGGCAAACCTGCTTGCGGGAGGCTTAGCAGCAGCCGATGGGTTTCAGACATGCTATAGGATCGATGGCGCGGTCCTCGAAGAAAGTTACCGGTGTAACAACGGGACTACAGGCCATTCGGCTTGCTGTAATACAGGGGAAGTCTGTTGGTCGAATGGAGTCTGCCAGAGTAGCGACGATGGTGTCGAAGATTGGCTGAGAAGGGGTTGTACTGACCATAGCTGGGAAGATCCGGCGTGCTTCGATGTCTGTCCGTGGAGTAAGTGTCAATTAGACATGTTTCCTTAGCAGCTAATTAACGTGATTCTTAGTCGTGGGAGTTCATGCGGTAGGAGTGAGACCTTGTGGCGGCATTGAGGATAGCAATCAGTATTGCTGCGACGATGGATCAACAGGCGCTGGATCCTTCAGCTGCTACAAGAACTCATCCAGTACATTCAATTACAACAACATAACCACACTACCAACAGTCATTGCCACAATTCCCATCCATGATGTGTCATCGACATCATCAGCCAACGACACATCATCAACGTCGTCAGCAATTGGTCCAGCAAGTACCGAATCAAGCCCAGCCCAGTCGACGACTAGCAATGCAGAGCACGAAGGCCCGTCCAGTAACGGATCCAACTCTGCTGCTTTAGGCGCTGGACTCGGTGTGGGCTTGCCTGTATCAGCCGCAATCATTGGGGGGATTTGGTTCATGATCTGGCGTTCCAAACGAAAGGAGTGGGACACAGGAAAGGGATCGGAGTATAACCCTCAAACTGATGCCCCCGTCGCCTTTCTGGACTCTCAAAACAACATACCAAAATCGGCTTTTGCGGCTTACCCCCAGGAGTTATCCGGTGCACTAAGTCCTCAGGAAATGCCTTTGGGCCATGGAGCTCGGGAACTCCCCGCATAGTAGATGAGAGTGCATATGGAATGTCGCCGACACATTTCGTCGAGGCATAAAGAATGGAGGATTAATTATACACGATGGCGACGGATAGAAATCATTTAACTGGCGCTACTATATATATGTTAATTCAAGTGGCGGAGAAAAATATTAATTTTCAAACGGAGTCGAGTCAATCAGAGGAATAATCATGGGTGCAAACTGTGTGGATGATGTGACCGTGCAGCTGTAGATATGCTAGTGAATTTGCCGGATGATATCCACTTAAGGGATATTTACAGTGTGAGGTGCAGTTTCTGCCTTAGAATTCTGCCGCTCTACCCGCCCCTCACCGCCTATGAAAAATCTATTTAAACGGGCTCTCCCCCGCTGGAATTTGGATATTTCTTCTTCTTCTTCTTTTCTTCTTTAGCTCTCTTTGCCTTTTGGCTTAGATCAAGTGTAGTATCTGTTCTTTTCAGTTTAATCTCTGAAAGAGTTCTACTTGAACTCAATCGTGATTATTCTAATTTTTGCCTTCCGGGAGTGCATCCTCTGGGCTTGCCCATGATCGCTTCCACTGTGTCCCTGGTATTACACTGCCTCCAGGTGACGCGAACCTCTGTTTTTCATTGCGATCTCTAGCCTGTCTAGGGATGTGAGGAAGAACTCGTTAGCCCTGTAAATGAGTCCATATCTTAACCTTCGCTTGTGCTACGATGACTTGGAATTTGAATATTTTCGTGAGGTAGAATATCATCCTAGGTAGCTTGATGCTCGAGCTTGTAATATCCACGGGTGCATGCGATCTATGTAGATGTAACCAAATATCGAATGCGACTACCCAAATGCCTTGATATTTGAGACTCCTAATTAGATGGTAACTGCTTGTTGATGTAGGTTGAATCATCGAACCTTCCAATGTTCAATCTGTTTAATCTGTTTAATCTGCCCCTCACTCAAAATCGACCAACTTGAAAATTCTTCAACAATTCTACTCCTTACCAAACACATACAAAATACACAAGATGGCTAGCGACAGCCCATCCAACTTGATCGACCCTGCCATCTTTGACTACCTCAAGTCCCATGGCGAGGAGGAGCTTCAGGTTGGCGACAAGCTGCACCAGATTACTGCTGCCTTAAATCGCCATATCTCCACCTGTCAGGGTCTGCTCAGCCGCATCCATGCGACGCCCAGCTCTAAGCGTGCGTATCAAGCGACTGTGTGAAATATTAAAACTATGGTGCTGACACCTAATGTAGTACAACCGCTTCTAAAGCAGGTTGAGGATGAGGGTATCAAGCCCGAGATTGAGAGCGTTGGTGAACTAGCCAAATTCACCTCCAACTATCCCTATTACAAGTATTCACACTATTTCCCTATTCATCGTAAGACAATCACTAATAAGTCAAAGGTACAATGGTAGATGGACTCGAAGCATTCAGAATGTTGTTGGCACTATCCTGTTGACTGGCTGGCTGGGTGGACTCGGGTCGGAATCTCGGCCAGGCGAGCTTGGCCGTTTGCTCACCATTGAGGAAGTCGGCCAGATCCTCCAAGGTTTGTTTATCTCCTAGCCATTACAATTTTTACAACTACTCAACATGTTTTTACAGTGCCCGTCAATCTCAAGGACAGAGATGCATTCCATATCACCATTGAGGAATACATTCTAGCCCTGACAGACATCACGGAAGAGCTCAGCCGCTTGGCCATGAACTCGGTGACTATGGGTGATATCGATCTCACCGTGCGTATCAGCGGCTTTATCAAGGATCTATTTGCCGGCTTCCAACTTCTCAACTTGAAGAACGACATTGTTCGAAAGAGAGTGGATGCTGTCAAGTACCATGTCAAGAAGGTTGAGGATGTCATCTACGATCTGTCCCTTCGCAATCTGATCCCCAAACCAGAGGCCAGCTCCTAGGCTATCTCGACACTGGAAAGCCCTTATTTCAAGCACCCATGACAATTTGCTAGGTACATAGGCGTTGTATTTACATGGAAGTTCTCTGGCGAATACGTTGGGTTCTTAGGTTTTACGAACTACAAAATCAGACGTTTATCTGTCTTACTCATAGCATAGAACCCTCAACCGCAATACTGACTGGGCCCCCATCATATAAAAGAGAAACAACAACCAACCATGTGATTGTTCTCGTCTCTTTCGTCTCAGACCTGGCCATTGTAAATTTGATGTAGCCCAATTCCACATGACGTAATCAATCTGCTAGGGTATGTACCTTGCACATTTTGTACCTTTGTACCTCTTATCGATTAGAATTTGGACAACTTCAAAGTTCAAATGAGCTTGAATTAATTTCGCTGACCAGCTCCTTGCATCAACAAAGCTTCTTAGCGGCTCACTCACGATCGATGCGCATCAATTGTCTATCTAATTCATCTTTCGGCAATATATCACGTATGCGTCTAGAACGCCCCAGCTAGACACGATCACAATGTCTTCGCTAGCTGGCAACACCAAGACTGGTGAAATCTCCAAGCCCAAAGATGCAGAAACCCAGACGCAGGCTGTCCGGATCTTGCCGTCTTCGGAGGCGCAGGTTATCAGACACCTCCATCCAGCACTGCTTCTCTCCTTATTTCTCATACGGTTCAATGCTCTGGTAGCAGACCCTGTGAAGACCATGACAAGCTCCATTCCTATTGTCGCGGTTATCCAGGCTGTATATGCTGTCACGTGTTTACCGCCGGCCGGCTCTCAGGGGGTGAAACCAGCTAAGAAACTTCGACCTGGCGAGAAGAAGAAGTCTGGATCTGAAGCAGTTGGACCTAACATCGCTGTCGTCTGTATTCATTCCCATGTATTTCTTACACTTAGCTAATATTATTCTTAGACAACTCTGGTTGCCCTGATATTATCAGTGATTGCGACTCTAGGATTGCATGTCATCCTTGTTCTGTTTGGAGCACCTTTCTTAACTCACGTGTCTCATACGCTCCTCTGCTCCGCACATCTGGCTGTTCTAGGACTGTTCCCACTGTTCTATACGCGTGGGGTCTCCAGTAAGGACTGGCTTGAGATCTTGAGTGCAGCTGCCCCTTCTGATGAAGCGTTCGGGGGATTAGTCGGTGCCTGTCTGGGAGCTTGGTTAGGCGCAGTACCAATCCCGTTGGACTGGGACCGTGAATGGCAGAAGTGGCCTGTGACCATACTTTGTGGAATCTATGCTGGTTACCTGGCTGGAAAGTTGCTGGGCGGTACTATCGTCTTTGGAAGGACGTTCAGATAGACTGTGTTGCATTGGGAGACTACCGTGGGTTCCTTCCATTCTTGAGCTGTGTGAGGCTTTTCACAACCAGACGACGCTACGTAGTTCCTAACGTAGTTCCTATAGACGATTTGTCTTTCTAATCTATATAGCGATCTGAATGTACACACAGTTACTAATCTGCCCAAACCCATTTCAATTTCTGCTCTTTGGCCCATACCTAACTTATTCTTCACCTTCAACAATCACTTCCATTCTTTAGAATGTATTTTCTTTTTGATTTACTCGCTTTCGACGTCTTACTATACGTCCTAGTCCCCGCTCTGATCTTTGTTTCCGTTTTCCTGGGCATCGTCTTCGTCCTTCACGTCGTCGGAGTCTTCCTTCTTGTCATTATTGTGGTGCTCTTCAAAGCATACTCTATGCTGGCTGAGGTTTACCACCGCATGGAAAGTTCCTAATCCAGTACAACAAGAAGGTATGTTTGGACACCTCTCATCCCCCTTCCATACCAAGTACTCATGCTCTTACCTACAATAGGGTTCTTGTTTATTCAACATCGCCTGGTCTACACCTTCGTCAGCGTTTTCATCTACGCTATACGAATGCTTCACCCCACCATTGTTTACCTGTCTTCAGCCTACCCTACTTGGCCCAAGCCAACTCTTCACCTTCCTTCTCTTTCCTTAATCAAGCACAAACTCCAGCCCATCACCATCTCTGTTCATCATCCATACGCCACATACGAATTTTGAATCAGCTATGTAAGCTACTAACTATTGAATTCTTTTATTCTATTGAACTAACCTGGATACAGAACCATGGCCTATGAGATCAACGACTATCTTGCTGCTGGGGTGGCTGTCAACAGCACTCCCGCTGCTCCTATTACTCCGATGACTACTGCTGGTGCTGCAATCACCACGAAGACCCAACGCAAGAAGATCACCTGGACGGATGATCTTGATCACCAGCTTTATAAAGCGATAGCCCTGTCTAGCGCGCCTGTCGCTCCAAAGCCTGATGAGAAGAAAAAGCTTGGAAATTTCTCGTGGCAGACCGTCGCAGAGAAGTTCAACGTCATGACTGGCCTTGAGGCCACGAGGTACTCGGTTCAGTGAGTGATCTCTTTCGTCCCATGATCCCACAATGTTTTCCTTACCCGCCATTGAATCAACGGCGCCTTCCTACTTACTATACATGATTCATACCTTCTATCCCGGGTGTCTTCGTCAGCTAATTCCCCTTGTTTCAATAGAATGCGTTACTGTCTTAATCTCTTCCCCGAGCTCCACCAGGCTTATCCCGGCCTATCCAAGACGAAGAACAACACTGGAACCGAGGCTGTCGCTCCGATCATTCCTGCTATCGGTGGTTCTTCCAGCTACGCTACACCAGCCAGCCACGGCGGCTTCGGTGGCGGAATCTCTAGCTATGTCAATCACGCCGGCTTCGGTGGCGGAATGCCTACTGAGACCCGCAAGCGCTCCCGATCCGAGTTCGAGGAGACTCATCAGACCAGCACCTTTGGTGACCAGTCAGCCCAAGCTTCGGGTTTTGCGCAGTCGCAATGGGGAGTTGGTGATGCCCAGGGCATGTTCGAACCCTACCCTTCTACTCTGCTTCCCGGTCATGATGACAACCAGAGCCAAGGATTTCAGCAATCCATGGACGGACCCATCGATCCCAGACTGACTGGTCCTGCGCCCACCAATCCCAGCCTGATCGATCCCGGCCTGACTGGTCCTGCGCCCATCAATCCCAACCTGATCGGTCCTGCGCCCATCGATCCCAGCCTGACTGGTCCTGCGCCCATCAATCCCAACCTGATCGGTCCTGCGCCCATCGATCCCAGCCTGACTGGTCCTGCGCCCATCAATCCCAAGCCCATCGATCCCGAGCCCATCAATCCCGAGCCCGAACGCAGTCAGGGCAGGGTCCTGCGAATTCGGGATGGCATTATGTTTTTCTATAAGGGTTCTGAGTAATCTGCAAGTCTGCGGAATCTTGTGCTTCTTTCGTGGAGGATTCTAGGAGATGGCTAGTTTGCTGGGCGGCAGAGAACTTCAGGAGTGAACATCAGGACAGGACTTCAGGAGAAAACTTCAGGAGAGAACTTTAGGAGGACATGCTTTGCGTTTGCGGTTGCGTTTGCGTGCTGGTATTGCGCGCGCCTTTCATGTAATTAATGGATTGCCTGTATCCCCCGTCTGGGGAAATTAAAAAAAAAAAAAAAAAAAAGCACCTCCGTCGCCTAACTGACTTGGATTCGTCTTGATTGCCCGTGAAGATTCTATTGGTATTGAGTAGCGATTTCATATCCGTAATATCCATCTCGAGGCTCTCCCTCATCCAAACTGGTGCAAGGTGAGTATCTACGCACACCTGCTTGAGAAATCTAACCCATCTACTCGAGTTGCGTTTAAATCGTAGCATACCTAGCTCATTTTCCAAAGTCTTCTCATCATGTGTCCATCGCTAACCGCTGTATCGTCTCCTCTAAATCTAACAACATCACAGCCTCGGCAACATCTTAATTATCACGGGCTAAGGCTGAAGGTTCCTTAACCATCAACAATTGGACCACTCCTAAACCAGCAAAAGAACCCGCTCTCAACCCTGCAGAATCTTCCGCGCCTGCGTCGTCGGAAGCCCGTATCGAACGAAGTAGATCACCATCAGGACGAGCAAGAACGGAAAGTACCGGATCCAATCGAAAAAGTCACCCTTGCTCCGTACAGGGAACCAAAACCCCAACTTCCTCGACTGGCCGTTTGCCTCTTGTTCCTTCTCCACCACACGATTGCACACCTCCAGAAACAGCTTGGGGTCGTCCGTGATGACGCCGTCGACCTCCTTGTGGATGCTCCACTCCATCCAGTCCTCGTCGTTGACCGTCCATATGTAGATCGGGTGGCCCGCCTTCTTCATGTCCCGTATGAAGCGCCAGCCGGCGATGGGCATGGCTAGCAGGTAGCGCAGCATGCTGACGGATAGGTTCGGTACGTGTGCGGCTATGGCGCGCGCGTAGATGTTCGAGACGCCGACGTGTGCGATTTGGAACCCGGGGAGGTATTTTTGGGTGATTTTGACGTACTCCGTCTACAAAGCAGGTCAGCATTTCGTAAGAAGCATACCTACCTATCTGGATGGGATCATGTCCTGGATCGGGGGAGAACAATTGAAAAGCGCGCTCTTACAGTCCAGCAGCAAGGAACTATCCTCTCCTTCCACGCTCGAATTCCCGGCACCGAGGCAATCGTCTCCGCCGTTCGTCGCACGATTTCGTCGGGATTGTCGTCTCTCTACAAACAAATTCAACCATTAGCATTTATTAACCAATTACTCATATTCCTCTCTCCACCCACATCCCAATCCTCACACACCCAAACCACGAGACCTCAATCTGAACAAAGCGCAAGCATACCTTGATATCCAGAACAACCCAGACATGTTCCAGCCCGGGCTGATTCAAGTACGCCAGCAGATCCGACAGCCGAGGCATAGCCTGCTCGGGCTTCCGCACGGTGCGCAGCGTGCTCAGATAATCCCAGTCGTGATCCTTGACCCGGGAGTCGACGCCGAAGCACCGCTTCAGCTTGCCGTCGTGGGCCAGCACCACGACGCCGTCGCGCGACAGGTGCAGGTCCGTCTCGAGGGCGTGCGCGCCCGCCTCGACCGCGGCTCGGAACGCGAGCATCGAGTTCTCCGGCGCTACCACCTTGTAGCCCCGGTGGGCGATGGCGTCGGGAAGGCGTCGTCTTGTGGAGGAGGAGGAGGAGGAGGAGGGTGTGTCTGCTGCTGCTGCTATTTTTACACACGGTTGTTCCATTGTCAGTTGTTTCTCATTCCGTGCTGTCATGGCGCTCGCTGCGTGAACTTGATTGGAAGGGAACTTACCCGACGTCCCGTTTCCTGCAGCAGGAACCCCGCCGGGCTTCAGCAGCGGCGTCTGCTCGTTTGGCGAGCGTTCGGGAGTGCGGTGGCGGACGACCGAAGGCTCAGAGTCTAGAGGAGACATGGCGATGGCGATGGCGGGCTGAGACGGGAGGTAATAAAGAGGATTGAAGGAACAAGGTAAGCAAGCAAAAAGGCAAGATCGGAACTAGACGTTATAAGACGCGCATAGCTGCCACATGCTCCGAACCTAGGTAGGTATGTAGCACAACTCATCAGTCCACAGTGGATAGATGTCAGAAGTAGATCACCGTCATTGGGAAGCAAAACCAAGCATAGCTTTCCCACTCAATCCGGCCATTGGTGCCGAGGGGGTGGACGGATTTCGTCAAGGGCGATTGATGGGGGTGTGTGATTGTGTGATTGATTATGCGGCAGAGCTGGAGATAATCGGGGTTAAGGAGACCACCTCCTCTCCGACCCACCGCTACTATGTACGTAACCCCTACCCCTTGCTTCCCACCCTCCTCCAAACTCCGCGATGCTCATCATACTAAAAACCAGGCGAGTGCTACCGGTGTCTCCGGTGGGAGCCACGATAACATATATGCACATCGATGGTGTATATGCCGTCCAGGGACATGTCTCCAATCCCGTGGTAATTCGGCCTTTTCAATATAGAGGTGCGTTCTTCAAATTCAGCCTGAACTCACCCCCGGACTTTGCGGTATTGCTCAGCACGTGGCTGACCAGATTCTCCTCTCGCGAGTATCGTTACAACGTATATTCAAAGCTATAGGCTATATATCAATCTTCACATGTAATGGACAGCCAGATATTTGCAACTTTTTTTTTTCGTTGGTCTCTCTTCCTCCCCAGCATTCCTAAGTTTGTACTTCGTAGGAACATCCATCGTACCTATATAACTTTGACAGGGTTATACAAGAAGCGTAAGGTACATAAAAAAAATAAACGTATGTAAGGGAATTGCTAGATCAGCAAGAACCAACGGCTTCAAATAAACCGAAGAGAACGTGAATCACCAAAGAATATGTGCATACCAAACCCCAGCTATAGGCATCATAATCACCCTAACACCTAGAGCCAAAATCTCCCACCTAAACGCGATCCTCAAGGTCCACGCCCTTTGAAACCGAATTCCACCACAAATACAAGCCTAGGTTCCTTCTTTATATCAACGCCATATATCAAAGTAAATCATCTTGTAGGTCGTGAAAAAAAATTTGTCGCTGCCTCGCGTACGGGCTTTAAGATATCACTGGCGCCTGATTGCCTAAACCATCACATTCTTGCTAAATTCAACTCGAGGCCTTCTAGGACCATGTTTCCCTCGTGGTTCGCTCGTTGTGGTGGCATCAACCCGCTCTGGTAGTCTTCGCTCCCCATTCGTAGATACATATCGCTCGATGTTAAATCGTCTCCGGAGCTGAGGCTATCATCGCTGATACTCAACACGCTTTGTGGTGCTCCAGGGTGGGTAGTAAGATCGCCGATGTTGAAACTGGATAAGTCCCAAGTGTCTGGTGACCATTCACCAAGAGCGGTAGCGGTAGTCGTCGGGGTCTCCGTGATTGACAATGCTGGCCCTCCGTATATTGCGTCGTACACATTGATCTGTCCCCCATCCATGGCACCAAGTAACGCTTCCCACTCTGATATCGTGACACCCCCTCCTGATCCACCTTTGTTTGCTGCTTGATGCGGGGGGTAGACTTGCGCTTGTTGGCTATTTGGTATCGGTTGCGGCGGATTTCGACCTTGCGTGGGTGGGGTCTGTTGTGTCTCAGTAGACCCATCGTTCAACGAAAGATAATCCAGGTTTCGTTGTTTAGACCTGTGAGATGGTGACATGCGCATCATAGTTTGCTGGATTTGGGCGATCGAGAAGCGATGGTCACGTCGCGGCATCGCTTGTTCTGTGCTCATATCGAGTGACGCACGTGACTGCGCACGATGCAGCTCAGGTCGAGGGGTTTGGCCATTAGGCATGGTCATACGGCGTATTTTCTCCTGCTGGGACAGCAGATCTGTCTCGCTCATAGCTGCTCCGATAGGTCGACTGGCACTGTAAGGTGACTTTTTCCTCGAGAGACTCAAGAGGGGGGAAGTCCTCGATGGCGGAGCAGCCATTGTGGTATCGGGACTGGTTCGCATTGGCGTAGGTTGTGATGGTATATCAATGCTGACAAGCATCGACGCCACTCGTTTTAGGTCATAAGTACCAGGAGCTTTCGCCTTCAGGAGTATCTTCATGACAACGTTTACCAACCGCTCTACATCTTTCATGAGTTTGCTCTCTTGTTTTAGATCCAGGCTTTGGTAGAGTAGACTCGTCCCGCATATCACAAGAACATCCGTCATGTTGAGACAGAATGAGAAGGACATACTTCTCTCCTCGAGTAGCTGAATAATCTGCACGATGCGCTTGCTGGACTCTCCAACGGCAATAAGAGATGGCGCCGATTTGCCCCCCAGCGATGAACCGACTGCAGGGCGGTGAATAAGTCCTTTGACATAGTAGTAGGCCAATGCCTATTCAAGTTAGTACTTATGTTACACAGCTGTTGTAGATATTAAAGCAACATACCAAGATTGGAGATCTGCTTCCGGTGATGTCCGTTGACGGTTTGTCTTGTGCAAAGTTAAGTCTAAGATGGGTAGGTAAGTTATCATACCAATCCGAGAGATCAGCATCCAGCGCAGTGATTTGTTGCAACGATAAGTCATAAGATGTGGCGGCTGGATAGATCTTCTCCAGTACATTGGCGAGAATGCGAGACACTCTGAATAACGCCAAGGCACTTGATAGCCTCGTATATTCTCCTGGCAACGTGGGCTGAAATCCCTTCTCGGTGACATATTCATCATCTGTATCTGACGGATACTCGGCGTGTATATCATCCTCTTTTAGCAACTTAGGAAGACCAAGCATTGCAGCAGAGAAACTAGATCTGTCAGCTTCCTGTAAGATAGCGGTGATCACGTATAGAACTTACCAGTCAAGCGTATACAGTGTCCAAAAGACCTTCTTTCGCGTCTCGATGGTAAGAGCCCCGAATGAGAAGCGCTTCTGGCTCTGGTGTAATCCTAACCTGTGGGATAATCCGACTGCAACGCCCTTGTAATGCTGCAATCGCTTGTAGTCGGCCCTGATAGTGCAATACATGAGGGCCAATACTAAACACTGCAAGGTGATCATCGTGTTATCCATCATGACTGAATCGAGCGCCCTTTGCCACTGCACCTCGCAGGCGGCAATTTGCTCCATGTCGGGATGGTCACCTGACAGGGCGGCGATGCTGAAGACGAGGTAAAGCTGTGCGAGTTTGTGATTGCTCTTCACCTTCTCCGAATCGGCGACAAACTCCTCGTATAAACGGAGGAACGTCGGTTTGTGGAGGACAGGGAAGAGTGGTGCCCATTCTTGAAAATAGACATTGACACTTCTATCCGAGAACAAGCGTGGTGGTACTCTCGTAGTCTGGGGTGGAGGTTTGGCTACAAGGGGATAACACCCTTGGATATGGAGAAAGGCCTCTGGGTTGAAATCGGAGCATGGTTTTCCGTTCTCCTGAAGCTTGCGTTTGAAAGATTCTAGAAGCATGATTAGAGGCCATTATCAAAACTATACTTACGAGTTGATATTTGCTTACCAATAAAAGAGCGTCCACTTGAAGGTCCCATAAAATACGAATCTGAATTCTCGACGCCAAGTAATAACGGTGAAGCTTGTACACGGAAAATATCTTCTTTCACCGGTGAGTTCATATCCCTTCTCGATTCTGCCGTTCTCGGACTTCCGATGGATCCGATAGATGGCTGGCGGTGATCGTGCATTTTCGAAAGCATATCAATCTTTTCGTCTTTCTCGTCCAATAGGTCCTTTAATTCCCTAACTTCCGATTCCAACTGCCTTACTCTTTCTTCCAGCGATTCTGTGTAACCTCGGGGGAATGCACGTCGACTGAGCTTGTCGCTGGTGCGGCATTCGAAGCCGACGTTGGCGCATTGTGAGCAACACGGTCGAATACCATCGCAACGAATTTTTTTACTCCGACATCTACCAATATAGTCTTAGTATGTTATGTTCCAGTTACGGTACTGTTCTTTATTTCCGGTGGCACGTACCTATCACAGGCTTGGGCGATGCGGCTCTGTGAGCTTGTGCCCACCTTGATGACCTTCATAGGCAGAATTCCAGGCATTTTGGCGGTAATTATCTAATCCAACACAACTTCTTTAATTGATTGTATTCGCGTCAAATCCCAACACTACGTTCCCCATTCCATATAAGATTTTGTTGGTAATGACTATAGAGTCCGGTTCGGAGCGCAGTGTTGATATGTCAGCACGTCAGCACGTTTAGCAGCGGTTGCGAAAATTGTTCATGTCTCGTCGGTCAGTCGCGTGAGATCGGTCGAAAAGGGATTTGGAGCGAAAATCGTGTCAAAGGCAAATTCGTCAAAGTTCGAAATTCGGCGGTTAGAAGAGCGACGCGGGGAGAGTTGGTTTAGATGTGAGGAAAAAGGTGGATGAGGGACATTAGAAGGAGGAAAAACAAGAGTTGGGAGATTTCGGAATGCGTGGGGACAGAAGGATTAGTGGACGGTACTGGCGAAGAAACGGAGGCACCAATGCCCGCTACTCCAGACGGATTTCCTACGATCAGCGGGGTATTATACCAATGGGGTGCGCTAACGAATCCGGGGTGGGCAAGGGGTTAGGGGGGTGGTTTTCAGGGTAGGAGCCCGGTGTGTTGGCTGTACCTTAAGTACTAGCAGAATATACGAAGTACTACATGCATGTATCACCACGTTTTCTATAGTGATTGTGTACTGTGTAGGTATCTACCTAGGTACTGAGTAAAAGACATTACCTAATACCGATTTCACTTATTACAAGATGAATAAAGCATGAAAGGAGTAATAGAACGAATTAAAAGAAGGAAATGAAAATTAAGACGAAAAAAGAATGGTCAGCTGCCACGGAATATACCTACATGTAGGTTAGGGTAACTTCTGCTTTATACTCATTATAAAATTACTACGCGATCCAATCCCAACATCATGGTTCTATGTCACAACACATACGTACAAATGACACACACAAAAGGTATACCGGTACAAAATCCGTAAGGCAAAGAGTCCTTGTACTCTAGACCCTGATCCTTCACTCCCAACAAGCTGCATCATCCAGTTATACTCCACATACTTTACCTGTTCGAGCCTGGTGCGCTAGCTATGCATGAGATGGCCATCACGCACATAGAGTAGAGCTAGCTCCAGGAGGACACAATAATAGGGCGGCGGTGGTTGGTCCAATCCTGCAGACTACATCAATATTAGGGTGGATCTGCATACGTTTTTGACGCTAGACACTCACCAACCTTTCGATCTTGGGCTTAGCACCGTTTATAATACTGTTGAGCCCGGGGTTTCTAGGAACTAGGCATGTCATAACTTGCCTTCTTTGCATTCTGGAGGCATGACACTACTCGCGAATACTATACCAGACTAAACTGCTAGCTTATATCATCATCATAGTTGATCACTTCTTCTCCCGAGGCAAAGGGTCTCGAATCCCTTCTTTTTTTCGTCCGGCAGGGGGGAATTACCCCAGGTTTGCTAGATACGCGATGCATGGTCACGATCCACCCCTCTTAGCCTACCTACCTACCTATGTACATGGATTGCGAGCATCGCGTCGGCATATAACCATTAGCATAATACTATCTATTAGGAGAATTTTGGCAGCCCACCATGGTTCAAAGAACCAGAAGCAGCCAGCCAGCCAGCCAGCCAACAGGACGTCGTCCCCCCCATTACCAGGTTTCCCCATCTTAAGGCTAAACGATCATACCGGGCTTTTCTCGCGATCCGTCAAGAAGCGAAGAGGCAGCTTCTGGAAAGCCCGCATGTTCCCGATGGTACTGCACGTCCGGTATACTACTCCCCTGCATCTCCAGATGCTATAAACCACGCCATCCTCGTCGCACGACTCGACTGCTGCAGCGCTCGGAATCGTAGTGACCGCCGCCAAGCGTCCTCTCTGTTTCGTCCGGCCAGTTCCTATACATGTAGGTAATCTAGGTGTATGCAGTGTAACCCTTCAACTACAGGCCAATGTACTTCACGTTTGTTGCGACTGTCAAGAACCCGGTTAGCTCATGGGGGTGTTGGGTGCGACGCTGTGATTGACCAGTTTATATACTTGTTGGGACCTTGGGATATAATATTGGTCACTGGATATAGTCGTTTATGCCCGCCCTAACCTCTTATTACCTTCTACAAGCCTTTCACTGGTTTAAGACGTTGTCATCAGCGTGAAAGAAAATCCAAGGTGAACTCAGAAATACCTCTGACCATTAACTTGCCCTGGCAGAAGAGTGACTAGCAGATATAGTAAGCCAATTTCGAGATACCTATGCGTTGAGTACACGATAAGATACACCTCTGGGGTGGTCAATAGACCAAGCAAATCATCTGTTAATCTTGTTTCCTACAAGAAAATCCATCATTAGGCCGACAAATATAATTAATCGACTTTCTATGTCTTCTATGAGTCTTCTGCGCGTGGTCGATCTGCGGTTATGCTACCAATGAGCAACACTTGAACCATGGTGTCTTAGGTACCATGTACACAGCACAATACCAAACCCAGGGTCGGGCGGTAATTTTTTCTTCCAGGCAATATAAAGACATACGGCCCGTCTCAAGGGTTCGCCTTAAAAGCAAACACCTGTTTCCCCATCTCGGGATGCCACATGGTGTGGCATCCCTTGCGTAGCCTTGGGAGTGTTACCACCGGTTAAAAACGTCCACGCTGTGGATAAATCGGCGAGGGAGATCATGACACAGAACGCCGGGCCATCATGTAAGGAACAAGCCCCATACGCGCGGGTTGATTTATCTTGTATAAAGGCAGTACCCAAACATGTGCGACACAGGAGTGGTACAGGGTTCTCGGACCGAATTATAAGCCCAAAGAACACCCCCATGGCCGCTAGTCGCATCCTCGTAGATTGCTTCTTATCAATCAACGGTATGTGGGCTGGACACAAAACTTCTCGTAATATTCAGTAGTCCATCGAAACGGTCTCAGCTGGCGGGTTGGGTGAGCTTGGCCAGAAAAGAATATGGCTCACTGTGGGTTCTCAGGCGAAGGAACTTGCTCGCCGAAGGTAGTGCGAATCTTGTGATGTCATGGTACGTAAACCAAGTGGCACCAGAGTCTGCAAAGTCTGCAGTAATCAAGACTGTCTTCCAATCCAATCGAACTAATACATTAAACGCGTGGCCAGCATATGTACCATACTCCAGATGCAAGGATAATATGCTGATCGTTTCGATGCCGTGGGCGGCCAAGTTCCAGAGAATTTTTATTAATGAAGCGGGTTCAGCTAAAATCTTCTTCGTCGTTAGTGGTATCGGCGGCAATGCTATTTCGGTCAAACTCCATTGATTCCAAGTATTTTACCACTCTATCGTCTTGGAGAAGCTGGCTTCTCTATAAAAGTAGGATGAAACTTCGTAAGCCGGCTAGATAGAGAGTATAGGGGAGTAAGAGTAGAGTCTCACCTGTTCGTCCAAAGTCTGCAAAACCTTCTCGAGAATACTTTCCTCGATCGATTTGAGCTGAGTAGCAGCCTCCCGGATCTCTTCCCTTACTGACCCGGGATCCTTTTCTTTGTCTTGACTTTCTCCGAGTTCCCCGAGTTGTTTCTGGATAATTTCCAGTACGACCGTTATAGCTCGTAGCTCAAATATCGGGTATAGTTCATCGCTGCGTATAAGATCTTTGATGGTTCTTGGGGTGTCTGTAACGTCGCTATCTTGCCAAAGCATCTTTAGATGGCGAGATCCATCTACCTCCTGCAAGACCCTGAATTGCAGTCCATCTGTAGGAGAAGAGTTAGTGTTTCCGGGTTTCAACCATCACAAGCAGAAGCAATCTTATATATTCACCTTCTTCATTTAGACACATGAGATATGCAAAAGGGGCGATCCAGTGCGAGATACCATCATCATCTTCCCTCAAGTCTAACATTGGCGGTTTTCCGAAAGCACGAAGCTTTGCCAGCGCAAGCGGATCATCTTCTAGCGGTTCCAGGGGTAAGACAAGACTCTTGGTCGTCGAGTCCGGATCGATAAATCCATAACTGAATAGCATTTCTGCTGGTGACTTGTCGCTTCCGTAATTAATGGTAACCTCGCCATTACGAGGAACTGCGGATTCTTTTCGTAGGTTGAGGACGACATCCCCTTTATTATTTTCATCGAAATAAGCAGTAGCCGGGCTGGAATGATTGACTAAATCAAGACATGGAACCATTGACTCTCCTGATTTAGGCAAGCCCAAAGACCGGGATCTATATAGAGCATCAAGGTGAATCCAGTCTCTCACGGTGATTGATTCGTCAATAGATAAGACTTCGTTCCAGTACGAGAGGCCGGTTGTCTTTGCACGAAGATCGTCGAACTCTTTCGTCAACACTGTCAGTTTAGCAGATACTGCTGCCTATGTTAACGTGTCAGGCTATATTCGTATATAATCTCAATCTTACCACAATGTTGTGGATTCTCCTCAATGCTTACTTCTAGTGATGTGCCTCTTAACTGAGAGAGCTCTGCTTCAGTCCACATAGTAGGAGTGGGCACCTGTGATGGTAACAGACTGAAGTATTGTGTCCATGGAGTCGATGGTCCCAGCCCACCTTCGTATTCGGGTGAGGATAGTACCAACTGAACCAAAAGGAATAATAGAATATCGCCTCTAGTTGACTACATGTGTGCTTAGTACGTATCATTTCGTCTTCACATGGTAAGCGGCAACTAACTTGATGACCTGCCGCATCCAAGAGTTGTCGAAAGTCTTTGCTCTCCTTGGCATACTCTTCCACACCTTCAGCGGAAAGGACAAGCTCCTTTGGGATCGTCAAGAGAGGTGGACGTCCGATATCATCGTCATTACCCAGGTCCTTCTCCGCAGTCAACCCATAGCCCCGGCCGGTGATATGGGCAACTTTAACGTCGGTAAATGCGACGTCGTTTAGGAGGCACCAAGCAGGTAAGTCATTTAATGAGAGATGACCTCGCTTCATTTTGATGGAAAACGATGTGAATGTGGTCTAAATCTAAAACAAGGTGACCTGGACTTCATACATTGAACAGCACCTATTGCGACTTATGGGTCATTTCAGGCGATGGTTAGTGGGAAGACTCACCTAAACCCCGCTGTAGCAGCGGCTGAACAAACCATGAACCGGCAAGCCGCGGGTACCGTTACAGCGGGTCTCAGCCTCCGAAAAAGCTTATCTGAGTTTTATTATTTTCGACCGTCGCAAATCATCACCCCACCTTACCACTCACTCACTTACTGCTGCCCACCTGCACCTTCTAGGTCAACCTTTTTTTCCGCTCAAGCGTCAAAGTCGTTGCAACTCTAATTCTCAATCCCCAAGATGCCGCGAGATCCTTTAATCGGCCTGGTAGGCAAGCCCTCCGCAGGCAAGAGCACGACACTCAACAGCCTGACCGATGCGACATCCAAAGTTGGTGGGTCGAACCTATGTAGCCAACCTGATCTGATGCTACATCATCGACCGGAACAGCGGCGCTGATATATATATATAACGCGACACAGGAAACTACCCGTACGCCTACTACCACCACCACCCCATGTCGATGATCACGATGACTGTGAAGACGAAACTACCTATACAAGAACTCCCTCTGCGATCAGAACCTTTTCCGCTGACGAGCAATGCGCAACTTTCCCAGTTTCACCACCATCGACCCGCAGCGAGCGATCGGATACCTGCAGATAGCGTGCGCGTGCGAGCGGTTCGGCGCGCAGGACAGGTGCAGGCCCAACTACGGAGCCTGCGTCGAGGGCCGGCGGTCCGTGCCCATCGAGCTCCTCGACGTCGCGGGCTTGGTGCCGGGCGCGCACCAGGGCCGGGGCCTGGGCAACAAGTTCCTGGACGACCTCCGCCACGCCGACGCGCTGGTGCACGTCGTCGACGCCAGCGGCCGCACCAACGCCGAGGGCGAGAACACGCGCGGCTACGACCCCTCCCAGGACATCGCCTGGCTGCGCGGCGAGATCGTCGCCTGGATCAAGGGGAACCTGTGGGAGAAGTGGGGCTCCATCAAGCGGCGGCACGTCGCCGTCAAGGCCACCGCGGTCGAGACCCTGCAGGGCCAGTTCTCCGGTTACGGAAGCACGGCCGCGGTGGTGGCCCGGACGCTGGACCGGCTCGGCCTGAAGGAGCCCCTGGAGCACTGGAGCGAGGCGACGGTCGACCGCGTCGTCAGCGCCTTCACGGACGAGAAGTTTCCCACCGTCATCGCGCTCAACAAGATCGACGACCCGGACGCGTACACGAACCTCATGAAGATCACCAAGATGCAGGACCCGAACACGGTGGTGGCGTGTTCGGCGAAGGCCGAGCTGTTCTTGCGGAAGATGGCTAAGCAGGGCTACATAAGGTATACCGAAGGAACCGAATTCGTCGACACGCGCGAGGACCTCATCGCAGACGGCGACCCAGACGGCGGCGGGTTGAAAGAGCTGGACGAGAAGAACAAGAACACCATTGAGGAATACCGCGATATGATCCTGTTCCGATATGGGTCTACCGGTGTCGTCCAGGTCCTGTCCAAAGCCGCCGAAATACTGGGTCTCGTACCCGTTTTCCCCGTTCGGAACGTGTCGACTTTCAGCTCCGGGTCAGACAGCAAAGTCGCATTCCGGGATTGTGTTCTTGTCAAGAAGAATTCTACCGTCGGTGACGTCGCGAGGAAAGTGATGGGTGATGCGCCTGTCGCCTACATAGAAGGTGTTGGAGGCGTCCGAGTCTCGGAAGACGCCGTCGTGTCGGTGGGCAAGAACGACGTAAGTACTCATTCAATTATAGTGAGGTTATACTAATGATAGTGATTAGGTTCTATCGTTCAAGATAGGTCGAGCGTAGTAAATAGAGTGCTCGTGATTTGTAAGATACCAGTTCCCCTTGTATGCCATGTGAAGGAGTTTCATCCTGGGATTCTCAATTAGGTATTAGGTTTGCATATGGTCTCAGTTCTCACCGCTCACATCCTCTTCGTCCCCAGTTCACCGCAAAATATTCCATAATAATCCACATTTGCAGTTGAACAACCTAAAGATGATATGAGCAACTTCGCTCAATATAATTAGGTAATACTGTAAGCATATTGCATATCGACTAATATATTCACAACAAATCCAAAAGAAATCTTTGCAGGTCACGACAATAATCGGTTGAAAACCAATAGATTTGGAAGGGGTATCGAAATTCATAATCATTAATGCCAGTAGCAAATCTAAACCCATCGTGAACACGCGTAGAAAACCAATGCTCAAGTAAACCCCGAATTCCCGGTGCCGACTCATCCGTCTGACACATCATCTCGATTAGTCGATTACTCCGTGGGGGATGGGCGTTGTCGAAATTAAACAAGGTGGGCTGAATGCTGGGTAGGAGGTTGGGGTGACGTCGGGGTCAGTCAGGCCCAAAAAGCAACACCCCACCTTTCAGCGTCGAAGAGAAAAAAAGGCCATGGCTGGGTCCAGCGCAGACGCCTCGTAGCATCACGAATCCCCGTGCCGCCTTGCTATTGGTCCAACCTTCTCCCATTGTCCATGGTTGAAATCTTGCCATGGTGTCTTGTGCTGCACGACGAAGAATGTGGAAGGAAGTTGTGGATGATCCAGGGCGCATTAATATTTCAGAATAATGTACCTGCAGGGACCGTGTTAGTCTACCAGATTTCCGAACGGAAAAGAGAGGTGAATGTGTGCGATCAAAAACATACAGCGCGTGGATGATACCCGGGATGTAACCCAGAATTGTGAGCAGGACGTTGATGCAGAAGTCAGCACCACATCCTCGCTCTAAGAAGACACCTAGAGGCGGCAAGATGACGGCAAGAATGATCTTGCAGATATCGCTAGAAGCAATTGAAATGTCAGTATAACCAGAAATAGGAACGCTAGGAAACTGCTCGCAGATGTTTCTTACCTTGCGGTGAAAGGCATTGTGAATTGATTCGAGATTTACTTCGATCGAATGGAATGGATAAAGATGTATGTTGTTACGGCGTAGGTATGTTCTGTGTTCGAAAGGTAGCTTATGCTAGTATAGCTTGTCCTTGTTTCGATTTTCGTTCGAGGTTAGAAATGGTGTAATTGGGATAGAACGAGAAATAGTGCTCGAGTTCAATTGAGGGGGGTGCAATTTAAATAAGGATGATGCACCAAAAAAGTCTCGTAAGGCAATAATCAGGAATGGCCTGGAATCAAGTCACCACTGGACAAGGTAGGTAGGTACCTACGTTCATGAGCTGGTTTGCCCTTTGTGCACGGAAAGCGGGTGCCGTTTCCTTGAATTCTTTGGCCGCGGAGCCCTGGAAACTATGATGCATTTGCAACGAAACAAGGACCCAATTTCGCTTTGAGCAGGTGCGTCATACATTCTAGTCCCGGCAAACAATCCATCGCCTCTAGGTACAACCATCAGGTACTCTGCAAGTACGTAGATCTCGCCAATGCCGCTTTCTATGTTGCATTTCCGCATTCGGTGTACATCGGGTGACATCTAAGCCACAGCAAGGTAGGTATCTCCACGTACCTGCCACCCATTAACATTCATCAGAGCTATTGCTTTTCATGTCAATTGCATATGCCAAAACTGTAACTGCCTGACTGCCAAATCTAATTCAATAATAATAATTACCATTTTCCAAAAACGACTTTATTCTGACAAGCTAACGCTGAGCAAAAGAAAATAGGTACCTAAATTGTATTAGGTACGCCCTTATTTTGTGTCGCTCGTGATCTTCCCGTTCGTCACGAGCCGGAAAATGAGGAAGATGGCTTGGAACAACGTGACGTCAGACTCTGTGGCGCAACTTTGGCTCGGCAGTGGTTGGGGAAGTTGTCTTCTCCACTATGATTGTGGCTTTACGCACTAATGTCGCTAATTCTTCTGAAAACTTCGTTTCGCTAGTCCTCTTTCGATGCTTTGCCAAACCTGCCAAGTTCCGCGACGCGTGGGTTGTCGATCGTTGTTCTACACTACGATTGTGGCGCATGAGCATGGTTCGTCGATCTCATGGGGTTTTAATTCGACATAGCCGTTATGGAGCTGCTGAACTGAACATGTTACAAAAATACTCTCGGGAACGATTGCACTAGGCATCTAGGGAGGCGAGTCTGCACTCTGTGATCTCCAGACCCGCTGGGTTCATACTACTACATATGTAGTATTCTTTCTAGCGTCGAACATGTTACGTCTTCAAGTTTCTCAATGGCATATTTGCCTTTGCTTGATAGATATCAATCTCTCTTTAAAAATCATGGTATCATCGCAAGAAGTCGTTCGTAGCCGATCTTCCGCGCCGGCCTCACGATTCGATAAAATTTCACCTCTTAACTTGTTGCCGAGTGCCGCCTTGGCATATTTATCTCATGCCTTCAGTGGGGCTACCGGCTTGCCGGCAACTTCGATGGTTAATCATCGAGGTTGGTATGCCGCCTTGAAGAAAACAAGTGCTCGGAATGAGCGAGGCCCTTTTCAAGGTTTTAACTAGCTGCAGTGATATGCATGTTACTCTGCAACGTGAAGGTGAATATGGGTTCATACTAGGAGTCAGGCCAAAATCCCATATATAAATCTGGAAAAAATTCATGGACAATACAAAAGAGGTTTCTGTCTGTTATAATAGTGGAATTGCTCACAATTCCCACTTCCTAGTAGGAACACCTTAATGAGAAAAAGGTTAGCCCCGCGTAGAGACGAAGCAATAACCAAAGAACTATCGAATGCCGAACGCATATAGCCTAGGTATGCAAGATTCAGGGAGGACAATCCATAACTTTCAGAACATTTATTTCGGTTGGAACTAAAAGTATATCTTCAACACTCGACCCTCTTACACTTGTTCTTAGAAATGTATCGAGCGAGTTTTGTGTAATACGTTTGGGCAGATTCTTAAATGTTCGTGTTGCTCCTAAGGCCATTGGCTCTATAGTAGAATACATAAACTACCTAATCCAATAAGTCTATGTTGTGATACCCAATTAGTTGATTTTCCCTAAAGTGGCTAAGACGCCTCAAAATGAGTTTTCATGTCTCCGTATACAAATACCTAGGTAAGCGGATAATCAAGCAATTTGTGAGATCCAAGGTCTGTTTTATGGTACGAGGACACGCAAACATCAAGACCTGGAGCATCAACTCTTAAGCCAGAAGGATAAATTGAAAGTAATAATATTGTATACACAATTATGACTGCTCTTCTATAGCTACTGTAATGAAATACGATGTCTAATTAGCTCCTTTGGTTACTGGGTTCTCGCCTCTATATAAGCGCGTACATAGGTTAGCTACCCAAGAAAAAGAACCGTTCTCGTCATTAAGATGTCTTACGACTAAGCCATAAAAATATCTCATAAGAACACACTAGCTTCACCAGCGAACTACCACAGCTGAGTGTTGAGTATCTCAAAATGACCAACCAACTAGAAGGGGCAAAGCCGAGAGATACGCCCCTTTCCGCCGAATCCAAAAAAATACTGGAGCATAAGTGAGCCTCCCATGATGATGGAGAGGAGGTAAACTTTCGATAGAGGCTCTTGTCACTTTCACTTGGATATTACCTTCATTAGGTCTGTCACGAAATCACCGGGGACACGTGGAACAGTAGAATTTAAAGCTGCGTATGTTCAACATCCAGCAGTGTGGTATTAAAGAGCGCCACGAGATTTGATATTCTCCTCAGATAGCTGGTAGGATAATGCCGTCTGGTAGCATGCTCCCTGCGGCAGCAAAAATAGCGATCCTGTCAAAAGCCAGGGGAATTTGTTGTGCTGTATAATTTTTTTTTACATTTGTACGACGAGCTTCATGAAGCCGCCCGCCATTATCTACACGATAATATACATGTCAGATCCTTCCAGGTAGTTGCTGTTGCCTTCCCCTCGGTAGCGGTCTATGTAATCGCGTTTTGGCAAGCTCGGGTATCCTGTTCTGCGAGGCTGGAGCGCTGAAGAACTGTTCAATCTTCTCCTTGCCGCTGACCAAGGCGCCCGCCTCCTCCTTCGTTTGGTCGAGTAATAATGACTTCTGTCTTGTGTCCTCGATAAATTTCCGTCGCTCCTCACTCATCCTCCATTCCCTGGGGAATTTGGGCTTGACCTTGAATGTGTGGTGTCTCGTATCAAGTGGGATGTCTTCGAACATGTCGGAGGGGTCCTTAATAGTATGGTTAGCAAAACCGTTACTCCTTAAACCCGGGTCAGGCCAGGTCGAGATTTACCTTTGCTCGCGAGACCAATGAGTCGACCAGGTCGCCAAGATATCGCTTGTTCTGCGCTTGGTGCTCAAACTGCTCGCAACTTATCTTGGCCACGTCAGTCTCGGGGTTATAGCGAGGACCCAGCAATTTCTTCATCTTCAATTGTTGCGCTTCATTTAGCGGAAGATCCTTCGGCGAGAACTCGACGACAACTTTATTTTCGGCTGGGTGGAACTCTCCCATGTAGCTCGTGTATCGGAATCGTAGCGGTTCCTGGGCAGTGGGTGGTTCGAAGGGCCTAGCTAGTTCTAATCCCAAACAATCAGTCGGACTTCCCTGAGGAGTCTGAGTGGTGAAGAAGATACGCACTGGATAATAGGGGCATCTCCCAAGCAGCAATTCGAGCGTATTCTCTGTACTCGCGGAACTCCTCGAGTTTACCATGCGCCATGCTCATTATGTCATCTTCATCGAACTCGTCCTCGTCACGTTCATCGGTAATCAAGTCTGGATCGTCCTCGTCCTCGTGCCAAAATGACCTGCTCTGCTGCACCCTTGGTGCCCTCTGCGCATTCGATACGATGGCGGAAGCGCCTCCTAGGATATGTTCTTGGATTCGTGTCGACGTATTTATGTCGATTTCTGGGTCCCTTAGAGCAGCACGTAGAGACCTCTCCATCTCTGCAGCATCTATATCGTCGTCATCCTCGTCTACTTCCTGCTCATCTGTTTCGTTTTTCTTAGCAGCGGGGCGCCATCGTGCAGAGGCGGAAGAAAAGGGCCGTCTCGCGATGGGTATTCTTGCGCGGATTTTCGGGGGAGGTGGAGGGTTTCGAATGGCCCGAAGACACAATCGCATCGACTGTACTCCAGCAGCCATGGCGATCAATGGCTACCTAAAGTCCCGACAATTTAGGATCCGATCTGAGGCAGATTTCCAGCCTCAATCGACATGCAAAAGATAAATTTTGGCCGGTTTTCAGTTAACCCGGTCTTGTAGACTTTGATTGGTCCAATTATATCCCCGCAGCTGTCCCACTTCTTCTAGTGCAAAGTATGTATTTAAGTACCTATGTACTATGTAGAGCCGCCGCATCAATGATGTTAGCGCAAGCCCTGTGTCTAATACTCACGTGACTTGAATGACTCCCGTAAATGATTACGTTGGCTTATACGTTAAGATTCAGGTGCTAGACTTCAGGACATAATAGAATCATTGACGTTAAATGGAGAGACATCAATATTTCATAACTCTAGGAGTGTACAGCGCATCATATGGAGAATATTGATGTGTCAAGTAGTACTAGGATGCCTCATCAATCTCAGAGGCCGCATCGAAAATCATTGTACATGACAGAAAGGCGTCAGAAAAAGGCAGTGAGCAAAATGGTGCTCATAAGGTATCGCCAGGGTGAATTTCAATCACGATTGCCCTAAGGAAAAAAAGGTGTACATAAATGGGCAAGCGTGGTAGATTCTTCGATTATGTTTGCCCATAGGTACCTTAGGGGTTTCTTAACGAGGGGCAGTTGACTAGGTTAAGTCAATGCTTCTTCATTCAATGATTCCTCATTCAATGACGGAATTTAATAACATCCATTCACTTGACCAAGTAGGTACTTAAGCGACTTTGCATCCTTTAAAAATAATTTATCAATCCCGCAGTCCACTCTCGCAGTCCACTCTCGCAAGACTTTCATACCTTCCGCCAAACCTTTCCATGTATGTATTGGCGCCATTATTTATCATTCCATTGATACAATATTGACGATACCATTTCTCAGATACGCAACATCAAGTCGCATCCCAATAACTTTGTCGACTTTTTATCCAATCGCATCCCTTCTTAATTCGCAGTCTCATTTGCAGACCATCGCAGACCATTTCGAACAGAAGAACTACCAACCCAATTCTCGCGCTTATCAATCGCTCCGTCAGGTAAATATATTATTCACTCTGCTTGCATACTTGCAATCACTGACGTATGTATTTCTGTCAGAATGGCCGAGAACACCAATGCAATCGCTGCGGCCAGCGCAGCCACCATCAAGCAGGCCAAGATCGAGCAGATGGAAGCTGTCATTTCCAAGTTGCAGGATGACCTGTCCAGCCTTCGATCCGAGAAGCACGATGATCGCAGCCGAGCATCCATCGCGGGCGCCCCCAAGGGACAAGCTAAGAAGACCTCAGTCTCCTGTGGCAACTGTCAGGGCCTGTCCGAGAATCTCTGGGGGCTAATGGGGGAATTGGAGCAGCTGCAGCGACAGGCCGGTAGCGCTCGTATGAGGGAGGATTATCTCATCGGGGAACTCAATGTGCTACGTCACAAGCTAGCTGTGTGCGATCGTGGATACAAGATCAAGGGCGGAGCCAACGGCGAGTCTCACGAGACGCAGGTGCTACAGATCGAACTCTCTGCCACCAGAGCCCGACTTGCCGAGAAGACGGCTCACCTTATCCTATCTGAGAAGAACCTGAAGAAGACGCGGTATGGGTACAGCAGACGCCTCCAGAAGATGCAGAAGTACAAGTCACAGGCCGAGATGTACCAGAACCGAATCGGAGATCTTGAGCGAGAATGCTCTCTTCTCGAGGAGGCGCATGCTGAGGCGGTCAAGGGAATCCAGAACGGTGCCGGTGACAAGTCTCCCAGCATGGAGGATGATTACGAGATGGTAGGTTAAAGCTATAACTGTACCGCAGTTACCGTTTACCGTTGTAACTAGTCCTTAGTCTGCTCGCTTCTGCTTGGGCCTTTACCTAGGCTCCATCAATATCTGATTTTCCCCATTAGCTCAAGTGCGATATTAATGTGATTGCTGTACTTGATTATCTACTACTGTTAACATAACCCTCTGGAAATTTTTGAATGAATTGATAAGTCGAACCACCCCCTCAGTCGCCACTCCTTGCTAGGCCACCCCGTTTCCTACCTGGAACAGCGAAAGCTCATATTTAATCTAATAAAACTACAAAAATAACTCAGAAAAAAGCATCATATTTTGAATTAATGAATCTGCTAATTCAGTTAGTTTCAAATGCGTAGTACTTATTCTAACACCTGGCTTCAAGTGTTAAACCCGACCCGGACTTGTGGTTAAGATACGAATCACATAAAAATCGACCAAAAGATAAAAGTAATGAGTGATGCTATTTGTACATCACTTTTATGCATTGCCTTTTTTTATCAATTGTACATTAGGATCCCGACGCCAGGATAGCTTAGAGGTCCTTCGCGGAACAATGTTAAGTTTACCCCTATCTATAATATGAACCATTGGATATGTGCACCATAGCATAAACTTGGTTGCTTATGTCTATCAAATATATCCCTTCTCGAATCTGGTATCTGCTTATTTCTAACTATTTTATTCAAATGGTTGTGGAATTTTTTTTTGAAAATCGCGGTCTTGGGTGGAAAAGGGTGATGGTCTTCAGGGAGTGATCTTAAGGGGCAATTCGACTTAATGGTAGTGCTCTTACGAAACCGTAAAGTTTAGCTTATACATACAAGTTAAGTAGGTAATTTGAATGCATATTTAGTGAGTTTAGGAGAGACGGGATAATCGACTTGCTCCATAGCGACATCTATTAGATTGGCGGAGGTGAAAAAAATAAATAAAGGGTGACTTACCTGCGGGAGAAGATAGAGAGAGGTAAAAAGGAAAAAAAAGGTACCGAGCGTAGTGTGAGTTGATGACTGCTACCTATGCAGATTCCCGATCCTAAGGTCCCCATAAACCACGTCCGGAAGCGTGGCCGAATCAAATTCATAGGTAGCCCACATGGACGGTCCCAACGATAAATCGCTGGAATGGCCCAGTGCGGGAGGTCTGATTTGCTCGGTGCGAGATTCGAACCGTGAGACTCGAACCCCGACCCAGCGCATGAATGCGACTCACACTCAGACCACTGCACCACTGGTTAGTTGCTAGATCTGCGTTCTAAGGGATATATATGCCTTCTACGTCGATGATTCTTCCGGTTGCCCCACCATACCCGTCTGTAACAGCCCGACTTGCCAGGTGGCAGGCATTGAATTGATTCACATACCGTAGGAGTCTCCTTTTGAGTGAATCGATTAAACCTAGCCCCTCGCTCCCCAGTATGTACCTTTCTTAACAAACGAATAAATTAATATCGTAACTCTGTCTCCCTGAAGTAGAGTTCCTCGCCTCCACCACCTCGTGCGAACTTCACTCTTTCAGCATCGCGATTGCATCCCTAAACGTAAGCCCACTCCCTTTCCTTACTTCTCGCTTACATTTCTGTCACTTCTTTTTCATCAATGATCCCGACTCTTTCTCTCTCTACCTTGAGATATTAACTTACCTGAATATCAGTGGGCGCGACGATTGTGAAGTAGAAAGGAGCAACTGGCCCATTTACCAATACACCCTCGTGTTCGTTTGCTCCTGTCTATTCTATTATCCACTGTGACTAACAGGAAGCATTCTAGCACCCTAACAATGGATGGAATCACTTCACGCCAGGATCTGAGCACCGAGGAGCTGATAGCCGTGCTTACTACACAGAATGACAAGTTGAAGATCGAGTTAGTCGATAAGCACAACGACTACCAAGATGAGATTGAGTTCCTACACGCCGAAATTTCTGCTGCGAGAGAAGAGGTTGCTACGATCAAGCCTCGATCCGATCGATTCCAGAAGGCCCTAAAACAGATAAAGGACAAGTACAGCAATCACGTTCGAAAGGCACGAGTGTACAAGTCACAGACCATCACCGACAAGGAAAATATGACTACGGTCCAGAAGAACCTGCAGAACGAGATCACAGAGCTTAAACACGAGCTCTCCGCCTCCAAGAAAAGCCTCGAAAAGGCAACCGAGTACTACGAGACTTTCATCGAACTTAATCACGAAATCTCTCGTCTCAAGGAGGAGAAAGATAAGGCAGAGAAGACAATCCAGCAAATGCGAGATATGCTGCTTGGGGAGTCCAGCTAAGTTGCAGGAACTGAGTCTAGGGGTTGGTGCCAACTTGCAGGGGCAAGAAATATCGTAATGAATTCTTGACGGCGGACGATAAGCGTTGTCTGGCCTTGTGGCCACTACACTTACTCTTATGCATGCACAAGGGACGTATTCATTTAACAAGGTATAATAGCCACTAAGCTGCCTGATATTGTGATCCTGGTTTGGTCTTAATATTGCGTCTAGGGGATGATGTGTCTCTCGTTTCGCCGGCAACATTGTAGCCATTAGAAGGACAGTCAAACCACCCTCAGCTCCTATGCTCAGCAGGCGCAACACTATCAATCATAGAGACGGATGATTGGCTTTGGGAGCACAAATTTGTATGATTCAGGAGGGCACTTATTTCAGAAGCACAACACCACATCCACTAAGCAGCTTACAGGCAGCTGTAGAAACTGTCATCTTGACTGTCAGAAGC